>OZ023313.1:44161106-44394879 GCA_964007375.1 Ophion obscuratus
CACAGGCTACCCTCAAGGCGCTGACGCGATACGTTGCTGCAGCCTTCCTGCGGTACTCCTGATTTTCAGTGCGTCAGCCCATATGGGTATGCCATAGGTGAGCACTGAGGTCGTCACTGATGACAGCAGTTTCCTCCTCTTCTGTCTGGGGCCACCAACATTAGGCATGAGTCGCGCCAGTGTGGTAGCCACCCGAGCAGCCTTTCTGCTGATCTGCTCGGTTTGCTCTTTGAAGTTCAGCCTCGCGTCGAGAATCACACCCAGGTACCGAATGAACGGTTGGGATGTGATTTCGGCGTTTCCAACCCTGAGCGTTACCGTTTCCATCACCTTCCTGCTGGATACGAGGAGTACTTCTGTTTTGTGGGCTGCAAGCTGCAGTCCAACAGAAGACATCCATTCCTTTATCTTGGCGAAAGCTTCGCCGAAGAGTGCGGTGATTTGCTCCAGGAATTTGGCGATGACAATCAGCGCCGCGTCATCTGCAAACGCTACCACGGACACTCCTTTCGGCAATTGTAATAGCAGCAGATCATTGTACATGATGATCCACAGAAGCGGTCCAAGTACAGAGCCCTGAGGAACTCCTCCAGTCACCCTATACGTCTTCGGTCCATCCTCTGTGTCGTACATGAGCCACCTATTACATAGGTAACTCGCCACTATTCTCCGTAGGTACCATGCTACACCTAATGTTTTTAGGGCATCCATGATACACTTCCATATCGCCGAGTTGAAAGCGTTTTTGACGTCGAGAGCGACAACTGCGCAGTACTTCTTGGACCCTCTTGTCCATCGTTTCCCCGCAGTCGACTCCTGCGCCTGCTTCACCACTGTGTTAATGGCATCCAGCGTAGAGCGCTTCTTTCTGAAGCCAAACTGGCCATCCGCCAGTAGAGGGTCCACGAACTTCTCAATCCTGTTATGGATGATCCGTTCGAAGATCTTTCCGGCGGTATCCAGCATACAGAGCGGACGATAGGATAAAGGTTCGTCCAGCGGCTTCTTCCCTTTCGGAAGGAGCACTAGCTTCTGCCACTTCCACTTGTCCGGGAAGATTCCTTCCTTGAGACACCTATTGTACATGCCCAGGAATATTGCCGGTGTCAACTTCATCGCTGCCTTGAGTGCGATGTTGGGTATCCCATCTATGCCGGGGGCTTTATTGTTGCCCACCCTGACAATCGCCGTAAGAAGCTCTTCTTCAGTAATGGCTGGGATGTCCTCATCGACGTCCTCCACGAGCTGGTAGTCCTCCTCGGGTTGCTCAGGGAACAGATGTGTAACAATCTTTTCCAGCAGGGCTGCGTCCATAGGCGATGGCATCGGCTGGCTTTTCAGCCGAGTCATTACTACTTTGTATGGCCTGCCCCAGGGAGCATCTTCCTCGCTGAGCAGTTCGCCCCAGCTTTCAGCTTTACTCTGCTTGATAGCCTTTTTAAGCTTCAAGCGCGCCTTCCTGTGCTGTTCTTCCAAATTGGGGAACGAGCGTTTGCCTCGAGCTCGTTGTGCTCGGCGGCGAGTTCGATGACACTCCCTTCGGAGGCCGGCAATTCGTTCGCTCCACCAGTGTACCGCTGGTCGGAAGTCGACATCACGTTTCCGTGGCATTGTGGCATCGCATGCTTCGGTGACCCTCTGCATGACCACCTCGACCTTCTCGGTTGCACTTTCTGCTGCGAGGGGGCTGGTGTCAAAAGTTTCACGAAACAAGTCCGCGTCAAACATTTTCGCTTTCCAGCCCTTCCCGTTTGTCTTCGGTGCCTTCGCTATTCTGCTGAAGTCTCCGCGAATCTCCCAGAGAATCGCTTGATGATCACTGTGAGTGTAGATATCACTGACTACCCAGTGGCACTGGTTGCCTCTGGCCAGGCTACTACTCACAAAAGTGAGGTCCACTATAGAGGAGGCTTCACCTTTAACAAAAGTGGGCTTTGTACCTGCGTTAAGTAGTACTACATCTAATAAGGACATAGCCTCAAGCAGAGCTTGACCCTTCCTGTTCGTCACTTTACTACCCCATTCCACAGCCCACGCGTTGTAGTCTCCGGCTATAGCTACCGGGAATCGTTGTTTAGCGTCTGCGACTAGGTTGTCGAGAAAATTCTCAAACTCATCAGTTGTCAGGCTAGGCGGTGCGTAACAACTGTAGAAATGAACTCCTTTGGCTTTTATTCTCACGAAACCAGTTTCCATCCGACTCGCAAGATCCTGAAATGGAAGCTTTCCGCCAGACCAAATTGCGGCCTTCTCACTTGCGTCAGATTCGCAGGGTTGCGTGTCTAGATGTCTATATGGTTCCGAGAGTATCGCCAAGTCAGGCTTCAGCTCGCGTACAGTCTGCATGAGCAGGTCCTGTGCGGCTTCACAATGGTTGAGGTTGAGCTGTGTGTGTGTGTGTGTGTGCGTGTGTGCGTGCGTGCGTGCTCGCGTGCGTGCGTGCGTGCGTGCGTGCGTGCGTGCGCGCGCGTGTGTGTGTGTGTGTGTGTGTGTGTGTGTGTGTGTGTGTGTGTGTGTGTGTGTGTGTGTGTGTGCATGTATATATGTATTATATGAGATGTGTGCATATATATATGCATATATATATGAGATGTGTGCATAAATATAAGTACACACACACACACACACACACACACACACACACACACACACACACACACACACACACATCTCAACTGCATAGTTCTCAGAGTGACGTCATCCGCATTATCTCCTGGTACCCGTCACCTCCCTCAACCCCACGCCCAGCCGCTCCAACGCGACCCCCTACCCCTCTGCCGACCGCTCCACCGCTCCACCGCACCACCCCGCACCGCCCCCTGCTGACGCTCACTCGCACCCCTTTCCCTCCGCCGCCCTCGCCGCTGATCACGAGAACCTATGCGATGACTCAGAACTTTTTGAATTTCCCGCCCATTCTCGGGGTCAAATGAGGTTAAACTGATCCAGAACCGGCCCTGTATATCTACTGCCGTTACAGTGGTGTTATCCCTTAAAGTCTGCATATAATTTCCGAGATTTTTCCGTGATTGTAATAAAAATGATGAAACGTTCGAAAAAATTCGGAGAAACTCGGATGTTTGCGTAAAAATAATTGTCCGCATAACTCCGAATTCTTCATATTCGTTCCAATTCATAGAAAAATTCGGAAATATTTTCCGGAAAAAATCGGAGTTTTTTGGAAAAAAAATTGTACTAGTGGCGCGGGATCGTTCCCCGCGCTTAGTGCTTCTTTTAAAATTGTTATTACTATTAATTCTTATTTGATTAGTTATTTTTATTAGTTATTTTTATTAGTTATCATTATTATTTTAATTGGTTATCTTTTAGTGTCGAAAAATTTATCGCGCACTCTGACCGCTTATTTTATTAGTTTATATGTAAATTTAAATATAATAATAAATCTAAATTACAACTTATTTTACTTCTGAAATTTTTTTTCGCGCTTTACTCACACCCGTCCCTATGCCAAATAAATTGTAATTCATAAAAGTACGCGGAAATATATTCGTATTGTTATATTCATTCTCATATACTTTCCGCAAGCGATAAAGCACTATCATAATGCATCCGGCCGCGAATTGTAAGTACCAGAAAGTGCACATATTTACAAGCGATGAGATGGTCCCGTTGGTAGCGTTCCTCGCTTCGGTCCGCAGGGGCGCGGGATCGGTCCCCGCGCTGAGTGCTTTTAAAAAAATTATTATTACTATTAATTCTTATTTGATTAGTTATTGAATGAACATAATAATACGAATATAAATATATTTCCGCTCATATACTTTCATCAAGCGATAAAGCATTATGATGATGCTTTATCGCTTGATGAAAGTATATGAGTGGATATATATTTATATATTTATAGCATAATGATAATGCTTTATCGCTTGATGAAAGTATATGAGCGGAAATATATTTATATTCGTATTATTATATTCATTCAATAACTAATAAAATACTTTCATATACTATACGCTCATAGACTTTCATCAAGCGATAAAGCATTATCATAATGCTTTATAGCTTGATGAAAGTATATGAGAATGAATATAATAATACGAGTATAAATAAATTTCCACTTACTTTTATGAATTACAATTTATTTGGCATGGGGACGGGTGTGAGTAAAGCACAAACAATTTTTTAGAAGATAAATAAGTTGTAATTTAAATTTATTATTATATTTAAATTAACGTACAAACTAATAAAATAAGCGGTCAGAGTGCGCGATAAATTTTTCGACACTAAAAGATAACTAATTAAAATAATGATGATAACTGGTGTGTGTCATGTGAGTGTGACTGTAGTCTGTAAATTATTTCTCGACGAAACGCGACTAGTTCCGAGACTGGGAAGCGAACTCTGGACCGGCTGTATTGGTATAGGTTTTCCGCAGTTTCCCTATACCCATGGCAGAAATGTCATGGTGAATGCAATACAGAGGGGGAAGTCGGCTGCGGCCGCAAGGTGGGGATATAAACTGGAATATGGGGTATGTATCAAGGAGGAAGAACCCTGTACGGCTTGAAGTTTAAAAAAAATTTTCTAAACTGAATGATGATAACTAATAAAAATAACTAATGAAATAAGAATTAATAGTAATAATAATTTGTTAAAAGCACTGAGCGCGGGAAGTATCCCGTGCCCCTAGTGCAATTTTTTTCCGAAAAACTCCGATTTGGTCCGAATTTTTCTATGAATTGGAACAAATATGAAGAATTCGGAGTTTTGCGGACAATTATTTTTACGCAAACACCCGAGTTTCTCCGAATTTCTCCGAACATTTCATCATTTTTATTACAATCACGGAAAAATCTCAGAAATTATATGCAGAGTTTAAGGGATAACACCACTGTAACTGCCTTACAGGAAGCGTATTTTTTGATATTTTTTTTTGTCGGAAGAAAATGTGATAAACAAATAATACTTGCGGTATTTATTGAGCATTTATTTAAGTATATTGCTATAAATTTTTATCCGAAAATATTACAAAATGGCGACACTGCAGCAATTTTTCCGAAGAATGCCGAACCTTTGCGGCACGCAGTATAACTATGCCAATTTTAATCTAAAAAAAAAAATCGGTTGCCTGTAAAGTCGGTTTACTGACGATAGTTGAACGTGACAACGTCATAAGAAAATACTGATGGAAAGGTTTCATTTTTCAAAAGAAAATTTTAATTTTGTTTGTTTGATAGATATTTTGTATGGATATAGAGAAGGAGGTAAATGGAAATCACAATTGAATTGATCAAGTTACATTTATTTGTACGCATAAATACAATTATGTCAATTTTTATTTATTTTTTTTACAATGTACATATTTTTTACAAGTATGAATGTGTTTGAGCAATTGTTTTACAACTTTTATTTTTTCATAAAATTCTTCGTTCAGAAAATCATTTTAAATTTACAAAATACTTGAATAAAATTTATTGTTTAAATTTCTACTCGACTGTTAAAATTTAATTTTTGATTTTATTATTTTATAATAATAAATTTTGTATTGACATTATTTCTTTCAGCAAGTGAACTGAATAAAAGTTGTTGTTCAATTAGTTACTTAATTATTTTTGCAAATTTAGTTGTAATTTGTTGTAAAAAAGTAATAATTTTGAATAATTTATTATAAGAATAAACTGTGATTGAATTATTGTTCATAAATCTTAAATTTAAAATTAAAAAATTGGAAACATCATTAAAATTTTTGTAACTCTAGCTTTTAAAAAGCCCGCCGCAATGTGTTTGATATAGGAGAAAATTGTTCCCTTTGACGGCTGGCTGGTCCAACCTGTCATTTCAGACACGTTGTTATGATATGTGGAAGATTTAACATTTATGTTTTAATTTTTTGAAATCATAGCTACGCTCGATAATTATTTCGATCGAATAGTAAAGCAATTGATTTTTACTCATCGTGAAATAGTTCTGTTAACTTATTGTTATAGTTTTGTCAATTATAGCATAACCTACAATCGCTGCACTAGCGGACCGATGCTATTTATTTTAATGATGAAAGCACGAATATTCGACAATATATCACTGAACATATATTTAATATCGAAAGAATCATTACCTTTATCGTCGCAATTATCGTTGCTATAAACAATTCACACCACATTCACTTTTCACTGCACTTCATACTTGACGAAAACACGTACATGTATTATTGTATAGCAGCTGTCCACGCGGACGCATCGCTCATGGCTGCACACTGCGCGCGATGGGCGACAAGCGATGAGCGATATCCAATGAGAGCTCGAGTATGACGGAAATGCTCTATGAGAGTGACGTTGCCATTGGATATCGCTGATCGCTCGTCGCTCGTCGCTCGCAGTGTACAGAGGCCATCACTCAAGTAGGAGAGAGACAAATGTCGAACGCTGCCGAACGCTGCCGAACGCGGAGGTCGATTGTACCTCTTTGTCGCTCGTTCCGCGCTCTCGCTTACACTTCAAGCCTTAAATGGAACGCCTCAGCGCGAGGTAACGGCGATGAGTCATGCTTTTTCGTGCGTGCAGCCGGCTCCATCGAATTATAAGACGTTATCACGTCAATAATTTTGTTTCATTAAGTCTAAATGAACATGTTTAGTCAAATACTCGGCAATTATCTCGGAATCAGAGAAATTTCCGGGAAAAAAATAAGAATTCATGAATTTTCAGTGAAAAAAATGTGTTTTTTCACTGCCGAAGCCAGGAACGCTACCAACAGGACCATCTCATCGCTTGTAGAATATGTGCACTTTCTGGTACTTACCATTCGCGGCCGGATGGATGATTGGCTTGTTTTTGGGGATAATGCTTTATCGCTTGATGAAAGTATGAGAATTAATATAATAATACGAATATAAATATATTTCCGCTTACTTTTATGAATTATGTTTTATTTGGCAGAAGGACGGGTGTGAGTAATTTTATTATCATATTTAAATTAACGTATAAACTACAAAAAATAAGCAATCAGAGCGCGCGATACATTTTTTGTATACATTAATAACGCAGAGAATCAAGAGCTAAATAAGCATTGAAATCATCTAAAAGCCTCGCGCGTGCCGTCGGGTGACGTCACGCGCGAGTCGTGCTCAGATTGCTTTTTCCCTCGAAGCCTTTGTTTCGGCCACGGTCTTACATACAGGTCTGGATACTCGATGAAATTCGGGTGGTGGGGGTGGTTCCACTATTGAAACAGAAATTGTGGTGTCGCTAGTATCGAGGAGTCAGTTTTGACAGCGAACACATTACCTGTATATGGTCGTCGAGTAACCGCGAAGTAATGCCGAAGTCCTGCGTAGTACCGGAGTGCAATAAGACTTACAGAAGCCTAAAAGTGAAACTATTAATGTTTTGCAGCTATATAAACTGCTGTCAGTATATAGCGTGATTAAGCCTCCAAAATATGGCAATTGTACCATTACAGAACGACCTGAGCCACAGATTTTGATATCACTAAGCGATCTGAAAGCTTTGAGTGGCGAAAAATCGGAACCCAAAATGGGCAGGCATCGTGACGAATTTCGACGAAAATTAGACGCCGTTTCAGATCAAGAAGGATGGGAGGCTGACTATGTCATCGAGTACCCTGTCGGTCACGATTATGCCCTTCCTCTGGCTATAGACTATATAGTTTATTACGTGGCAGGTTTTTTATTTTAACTAGTTTTTTATGAAGCAGGCTTCTTATTAACTCAACGTAGGTAGCCGTAGAATAAACTAACAACTCTCATAGCACAATGGTAGAATCGTCGAAACCATCACCCCAGTACAGTAGAACCTCGATTATCCGAACTAGTCTCGGTCCCAATTAGTTCGGATAATCGAAACGTGGGTTTTTTGGGACGAGATCATAAACAACAATGTTGTTTATGATCTCGTCCCAAAAAACCCACGTTTCGATTATCTGAACTGTTGATTATCCGAGCTAATTGGGACCGAGACGAGTTCGGATAATCGAGGTTCTACTGTACAAAGAATTGTTTTTAATTCATAATATTCATAAATTTTAATAAGTAATATATATTTATCTAACATTATCGGTTTCATGTCTATCACGTTTGATGCGTTCCTTTTTACTGGGACGAAAGTTAAATTTAAAGAGAGTCTTAGATTTGAATACAGTTTTTTCCACTTCGCAGTGTTTATGTTCTGTGTTTGGCAATAAATTAATCAAATCACAAAGGTTCACGTGTTTGATTTAACACTCGAAGATGTATTAACGGGATATAAGTTTTCCTTTCCATGTGAAAAACATGGTTCGGATATTTTATCATCCGCGATAATTTATTACATAAGGTTGCACATGAGGCCTTTCAAGAAAATATGAAATTAAAAAAAAATGTCGTAAAAAAAAGATGTCTAAATTGACAAACCAATAAACGAACGATCAACAAAAAGGAAATAACGTTTCGGTTTTTTCGTTATTTTGTACATTCCGCCAACGCCCCCCCCCCCTGCAGAACGATAATGACTAAAAATCTTTCTCATTGCCATTATAAGACGCCATTATTTGAATTCTAAGGAACAAATACTTGTTATTATATGTTTGATAAACGCGAAATTATATTTGTGCTGTAAAATAAAATGCTATCTCCATATTTATTGTTCGGAAAAACAACACATGATGAACACGTATACCTAGAAATATTTGCAAGCAGTAACTCCGATGAAATACTGGTTGCAAGCCTTGGTCGTGAGAGTGAGTATTGTTGTCTCTCTCGCACACTGACTCCTCGATTGCAGCGCCTCTCGCGGCGAACTTCAGCAAAGGAACCATGTGAACTAACGGAGTTTCCAGACCTGTATGTAAGACCGTGGTTTCGGCTTGGCCGCACATGAACGTGCTCAGCGTCCATAGATTGGTGCAGCTGCCGAAGGCGCGGTCGGGAAATTTCGACCGTGCTCGGCTCTTTTCGAAGATGTCCAAGCGTCGCTCCATGAAGAATAGAGGTAAGGAGCCCGAACGCGTATGCTAAAAGCACCCCAAACGTGGACCCTGAAAGTGACGAAAAGTTTTGGTTCGAAATTCAGCCACATCAAGCGCTAGTGCCGAGAGGGGAGGATGTGAAGTATGGCATCGGTGACGCTATGAAGTGAGCGTATATATGAACTGGAGAATTCTTGGTTATAATATTTATATATCATTCTTGGTTGTTCGTCTACGATGACAGAATTAATCGACGAACGAATAAATTTATTATTATTTCCATCTGTCTTGCGTGCATAATAGTCCAGTCAAATTACTGAAACAAAAAAACATAAAATACCGCATTTTTGGGATTATGATGGATCGATAGGGGGGTGTATTCTGAGCTTAAATTTCAATTTGGGGGGTTTTACTAAGGTCAGCTCAAGGTCATTTCGATGAAAACGCGTTTAATTCGATATCTCGAGAACGGTTAGTGTTAGGCCAAAAATTGTAGAGACCTTTTCTCTTCTAAATTAATTTTCCTAACTTTTTTATCTGAAACTTTTTTTTTATCATCAATATTTTTCGATTTATTACTTCCGGAAGGCAAAAATTTTACTTTTTTTCTCCATATTTTTCATTTTTCGCCATTTTCTCCCCAACCGTTCAATTTTATGAAATTTTACCGTTTATCAAAGTTGTAGATCCTTTAATTATGAACAACTTTCTCCGATAACTTTTTTTTCTAATACCAATATGTTCGGAGTTATATATTACTTTACCGAGCGAAAGCCGCGCCAATGTCGTAATATCATCGACATCAGTGGGTATTCAGTACTTGAAAGAAATATTAAAGTATTCCATGATAATTTATTAGCCAACTTACCTGTATCAGAAGGTGAATCGATTAAACTATTTAAAAATTGTACTTCATTTAAATATTAAATATTGTAATCATTCAAATATCATTTAAATATTGTACTTCTTCAATTTGGGTATTTTTTATTCCATTCTATGGGATAATAATGTGAATAAGGATTACAAAAAGAAGTAAATGAATAATTGAAACTGTTTCACATATTTATTGATAAAAAAAAATAGGTCATGAAATTCGTAAAATTAAGCACCCGAGGTCGATGGAAGTGATTCGTTAATATTAAAGGCCCTGACGGTATCGGGGCATACGTCGTCCTCGTCCATTGCGTCAAAAATATTATCGTCGACAACATTGGCCACATTAGAACAATAGTTCTCTTGGCAATTAGTGCAAATTACTGAGCAAAACAGGCCGGCCTTTCTACATCCGCACGCTTTGCCGCAGTTGGTTTTGGATTTGCATGCAATCGATCTGAGTAAATCTTCCGGAACTGGTTTCAGTGATATTGGTATCGGCTCCAATCCACGGGGGGTGCGACGCCAGCCCCACTCCTCGGGTTCCAGATAATTTTCGAGCCAGTATTGCGCTTGGTAGTAACACCTCAACGAGTGAAAAAATGCGGCATCAGAGGTAGGAGGAAGGGATTCTAATTTAACCCTCCCACTGCCTGCCATTTTTTTGTATCCCTTATAACGGAGCTCGTTGAGATTCGTACAATTCGTGTCACCTGAAGCCTTGCGATACAAATTCAAAATGAATTGTTCGCCGTTTGAAGCGAGAGTTGTTTTATCTGCTTTATCTTGTAGAAAACATCAGTTAGAGAAACCAAATCCGGAGTATTTTTCAATGCAGTCATTGGTTTGATCTTGCCTACGTTGAATGGTGCCAAAGTTGTGTCGCAACCACTAATCGCGTGCAAAAATAACAGGTTTTTTGCGGCATTCGGCCCATATATCGGTTTGAGACAGTATGGGCTATATGTAGCGTCCGTCGATTTGCCTCGGCCAGGTTTTCTCAAGTACATGTTGTTGCACGCGCCGGCTGTCGCAGTCAGCAAAACTCATTCAGCAAAACAATAATTAGACCATCCGCATCCTCTACGGCTTGCTCCACCTCTATGTCTGATTTGATGAGAACAGTTTTCAGTAGTGAGATAAATCTGGTCTTATTATTGTTCTCGTTGTTCTTATTGTTCTCGTTGCCTAAAAACTTATCTTGAGTTGTGGTGACGGTCATATTGTCGGTGATTTCGCTCGGTAAAGTAATATATAACTCCGAAGATATTGGTATTAGAAAAAAAAAGTTATAGGAAAAAGTTGTTCATAATTAAAGGATCTACAACTTTGATAAATGGTAAAATTTCATAAAATTGAACGGTTGGGGAGAAAATGACGAAAAATGAAAAATAGGGAGAAAAAAAGTAAAATTTTTGCCTTTCGGAAGTAATAAATTGAAAAGTATTGATGATAAAAAAAAAAGTTTCAGATAAAAAAGTTAGGAAATTTAATTTAGAAGAGAAAAGGTCTCTACAATTTTTGGCCTAACACTAACCGTTCTCGAGATATCGAATTAAACGCGTTTTCATCGAAATGACCTTGAGCTGACCTCAGTAGAACCCCCCAAATTGGAATTTACGCTCAGAATACACCCCCCTATCGATCCATCATAATCCCAAAAATGCGGTATTTTATGTTTTTTTTTTCATTCTGAGCCGTAATTTGACTGGACTATATCTGCGCTTTGAATATTCTCTTCTATCGCTCTCTCTTTTCTCATTCTATCTCTGTCGTATCCGATCTTGAGTACAGCAGCGCCAGCGGATATTTCCGTAAAAATTTTCGCTGATTCCATAGCCCGCGTCCACAGTACAGCGTTCGGGCTCCTTACCTCTATTCTTCATGCGTCGCTCGCTCACGGACACGCGCTACCATGAAGAATAGAGGTAAGGAGCCCGAACGCTGTACTGTGGACGCGGGCTATGGAATCAGCGAAAATTGTTACGGAAATATCCGCTGGCGCTGCTGTACTCAGGATAGGATACGACAGAGATGGAATGAGAAAAGAGAGAGCGATAGAAGAGAATATTCAAAGCGCAGTTATGCACGCAAGACAGATGGAAAAAATAATAAATTTATTCGTTCGTCGATTAATTCTGTCATCGTGCATTTGTTAATTAAATTATATACATAGGCAATTATTATATACCCCATTAAGCGGAACTCGCTCCAAAACCCATTTAACGCAACTCGCTCCAAACCCCATTTTTTTTTTCATTGGAGGCTTATCGCGGCTTGTCAAGGACGCGCTCACATGTCCCGTAAAATACACACATACGTGAAATATTAAACGAAAAACGCATAATCCGCGAGTTCTCGCGTCGAGGGCGAAGATCCGCAGGTGCGATTTTACGGATATCTCGAAGGCTGTCCACACGTTTTTTCGCTCCCTCTCTCTCCTACCCCTCCTCTCATTCTTATTCCCTCAGCCTCTTTCGCGATCTCTTTGCATGCCCGGAAATGAAAAATTCGCGGGCCAGTCGTGCGGCCGAAAATTGTGCCAGCGTAAATCACGTCGGAGCCTAAAGTAGCTCATAGAACAATTCTGCTTTTTTTTCAAACGAAACCCAAGGAAATCGAGAAAAATGTCCGAATTTATAAATTGAAGGAATTTTTATAATGAGAGATAAAGTATTATCAATGAAAAATGACGAATTAAATTAATGAAAAAATTAAAGACATTTTCCCTTCATTTTCAATAAATACAACACTTACCTCCGTCGGAGTAAGAAAATCGTGACAGGTCGTAGGCACTTGATGTACGACAGCGTCGTTGCAAATAGCTACGGATCCATGAGAAGGTCCGGCTAACTGGTCGCAGGGAACATTCTGTTCCGGTTGACCACCGTTTTCCTGTCGAAATAAAAAATAATTGATTATTATATTTATCTCAATGTAATAATGGACAATCTATGTCCAATTGTTCGAGCGGATAGCAAAGTACGATATCAACGAATTGACTCAAGTAATAAAGAGTAAAGACAACAGAGGAAATTGAAGAGGGGTAGCAGATAAGAATATTCCGCATATAAAAATTGAAGACCGCAAGAAAAAGATGAACTTTTGATAAATTATACTGCTGAACCGAGCTACAAACAATTAGCAAACACAGCTGCAGGTTAGCTGAGTTCATTCGAAGAAAAGAGGGTATTATAGAAAAGTCAAGCGGAGCAGGAAAAGAATAGATAAAAAAGAAAAAAAAGTTGAGAAGTGGCGGAGAAACTCATTCGGAAAGTCATGCCCCTGTAGCGCTGAATGTTTTTATGCATTTCACACAAAAAATTACTATAATTATTACAATCCTTACCTTGTTATGGACTGCGATGGGCATAGCATCAGCGATGAGGGTATGACGAAGATGAGGAATTACCTCGATCGTACCATCAGGCATTTTGATGCGGTCTTCTTTTATTATCGAGTCATTGGAAAAGTGAAGCTCGCACACGAAATCAGTGTGGGAGAGACACTCCCCGATGGCTCTGCTCCATCGTTGTACCATATTCTACAAGATACAGGAAAAAAACAAAGCGGGTTGAAATTTCATATACACGCTAAATCATTGAGCAAATTTTTTTTCCTATAGGCAATAAGTGGCATGCAATTATTTCAGATTTCGTCAACAAATTACGCGCTCTATGCGTCATTTAACAAAAAGAAAACATTTTAACAGGCGATTTACCTTTGGAACCTTGAAGACGGACAACTGTCGTACTCCTAAGCGCTTGCACTTTGCTCTGCTGGCGTCTCGCCCAGTTTGACACCCTGGGTACGAACAGTATTTCGCCATTGTGCACTGCAACAAGAAAAGAACCCAAAATAAAATTTGTAATTACATATTATGACAATAATACGAATTCTAACCTCACTTTCATGCTCGAGAAATGTATTTAATCAACCGATGAATTACAATTATAATATAATACAGAAAATGGTTTCAAAATACCGTTTTCTTACCTGCTTTTATATAATACGGGGCAATCACTCACTTCACTCCACAACACTGATTTTTACTGCAATTAAAAAATCCTTATTACAATTTCGCATTCACAGACGAACAGCCAAGAATGATATATATATATATTATAACCATGAATTCTCCAGTTTATATATACGCTCACTTCATAGCGTCACCGATGCCATACTTCACATCCTCCCCTCTCGGCACTAGCGCTTGATGTGGCTGAATTTCGAACCACAACTTTTCGTCACTTTCAGGGTCCACGTTTGGGGTGCTTTTAGCATACGCGTTCGGGCTCCTTACCTCTATTCTTCGTGCTCGCTACCATGATTGGGTGTTGGGCGCGTAAGAGACTAGAGAGGGGGTAACTTTTACGCGCGATCCGGCTGCACTGATCCCCGGTAGTAATGTCTTGTTTTTTTTATTAAGCGTATACGAATTAAAAATCATAAATAATGCCTGAACAGGCGAGAATAGCTAAAGCGAGAGTGAGTTCGACATTTTCTGAATATAAAATGAAGAAGAAAAAAGTTGATTCACCGGGGATTTAACCCGGACCGTAAGCATCGTTAATCCGCCACGCTGCCAATGCAGCCACAACACTCATTGCAGATAAAGAAACATTTATGATACACCCTTATCCATATTGTTTAATGTCGAAAAAGAAATGTCGAAACGATCGCGGCAAAGGCTCAAGATTTCTTTGTGAACCTCCCACGGTCGTTACGGCGTTTTAGTTTTCAACGCGGTTCGTCGTTAATTTTTTTAACCCGCATTTTCGGCATAAACGGGCAACCGAGAGAAAACAATGATCTCGATACATGTTTTTCACATTGAAATTCATTTAATGCATATTCCAATCCGCAGTACGGCCACACATATATGTCGAGCTCGATCGGACGGAAAACCTCGCTCCGTTCGGCTGTCGAGCGAGCGCGATTTGCGAGGGGCAGAGACTTTTCCCCCACCGAGCTACCAATTCGTGTTCTTGTTGACTGCGATACCGACTTGAGCAGTGATCACGGACTCGCGCGGCTACAAGGGAATCTGCACCCTCGACAGAGGCGATGATCACGAAATCATACTCCCGAACTCGCCGCCGCGATTTAGCGCCATTTACGAGGCACGCCGCAAAGGGGAGCGTTGTGCATCTCCCTAGTAATCTCTGGCGCTCTTATGGCAACTTCCACTCTATCTCATCCTCTTTGGAAATTTATACTCTGCGATTTTCCTTCAACGCTGGATTAACGCAATACTATTCACTCGTAGAATATAAAGATCGTTCAATAATTGAATTTAAAAATGAGCGAACTGGTGTGGGGCATAAAAAATGGTGATCTCGATCAAGTTCGTGATATCGTGGAAAAAAAGGTATGCAAAATATGTAAAAACGATATTGCGTCGCTAATCGTCATTCTTTTGTCGTGTGCGCCTCAACCTTGTTTTCTTTTTGTGACAAAATGATTTTTCTTTCATCTTGCTAGAGCTTATATTCTTCATAAAATTTGTACAATTCGTTCGAATAATTCCGCGGCACTTTCAAGATCTTTTCTTTTGCAAAGAACGTAATCAATTCCAGCAAATAGATTATTTATGAGGCTGCGCATGCCAATCGCTTTTACTTTAATGTTGTTTGCTATATGCGCAGTGTCCGTGTACCTGAAGTCTGTTTCTTGAAAGGAAAATATCCGTAAGGTGTCTGTGTCTCACAATATCTATCAACGATTTTGTTCATTAAATACGAATACAATTCGTTTCTTTATTATGGTCAATTACAGAATATAGATGTCAATCAAATGATCGATGGTAGAATGCCATTACATTATGCTGCTGACTATGGACAGAATGAAGTTGTCGCATATCTGCTGGGAAAAGGAGCGCAACCGAATGTAAGATCCTTAGAAGAAAAATTAATCTTTGGATAGCATAAATGTCCCTGTCTGATACTTTATGGCGCAGGCAATGGACAAACACAGTATCACACCGATTCTAGCAGCCATATGGGAAGGACATACCAATTGTGTCAAGCTATTGCTTGAACATGGTGCTAATCGTGAGGGTGTAACTCCGGATGGCACAAGTTACATAGACGCTGCCGAGAAAGACGAGATTAAAGTTTTGCTGCATCAGCACCACTAGCACAAAACCAAAATCATTTATCAAAGCTATGCAAATTCTTTCCTGCCTTTACTCTGTCATTACTTTCTTGTTACTGTCATAAAGATAGTTCTGTTATACGGATTTATTGTATACGATCTATTAGATCGCTATCTATGGATTTATATGATTCTTGAACGCATCAAAAACAATTAGCACGACTCAACTTTTTCGAGTTAGTCAAGGTATACCGTTCTCTGATTTGTGCACAGATATTATTCGGTGTGCGTGTTAGCTAGTAGAGGAATATATATTCACATATATATACATATATTTATAAACATTGTTCTGTTGTTGCCACCTGCGCAGCACACTTAACTGTCCAACTGTATACACATGAAAGAATTTGCTACTGTTGCAGAACCCCTGCGGTTGATGACGCGCTAAGGCTTCATTTTTGATGGCTCGAAAAGTTCGTCTTTACTTTTATATGTTTCTGGAAAAGTAAAGGCGTCAAATATTCGAAAGCTTAAAGGTCACAATCAAATGTACGTTCTCGTTTTGTTTTCTCTTTTAATGATTGACAATATAGGTTATAGAATAAATCAAATGGCATGATCAGTAGCTCGAGAATATGTTCAAAAGTTTGTACAAACATAAAAAGAACTGAAGGAAAACAAAAATAACAAAAAAAGAACAATAGGGAAGCGACGCGTCTTGTTGTACAACTTTATGAATTAACCTTGTATTTTGAGTAATAAAAAAGCATCCATTTTTCAATGGTACTCGGTATCTTGTTTTATTTTAATTTTTTTATTAAGGATTCGCTCTCGTTACATTGAAATAAAAATCATCCGCGTCGTGTAATTTCATATAAAAGAAAACCAATATGAGTATCTTCTCCTTAACTAACCGTACAGCGTCAAAACAATTATTTATATCTCTGATGTTCATCACAATTTCTTAATATAACTGCGTTCGCATTCGCGCGATATCCGGATATTTTCGACAAAATAATCGGAACGTTCACACATTACAACAAACGTCCACGACAATTTGCTGAACCACATTTGCACAACATTACTTTGCCCGGTATACTTCCGACATCGTAGCTATAGTTCCATGTTAATTCCTGGCCGGCTCTTATGTAATTGAGCGCGAAGAACGCGACCCAGGGAAATCTGACGTCGTGAGTGTCAACGAACACATTTTGCACGAACACGTTTGGATCGCAAGAATGCTGAAAAAAAATTGGAATATGAGTACCGATAACACGATCCTTGATCGATAATATTGCAGTTTTTGTCGTTGAACCAACATTCAGATAACGCCCAATATTTCCCGTTGTTTTAGCATCCATTATATAAGGAGCTTCGTGTTTGCCAAAGAACTTTCGAACAGATTTCAACGCTGGCCTCGTCGCAACTTCCGTAGGCTCGAAATTAGGCTCGAATCTGCTCGGTTCTCGTCGTCCTATCGTATTATTAGGGTCCTCGTCATCGCTTATCAATATCTCTTGTGCGTCTTGACCGGTTGCTCTAATTATAGAAGATTCCGAGCCCTTCGACACACTACCGTCTTCGCTACGATCTTCCGATCCATCCTGACCACTGTTCTCCTCACTCTTCTTGCGTTTCCTCAGCCGCTTTCTATTAGCGACAGAGAGAATAAATTTATACCCATAATTACATAACTTCATAATTACATTTAAATTTATGTAATTATAAATTACATTTAAATTTATGTAATAATTAAATTCATACCCGTAATTACATAACTACATAATTACATAAATAATGTAACGAGTATCATACATTATGATAATCGTTAGACTATTATTTTCGTAATCTTTAGTCATCATTGACATGTTGCGTTAGACCGTTATTTGCAGGAACCTTACCTTATGGAGGATGGTTCCACATCCAACTCCAAGTCGGCAAATCTTTTGTGAAGTTTAATGTTGAAATCCTCGTCTGATTCACCGCTAGGTTTTCTTTCCGACGACTCGTCGTCGCTTTGACCTGTTGTAAACTTGCCCGTTTTCGGCGATTCATCTTGCATCAGACCCTCGGGATCTAATACATCGTTCTCGTAACCATCCTTTATACCTTCCACGACTTCAACGTAATCGAGCTCAGCGAGATACTCGTCCCCGTAGTTTTTTCCCCCTTCGTTCGCTCCCTGACAAAGAAATATTCTAGAAAAATGTAGCTTGCGTTCTTGAAATAATGGGAAACGCATGAAAGAAAACTGGGGACCTGTTCGGTGAGGAGTCTTCCAGCGTATATACAAATGAAAGATCCCAAGGGGATGTCATTTAGACATCGGATTCCCCAACCCCGCTGTGCTGTTTTGAACACCTGTAGCTTCAGCGTCAACGAGTGCTGAACGACTCTGTTGAGACACGTTTTTACGGAACATTTGCATCTCGAGTTACATTCGTAAATTCCAGTCGTAACGGGTTCAGGTAGTCGTTTGTAGACGTAGCCAACCTCGTTGTTCAGAACTTGGCCACCGAGGGTCGCACCCTGTATCGTCAACTGCCAGCATTGACATTTCGTTTTATCCTGGACAAATAATTATTCTTCCAAACAGACAGAAACGACAGATTTTTTAACTACTATTCTTGAATTCGTGTTACGAGTCTTGTTACGAATGGGTCAGATATTGATAATTTATCGTGAAGCTATTTGCGTTTAATACCTGACAGTCGTCCGTACAATTGCAGCAACACAAAAATTCCGGATCCAAATTTATGTCGACCCCCTCCGTTGGCTCTCGTTGAGTGCTGTATCTAATGGTATCGGGAAGAGCGTGATCGATCTCGTTCACGCACGGTATAGGCACATTCTCCACTCCGTAACTCAAATCCTTGATGTTCACAAAACACTTGTCGAGAACGAATTCGGCGAGGCAATGTACCCAATAGTCAAAATCGAACAGATCGACGGACATGGGACTTCCGGTTATTCGAAGATATCTGTGCAGTTCCTCCATATTACGAAGACGTACGCCGCACGGCGCCTGATATAGAGTAACTTTTTTGCCCTTTGGAAATTTACACAATTGCCTATTCCATCCACACAATAGTGGTATCGAGAGCGGTGAATATCCTTTAAGATCGTCAGGTGTAAACGTTATATCCTTTACGCAATTCGGCCCGCACTTGTGCACCACGAATTTACGGGTCTGAATTTTGTTCTGCGTCTGATAATACTGTAAAATTTACAACGACCATTGTTAGGCTAGATTGGCGCATTTGTGCATAGATTGGCGAAGCAATGTCCCGAAGAGTTTTACTCCGAAGAGGTAGCATTTCGATAAATATCTAGTGAGATTTCTGTATAGGTTCGTTAGGAACTCACGACAATACTGTGCGATGGCTGTTTTTCGGCGGCGGCAGATGCTGGTATTCCCCCTCCAGGGGGAGCTTCGCCGTCTACCGTAATCGGTTTTGTAGCTGTTCTCTTTTTAGCAACGGCTCGCGATTGCTGCGGCGCGGGTGTCGTAGGGCTTGACGCAAGTGCGGCAACGGTCGCAGCAACCGATTTTCCACCGGAGGACATCTGGGATTTCGATGATTCAGCCATGGACTGTTCACTGTCGAGTTCCGGATTGAACGACGTATATTCTACATACGGAGCGTTGCTTTTCTGTAAACGATAATTAGCTTCGTTGAATGGACTTGCAGAGACGTGGACATGGCTAGGAAATACTTTGCGATACTGACATTGGTCGGTAGCGGAAGGCGATGCCGAGTGGGTGTATTGGCCGAGGCATGATGACCCTGTTGCCTCGCGTTCGCTTTCAACAGTTCAAGATAGAGTGGCCCAAGTCTCGCTGATCCTCGATAAATCCATTCGGTCCGATCGTCTGCGTCAAAGTGCATCTGCACAAGACTACCGTCGACTTGCACCACCCGTGCGATCCACCATTTACCATTCCACTCGGTTTTCACAACTTGACCAGGCAATAGTTTCACCATCGGCCTCTCCGGATACGTCTCGAGATACTTTTTCACGAAGTCTCGGGATTCCGCAGGAATGTCCTCCCACACACGCGGCGAATTCTCGCACACTATGCAGATGAATTTGTGAAGGACGTACTGTGCATAGCCATCATCGAAAAATACGAGATATCTGAGGATAAATTAATGAATGCATGAAAAATATCGGTCCAGCAATTTGATTGTAGTGCGGGAACCCAATTCCGAATTCTTATCACCCAAAAAAGAGACCTAAGGTTAGTAAGAAAGTCTTGCAACACTAAAGTGCTCGGTTAAATGTTGCAATGGCTACCGCAAGGAATAAAAACAAAATCAACTCCTAAACCATTCCGTGAACAGAGAAAACTTTTACTTTGTTAACGGGATTTCGAGGGCCTGTTGTATAAATAAATTTTTCCATCTAACACCTTAATAAATGCTGAGATCTTCTCTACACAAGCACAAAAGGCGTCTGAAATGATTAAACAAAAACGTCATAATCGTCTTCGCGACAACGCTCGACCCCACGTAGCTAAAATTACACAAAAAACTATTTCAAAATTATAATGTGATATCATAATGTACTTCGGGCTTTGAAAAACTATATACATGATAAACACTTTGATAATCAAACTAATCTTTAAAACATCCTTGAAGAGTTTTTAATTTCAAGATGTAAGGATTTGTGGACGGCTGGCATTCAGTTTACCAGAGCGCTGGACATGAATTATAGATGAAAAGCGAGACTCTATTATAAATAAATCTTATCTTAATAAAATGTTAGGTTTATTTAGAAGAGGCGTCGTTTTTGTCGCAATACTTTCTTACCAACCTAATAGAATTTCGAAGTGCATAATTTTTATCGAAAAAATGGTAATCTGAAAGTCAGCCATGCGATTGCGGTCCCTATGATTATAACCTTCTTACCTATATCTGTTAGTTGACTTGGGTGGTTCGGCGATAACCCCGCTGTAATAGTCGCTCGAGTTCGCATCAAGAAATACCGCGACGACCCTTGTTGCTACCGGAATAACAACCGAGCTAGGAACAGCGCTTGCCATGTGTTTACCAATCACAGTTCGTACAGCACCATTACTGCGACGTCCTGACAATTTGACACGGCACTGCAGTGGCGTACGAGTGATGACCTGTTGAACTTTGCCTCTGACCCATGGCATAAGGGGATGCTTCATGATAAAAACTTTGCTCTCAACTTCTGGTATTTGTTTGGTAAACGTTCCCTGCGGAGGAAGATCGTAGCCCAAACTTCGATTAATCGCATGAAGCGGCATCACTTCGGAATCAGTGGCCGGTATCGCAGGACCAGAACTTTGGTGGATCACGGGTGAACCCTCTGTTGCTAGAAGTGGTTGTTTTGTCAAAGGTGGATCGATTATCTGCAATTCCTCCAGCATTTTTATGTCCGACACGCAACTGCTGTACAATCTGCTGCGCAAAGAATCCATCTTCTTTTCCATTGCCATAATATCTGTGTCTAAAGCCTTGTTGCCCTCTGTACCAGTATAAATCACAAAAATTAGTACCAGGGGTCGCACAGTGCAGGGTCTCCGTGTTTCTTGGATAAATAAGTACTAACCATTGATCAACGTCCATTCGGATTTCAATATGTCATGAGAAGATGTCAATTGAAAATCTATGTCATATTTCTTAAAAATGTTAGCCAGAGTTGTGTCCATTTTTTCTTCAATGTCTAGTAGAAAGTCCTCATGCAAATAATCGCCTGAAATTATGAGTTTGATGACTGTTCGATTATTGGGAAAACTCTCTAGAAGTTTTAGAGGAAGCAATATCTATCAGAGGTACAGGACTGTTTACCACGCAGGTCTGAACTTTCTTTCTTTTCTTCATCAGACTCTTCACTGTCCGATATCTCAACTTCCATTGTGCGATCGGGAAATTCACAGTGTAGGATCGGTGTTCTATTGTGCAGAGCACCAGTCAACTTCTGCAGAATAAAAAATTTTATAGACTCTATTCTAAATGTGGTGTGTACAAGGGTTGGAAAATTATTGACAGAATGACTACCTATGTTCATTGAGATATAAGGAAATTACCTCCTGATGTTCCATTGCTGTGTTGAAACACTGTTGACATATCAAGCGTTTTCTCCTTTTCACAGGATTAACACCGTAAAAAGAACAGGCAAACGAAGGCGCAGTCTTTAAGTCGACTCCCGATGAGCATTGAAAGTTTATACAATCACTGCATATCTTCGCCGGTTTATTATCTTTTGTTCTCAACGAGGCATCCTCGTCCGAATCAAGGTCTATGACTTCGGCTACTTCGATCCGAGACATCGTGATTAATATTGTGTACAATACTGCTGCGTAAGCTGCGAATGTTACTATTATCTTAAGCCAAAAAAAGTAACGTATCTTTTCTTCTTACTATCAACAATAACAAAAAACTTGCTTTTGGAAATAAAAAAAAACAATGAACTCTTTTTCTCTCCAAGGAATCGAGTTTACGCGTAAATCAAAAACTAGAAAAATCGCATTTCATAATAGAGGTAGCAATAAATAAAATATCTTGATTCATAATCAAAATGTATACATTTTGTCGAATTCGATGTTATGACCCTTAAATGCAAATACGCGCTCATGGAAACTCCATGTGCACAGTGAACGAATTCAGACGTACATAGAAGAGTAGTCCATAAGGATATTATCAGAGATTGGTAGGGAGATGAACAACAAAGGAGACTAACAAGCAGGGAGGCTAGAGTGGGAGGAGTCCGATCTCTTATGGAGAGACTTGAAAAAAGTGGCTACGAAAATGTGGTCAAAAAGAGATGGCGCCACTATTGCTAAGACATCGAGAAGTGAGCTGCGTGTGACAGAGACGGAACCAGTAAATAATGAGAAGTGAACTGTGCATAAGGCAGCATGATACTTGAGAAGTAGGCTGCGTGCGAGAGAGATGCAAATGATATGTAGCCAGACCACGGTCTTACATACAGGTCTGGAAACGACCGTGGTGGGGGTAGGCACCGTTAACGAACCCACGTTTGTTTCCAATTTTCGCCACTACGTGGCATTGCTATCGGCGTGTACGTGTGCGACAAGGACAGAACAGCTTCCGTCCGTCTCTCTCACTCTTCTCGATGATCCGAAATGCACATTACCTTTTTCGTGGAGGGGCGAAGGGGCAATAGAGGTAGATGAGAAAGAATTGTGGAATAAGGACGGGGGATTATGGAAGAGAATAGAAGTGGAGCTTGTAAAAAGGGGAAGATCCTGTATGGCTGGAAGACCAATATAAAATTTTTTAAAATAAATAAAAATACTTACCTTTTTCGAGTGAAATGGATTTTTATTCGAATTTTATTCCGAGTTTCTTTCGATAACGAAAGTAAAAAAATACGCAACACATGGAATGTTGAATATACAAATACCTTTATTGGTTCGTCAGTTTAGAAAGCCCTGAAACAGCGGTCCACCTTCGCCAGCTTTATGAATATATTTCAAACTACAAATGCTCGTTGACGCAAACCGAGGTTATCGAGAACGTTGTAATAAAAAATGGAGTAATAAATGGCACGGGGCATGGTCGATGACAAGGCAAGGGGCGAAGGGAGAGATCACAGAAGACCGTGAGTGGGAGGTACTCGCCGATAGTAGCGACGGCGGTGGCGGCGAGCGGAATGAAAAGTGAAGCTCGTAAAGGTGCCTCGCGACTCCATTGAAATCTGGCTTCGTTTCCAGACCTGTATGTAAGACCGTGAGCCAGACGCGCGCAAAAGTTACCCCCTCGCTGGCCTTTTACGCGCTCATCACACAATGATAGTAGCGCGTGTCCGTGAGCGAGCGACGCTTGGACATCTTCGGAAAGAGCCGAGCACGCCGAAGTTTCCCGACCGCGCCTTCGGCAGCTACACCCATCCATGTAAGCTGAGCACGTTCATGTGCGACCAAGCCGAACGGAAGGCTTCGAGAGAAAAAGCAATCTGAGCACGACTCGCGCGTGACGTCACACGACGGAACGCGCGAGGCTTTTTGATGATTTCAATGCTTATTGATTCTCTTGATTCCCTGCGTTATTGATGCTGTTGATTCTTTGATCTTATTGATGCTCTTGATTTTCTGCGTTATCAATGTATACAAAAAAATGTATGGCGCACCCTGATCGCTAATTTTTTTAGTTTATACGTTAATTTAAATATAATGATAAATCCAAATTACAACTTATTTATCTTCTAAAAATTGTTTACGCTTTACTCACACCCGTCCTTATGCCAAATAAATTATAATTCATAAAAGTAAGCGGAAATATATTTATATTCGTATTATTATATTAATTCTCATACTTTCTTCAAGCGACAAAGCATTATCCCCAAAAACAAGCCAATCAACCATCCGGCCGCGAATCGTCAGTACCAGAAAGTGCATATTCTACAAGCGATGAGATGGTCCCGTTGGTAGCGTTCTTGGCTTCGGTCCGCAGGGGCGCGGGATCGTTCCCCGCGCTCAGTGCTTTTTTTTTAAAATTAATATTACCATTAATTCTTCTTTGATTAGTTATTTTTATTAATTATCATTATTATTTTAATTAGTTATCTTTTAGAGTCGAAAAATTTAACACGCACTCCGACCGCTTATTTTATTAGTTTGTACGGTAATTTTAATGTAATAATAAATCTAAATTACAAGTTATTTATCTTCTAAAAAATTCTTTGCGCTTTACTCACACCCGTCCCTATACCAAATAAATTGTAATTCATAAAAGTAAGCGGAAATATATTTATATTCGCATTATTATATTCATTCTCATATACTATCATCAAGCGATAAAGCATTATCCCCAAAAAGAAGCCAATCATCGATCCGGCCGCGGATCGTAACTTACGAGAATGAATATAATTATAGTCGTATTTATAAAACGACTATAAATATATTTCCGATTACTTTTATGAATTACAATTTATTTGGCATAGGGACGGGTGTGAGTAAAGGGCAAACAATTTTTTAGAAGATAAAGAAGTAGTAATTTAGATTTATTATTACATCTAAATTAACGTACAAACTAATCAAATAAGCGGTGGGAGTGCGCGATAAATTTTTCGACACTACAAGATAACTAATAAAAATAACAAATCAAACAAGAATTAATAGTAATAATAATTTTTAAAAAAGCACAGAGCGCGGGGAACGATCCTGCGCCCCAGCGGACCGAAGCCAGGAACGCTACCAACGGGACCATCCCATCGCTTGTAGAATATGCACTTTCTGGTACTGACGATTCGCGGACGGATGTTTGATTGGCTTATTTTTGGGGATAATGCTTTATCGCTTGATGAAAGTATGAAAATTAATATAATAATACGAATATAAATATATTTCCGCTTACTTTTATTAATTATAATTTATTTGGCATAAGGACGGGTATGAGTAAAGCGTAAACAATTTTTTAGAAGATAAATAAGTTGTAATTTGGAGTCATAATTATATTTAAATTAACGTATAAACTAAAAAATAAGCGATCAGGGTGCGCGATACATTGTTTTGTATACATTGATAATGCAGAGAATCAAGAGCTAAATAATGAGCCCGAAGTTTGCATCGTTGGATTCCAACGAAAATCTTAGAATTTTTTTTATTTTTAATTAATTTTTTTCGGGTACATTATGACTCCAGAATATCTGTACAGGATATACAAAATGTTTAAAAAAAATTGGGGGCCCAGCATCCACCCTTATTGAGGGGTTGAAAGTGAAAAAAAATTATATCTCGGGTGATAATGACATTCCCAGTTTTTTTATTTGCGGCATCAATTTTGAGCGTCTGCGAAAAGCCACAAAAAAATTAGCAACGATTTCCAACTTCAGGAACCCACCCTTAGGGGGGAGTGAAAGTCGAATGAAAATCATATTTCCGCTGGTAAAGAATTTCTGTTTTTTATTTGCGGCGATTGTTCCTCGTACCTAAAAAGACCCACAAAAAAATTGGGAACGATTTTCAACTAACGCAACCCGCCCTTATCGGGGCTGGGAGAGGGGGTGAAATTTGAATAAAAATTGTATTTCCGTCTATAAAGGGATTCCCAGCTTTTTTATTTGCACCGATCATTCCTAGTACCGAACGAAAGCCACAAAAAAATTGGCAACGATTTCCAACTTCCGGAACCCACCCTTATGGGGGAGTGAAAGTCGAATGAAAAGCGTATTTCCGCTGGTAAAGGATTTCTCAGTCTTTTATTTGCGCTGATTGTTCTTAGTACCTAAAGAAACCCACAAAAAAATTGAGAACGATTTTCAACTTGCGGAACCTGCCCTTATCGGGGGTGGGAGAGGGGGTGAAATTCGAAAAAAATTGTATTTCCGGCGATAAAGGGATTCCCAGTTTTTTTATTGGCGCCGATCGTTCCTAGTACCTAACGAAAGCCACAAAAAAATTGGCAACGATTTCAAACTTCCGGAACCCGCCTTTATCGGGGGTGGGAGAGGGGGTCAAATTCGAATAAAAATTGTATTTCCGGCGATAAAGGGATTCCCAGTTTTTTTAATTGCGCCGATCGTTTCTAGTACCTATCGAAAGCGACAAAAAAATTGGCAACGATTTCCAACTTCCGGAACCCGCCCTTATGGGGAGTGGGAGAGGGGGTCAAATTCGAATAAAGATTGTATTTCCGGCGATAAAGGGAATCCCAGTTTTTTTATTTGCGCCGATCGTTCCTAGTACCGAATGAAAGCCACAAAAAAATTGGCAACGATTTCCAACTTCCGGAACCCGCCCTTATCGGTGGTGGGAGAGGGGGTGAAATTCGAATAAAAATTGTATTTTTGGCGATAAAGAGATTCCCAGTTTTTTTTATTTGCGCCAATCGTTCCTAGTACTTAATGAAAGCCACAAAAAAATTGGCAACGATTTCCAACTTCCGGAACCCGCCCTTATCGGGGGTGGGAGAGGGAGTCAAATTCGAATAAAAATTGTATGTCTGGCGATAAAGGGATTCCCAGTTTTTTTATTTGCGCCGATCGTTCCCAGTACCTAACGAAAGCCACAAAAAAATTGGCAACGATTTCCAACTTCCGGAACCCGCCCTTATCGGCGGTGGGAGAGGGGATGAAATTCGAATAAAAATTGTATTTCCGGCCATAAAGGGATTCCCAGTTTTTTTTATTTGCGCCGATCGTTTCTAGTACCAAACGAAAACCACAGAAAAATTGGCAACTATTTCCAACTTCCGGAACCCGCCCTTATCGGGAGTGGGAGAGGGGGTCAAATTCGAATGAAAATTGTAGTTCCGGCGGTAAAGGGATTCCCAGTTTTTTTATTTGCGCCGATCGTTCCGAGTACCGAATGAAAGCCACAAAAAAATTGGCAACGATTTCCAACTTCCGGAACCCTCCCTTATCGGGGGTGGGAGAGGAGGTCAAATTCGAATAAAAATTATATTTCCGGCGATAAAGGGATTCCCAGTTTTTTTTATTTGCGCCGATCGTTCTTAGCACCTAACGAAAGCCACAAAAAAATTGGCAACGATTTCCAAATTCCGGAACCCGCCCTTATCGAGAGTGGGAGAGGGGATGAAATTCGAATAAAAATTGTATTTCCGGCGATAAACGGATTCCCAGTTTTTTTTATTTGCGCCGATCGATCCTAGTACCCATCGAAAGCCACAAACAAATTGGCAACGATTTCCAACTTCTGGAACCCGCCTTTATCGGGGGTGGCAGAGGGGGTGAAATTCGAAAAAAATTGTATTTCCGGCGATAAAGGGATTCCCAGTTTTTTTATTTGCGCCGATCGTTCCTAGTACCTAACGAAAGGCACAAAAAAATTGGCAACGATTTCCAACTTCCGGAACCCGCCCTTATCGGGGGTGGCAGAGGGGGTGAAATACGAAAAAAATTGTATTTCCGGCGATAAAGGGATTCCCAGTTTTTTTATTTGCGCCGATCGTTTCTAGTACCTATCGAAAGCCACAAAAAAATTGGCAACGATTTCCAACTTCCGGAACCCGCCCTTATCGATAGTGGGAGAGGGGGTCAAATTCGAATAAAAATTGTATTTCCGGCGATAAACGGATTCCCATTTTTTTTATTTGCGCCGATCGTTCCTAGTACCCATCGAAAGCCACAAAAAAATTGGCAACGATTTCCAACTTCCGGAACCCGCCCTTATCGGGGGTGGCAGAGGGGGTGAAATTCGAAAAAAATTGTATTTCCGGCGATAAAGGGATTCCCAGTTTTTTTATTTGCACCGATCGTTCCTAGTACCTAACGAAAGCCACAAAAAAATTGGCAACGATTTCTAACTTCCGGAATCCACCCTCATGGGGGAGTGAAAGTCGAAAGAAAATCGTATTTTCGCCGGCGAAAGATTTCCCATTTTTTTTATTTCCGCTGATTGTTCCTAATACCTAAAGAGACCCACAAAAAAATTGGGAACGCTTGTCAACTATCGGAAGCCGCCCTTATCGGGGGTGGGAGAGGGGGTGAAATTCGAATAAAAATTGTATTTCCGGCGATAAAAGGATTCCCAGTTTTTTTATTTGCGCCGATCGTTCCTAGTAACTATCGAAAGCCACGAAAAAATTGGCAACGATTTCAAACTTCCGGAACCCGCCTTTATCGGGGGTGGGAGAGGGGGTTAAATTCGAATAAAAATTGTATTTCCGGCGATAAAGGGATTCCCAGTTTTTTTAATTGCGCCGATCGTTTCTAGTACCTATCGAAAGCCACAAAAAAATTGGCAACGATTTCCAACTTCCGGAACCCGCCCTTATCGGGAGTGGCAGAGGGGGTCAAATTCGAATAAAGATTGTATTTCCGGCGATAAAGGGATTCCCAGTTTTTTTATTTGCGCCGATCGTTCCTAGTACCGAATGAAAGCCACAAAAAAATTGGCAACGATTTCCAACTTCCGGAACCCGCCCTTATCGGTGGTGGGAGAGGGGGTGAAATTCGAATAAAAATTGTATTTTTGGCAATAAAGGGATTCCCAGTTTTTTTATTTGCGCCAATCGTTCCTAGTACTTAATGAAAGCCACAAAAAAATTGGCAACGATTTCCAACTTCCGGAACCCGCCCTTATCGGGGGTGGGAGAGGGGGTCAAATTCGAATAAACATTGTATGTCTGGCGATAAAGGGATTCCCAGTTTTTTTATTTGCGCCGATCGTTCCCAGTACCTAACGAAAGCCACAAAAAAATTGGCAACGATTTCCAACTTCCGGAACCCGCCCTTATCGGGGGTGGCAGAGGGGGTCAAATTCGAATAAAGATTGTATTTCCGGCGATAAAGGGATTCCCAGTTTTTTTATTTGCGCCGATCGTTCCTAGTACCGAATGAAAGCCACAAAAAAATTGGCAACGATTTCCAACTTCCGGAACCCGCCCTTATCGGTGGTGGGAGAGGGGGTGAAATTCGAATAAAAATTGTATTTTTGGCAATAAAGGGATTCCCAGTTTTTTTATTTGCGCCGATCGTTCCTAGTACCTAACGAAAGCCACAAAAAAATTGGCAACGATTTCTAACTTCCGGAATCCACCCTCATGGGGGAGTGAAAGTCGAATGAAAATCGTATTTTCGCCGGTGAAAGATTTCCCAGTTTTTTTATTTGCGCTGATTGTTCCTAATACCTAAAGAGACCCACACAAAAATTGGGAACGCTTGTCAACTTTTGGAAGCCGCCCTTATCGGGGGTGGGAGAGGGGGTGAAATTCGAATAAAAATTGTATTTCCGGCGATAAAAGGATTACGAGTTTTTTTATTTGCGCCGATCGTTCCTAGTAACTATCGAAAGCCACAAAATAATTGGCAACGATTTCAAACTTCCGGAACCCGCCTTTATCGGGGGTGGGAGAGGGGGTCAAATTCGAATAAAAATTGTATTTCCGGCGATAAAGGGATTCCCAGTTTTTTAAATTGCGCCGATCGTTTCTAGTACCTATCGAAAGCCACAAAAAAATTGGCAACGATTTCCAACTTCCGGAACCCGCCCTTATCGGGAGTGGGAGAGGGGGTCAAATTCGAATAAAGATTGTATTTCCGGCGATAAAGGGATTCCCAGTTTTTTTATTTGCGCCGATCGTTCCTAGTACCGAATGAAAGCCACAAAAAAATTGGCAACGATTTCCAACTTCCGGAACCCGCCCTTATTGGTGGTGGGAGAGGGGGTGAAATTCGAATAAAAATTGTATTTTTGGCGATAAAGGGATTCCCAGTTTTTTTATTTGCGCCAATCGTTCCTAGTACTTAATGAAAGCCACAAAAAAATTGGCAACGATTTCCAACTTCCGGAACCCGCCCTTATCGGGGGTGGGAGAGGGGGTCAAATTCGAATAAAAATTGTATGTCTGGCGATAAAGGGATTCCCAGTTTTTTTATTTGCGCCGATCGTTCCCAGTACCTAACGAAAGCCACAAAAAAATTGGCAACGATTTCCAACTTCCGGAACCCGCCCTTACCGGAGGTGGGAGAGGGGATGAAATTCGAATAAAAATTGTATTTCCGGCCATAAAGGGATTCCCAGTTTTTTTATTTGCGCCGATCGTTTCTAGTACCAAACGAAAACCACAGAAAAATTGGCAACTATTTCCAACTTCCGGAACCCGCCCTTATCGGGAGTGGGAGAGGGGGTCAAATTCGAATAAAAATTGTATTTCCGGCGATAAAGGGATTCCCAGTTTTCTTATTTGCGTCGATCGTTCCTAGTACCTATCGAAAGCCACAACAAAATTGGCAACGATTTCCAACTTCCCGAACCCGCCTTTATCGGGGGTGGGAGAGGGGGTCAAATTCGAATAAAAATTGTATTTGCGGCGATAAAGGGATTCCCATTTTTTTTATTTGCGCCGATCGTTCCGAGTACCGAATGAAAGCCACATAAAAATTGGCAACGATTTCCAACTTCCGGAACCCTCCCTTATCGGGGGTGGGAGAGGAGGTCAAATTCGAATAAAAATTGTATTTCCGGCGATAAAGGGATTCCCAGTTATTTTATTTGCGCCGATCGTTCCTAGCAGCTAACGAAAGCCACAAAAAAATTGGCAACGACTTCTAACTTCCGGAACCCGCCCTTATCGGAGGTGGGAGAGGGGGTGAAATTCGAATAAAAATTTTATTTTCGGCGATAAAGGGATTCCCAGTTTTTTATTTGCGCCGATCGTTTCTAGTACCAAACGGAAGCCACAAAAAAATTAGCAACGATTTCCAACTTCCGGAACCCGCCCTTATCGGGGGTTGGAGAGGGAGTGAAATTCGAATAAAAATTGTATTTCCGGCGATAAAGGGATTCCCAGTTTTTTTATTTGCGCCAATCGTTCCTAGTACCTATCGAAAGCCACAAAAAAATTGGCAACGATTTCCAACTTCTGGAACCCGCCCTTATCGGGGGTGAGAGAGGGGGTCAAATTCGAATAAAAATTGTATTTCCGGCGATAAATGGATTCCCAGTTTTTTTATTTGCGCCGATCATTCCTAGTACCAAACGAAAACCACAGAAAAATTGGCAACTATTTCCAACTTCCGGAACCCGCCCTTATCGGCGGAGGGGCGGGGGGGGGGGTGAAATTCGAATAAAAATTGTATTTCCGGCCATAAAGGGATTCCCAGTTTTTTATTTGCGCCGATCGTTTCTAGTACCAAACGGAAGCCACAAAAAAATTGGCAACGATTTCCAACTTCCGGAACCCGCCCTTATCGGGGGTTGGAGAGGGGGTCAATTTCGAATAAAAATTGTATTTCCGGTGATAAAGGGATTCCCAGTTTTTTTATTTGCGCCGATCGTTCCTAGCACCTAACGAAAGCCACAAAAAAATTGGCAACGATTTCTAATTTCCGGAACCCGCCCTTATCGGCGGTGGGAGAGGGGGTGAAATTCGAATAAAAATTTATTTTCGGCGATAAAGGGATTCCCAGTTTTTTTTATTTGCGCCAATCGTTCCTAGTACCTAATGAAAGCCACAAAAAAATTGGCAACGATTTCCAACTTCCGGAACCCGCCCTTATCGGGGGCGGGAGAGGGAGTGAAATTCGAATAAAAATTGTATTTCCGGCGATAAAGGGATTCCCAGTTTTTTTATTTGCGCCAATCGTTCCTAGTACCTATCGAAAGCCACAAAAAAATTGGCAACGATTTCCACCTTCTGGAACCCGCCCTTATCGGAGGTGAGAGAGGGGGTCAAATTCGAATAAAAATTGTATTTCCGGCGATAAATGGATTCCCAGTTTTTTTATTTGCGCCGATCATTCCTAGTACCAAACGAAAGCCACAAAAAAATTGGTAACGATTTCCAACTTCCGGAAGCCGCCCTTATCGGGGGTGGGAGAGGGGGTGAACTTCGAATAAAAATTGTATTTCCGGCGATAAAGGGATTCCCAATTTTTTTATTTGCGCCGATCGTTCTTAGTACCTATCGAGAGCCACAAAAAAATTGGCAACGATTTTCAACTTTCGGAACCCACTCTTATGAGGGCATCATGCCCAATCGATAACCGTGCGAGGCTTTACCATTATCGGGCTACCCATTTGAGAAAATTGCTCGACCCTTTTTCACAACGAAATTCGCAAGTAATTGTCCGTGAAGAAACATGCACTTTTCCAGAACCGCCCCTTATTGGAGTATAAAAATATGGGGCGATTCCCCGCTCGCCCACGTCTTTTCCTAAGAAGATTGATACTTCCATCGTTAGAGTGCGATGCGAATTAATTTTTTGGCTGGCTGATGGTTTTTCTGGACAAAATTTCCTACGAGAATCGGTTACTTATTTTTCTAGATGCTCATTTAGAGATCTACAATTCGAAAATGCAAAAAAATTGATCATAGTAAAAATAAGGCAATACAAATTTAAACTAAATCAGTCTTTACGTTCGAGCAATCCAAACAAACTCCAACACCATCCTTTCTATACACGGGTCATTTAGGCGTTTTTTCACACTATTCTTGAGGTTGTACTGTTTTCTCACTCCCGCTTGAGCGTCTGCCTACACTTCAAATCCGCTCTCATCTAGCTACAGTGCCACGCTTGATTTTTTTGGCATCCCAGGCGGCACGGGCAGTGCGTCTACGGGAAGGGACCGTATTGCTTCGTGTGCGAGTAAATATGCCTCGCTTCAACGAGTTAGCGCTGCGTGCGAAGCCTTCCCCCACCGCTCTCAGCCAACAGACAGAAGTCCCGCCGAATGAATAATTTCCGGGATAAACTTCCGAAAATCGGAATCCGAATTACGATCTGAAATTTGGCATACACCTTCCTTTTAATAATTTAAGAGACCCCCTAAAAGGATTGGAGGCGAGGCGCCATAGTTGTCGAGATGTCGATTTTTGAACGTCATTTTCAACAGCTCTGTGTATACCTATATATGTTTTCGCGCGCTCCGTTTTGTGCGAATGGTGTAGGGTCCGTGGAACACTGGTATGGGCGCAGAGCACCTCGGATGTTCGTGTGGAATGGTAGGGTGCGTGAAACACTAGTGTAGGCGCGGATTACCGCGGATCTTCGTGCAATACTGAGATAGACACAGAGCATCGTAAATTCATTTTTTGTTTGTTATTCCCCAGGTTATTTTTTGCAGGTGTAATAGGTTTTTGAGGTTCATTTATTAACTTTAAATCGTTTTGGGATTCTATATATTTTTGACGTGATAACGTCTTATAATTCGATGGAGCCGGCTGCACGCACGAAAAAGCATGACTCATCGCCGTTACCTCGCTCTGAGGCGTTCCATTTAAGGCTTGAAGTGTAAGCGAGAGCGCGGAACGAGCGACAAAGAGGTACAATCGGCCTCCGCGTTCGGCAGCGTTCGACATTTGTCTCTCTCCTACTTGAGTGATGGCCTCTGTACACTGCGAGCGACGAGCGACGAGCGATCAGCGATATCCAATGGCAACGTCACTCTCATAGAGCATTTCCGTCATACTCGAGCTCTCATTGGATATCGCTCATCGCTTGTCGCCCATCGCGCGCAGTGTGCAGAAGCCATGAGCGATGCGTCCACGTGGACAGCTGCTATACAATAATACATGTACATGTTTTCGTCAAGTATGAAGTGCAGTGAAAAGTGAATGTGGTGTGAATTGTTTATAGCAACGATAATTGCGGCGATAAAGGTAATGATTCTTTCGATATTAAATATATGTTCAGTGATATATTGTCGACTATTCGTGCTTTCATCATTAAAATAAATAGCATCGGTCCGCTAGTGCAGCGATTGTAGGTTATGCTATAATTGACAAAACTATAACAATAAGTTAACAGAACTATTTCACGATGAGTAAAAATCAATTGCTTTACTATTCGATCGAAATAATTATCGAGCGTAGCTATGATTTCAAAAAATTAAAACATAAATGTTAAATCTTCCACATATCATAACAACGTGTCTGAAATGACAGGTTGGACCAGCCAGCCGTCAAAGGGAACAATTTTCTCCTATATCAAACACATTGCGGCGGGCTTTTTAAAAGCTAGAGTTACACAAATTTTAATGATGTTTCCAATTTTTTAATTTTAAATTTAAGATTTATGAACAATAATTTAATCACAGTTTATTCTTATAATAAATTATTCAAAATTATTACTTTTTTACAACAAATTACAATTAAATTTGCAAGAATAATTAAGTAACTAATTGAACAACAACTTTTATTCAGTTCACTTGCTGAAAGAAATAACGTCAATACAAAATTTATTATTATAAAATAATAAAATCAAAAATTAAATTTTAACAGTCGAGTAGAAATTTAAACAATAAATTTTATTCAAGTATTTTGTAAATTTAAAATGATTTTCTGAACGAAGAATTTTATGAAAAAATATCAGTTGTAAAACAATTGCTCAAACACATTCATACTTGTAAAAAATATGTACATTGTAAAAAAAATAAATAAAAATTGACATAATTGTATTTATGCGTACAAATAAATGTAACTTGATCAATTCAATTGTTATTTCCATTTACCTCCTTCTCTATATCCATACAAAATATCTATCAAACAAACAAAATTAAAATTTTCTTTTGAAAAATGAAACTTTTCCATCAGTATTTTCTTATGACGTTGTCACGTTCAACTATCGTCAGTAAACCGACTTTACAGGCAACCGATTTTTTTGCTTGTCTAGTGGCTGATTTTTCTTTGTTTTTGCCTGTTTCTAATTTTTGGGATTTTGCATAGCTTTTAACATTTTTTGGATTTTGTAGATTTCAATTTTTTTAAATTATATTTTCACGTGGTACATCATTATAATGCTTGGTAACCGGGCGCTGCAGCGATGGAAAAAGGGTTTCTACCCTTCAGATAGTAATATAGACATAGTAGGAGCGCGGTAAAAAAACAACTTTCAAAAATTGATATCTCGAAAACTTTGGCGCGTCGCCAAAATTCCTTTTAAAGGATCTCTTTAAATATTAAAAGGAAGGTGTATGCCAAATTTCAGAACGAAATTTGGTTTCCGTTTTTCGTATGTTTAGCCAAACACATTATCAACAGGAGTCAGATGGACTTAGCTTTACAATTATTTTTTCCGTAATTCTCGGTTCTGAACAACGGTGGGTTCCGTGAATCTAATAGCATTGCGAACTTCAATTGAGGTCTCTCCCGAAGAATCCCCTCAAAAGCCTTTCGAGGCGTCACCGAAATATCGACCGACTCGGAGAAGATTGAATATGTACAAATCGGCTGTTTGTCCCACGCATTGCCTCTTGGTCGGTTCGACACTTCGCTTCAAATCGCATAGTATAGTAAGCGCGTATTACTATACTCGGGTCTACTGTAATACTCGGGTTCAGTGCAGCCAGATCGCGCGTAAAAGTTACCCCCTCTCTACTCTGTTACGCGCTCATCACACAATTATAGTAGCGCGCGTCCGTGAGCGAGCGACGCTCGGACATCTTCGGAAAGAGCTGAGCGCGGGGCAGGGTGTCAAGTGTACACCGTGCAACTGTCCCCTGTGTCAACTCTCCCCAGACCCAAGTGTACAGCCCGCCATTTCCCCGACGCTCGCGTATCCCCACTCTTCAGATTCGAGCCGGGCATTTCTTGCTACCTTTTTGAACTCGCACGGTGTCTCAACTCGCCACACGTAGTGTGTGCTCAACTTACGTTTCCATACCCGGGAACGAGAAATATACAAGCAAAATGTTTTCACATGTACCGACTACCCGCTCTGTCAGTTCTCTAGTTTATCGACTGATTTTGAATGGAAATTTCACGAGCGGCATTTTCTTATAGCTTTAATCTTTAATAATGCCACGAACATATATGTAGTCTCCTAAAATTTTAATTCTTCCATAATTCGCGGAAAAAAGCGTCATTTTTGAGTACTTGAGAATAACGATAAGCAATACTAAGAGAACTGAAAACTCATATAATAATCGTGTGAAAGAAAAACTGGTGGCCTTGTACAGTTGGACAGATTTTCGTTGCCGTCGAGAGGAGGATTTTCGTTGCAGTTGAAGAGGATGTTTAATTTTGTTCTGAATTTCATTTCTTGTGGCTCTTGATTTATTCTTAAAAATCATTGTGCACAGTCTACATTTTATAATCATCAAAAATATCGATGAAAAAATCATATGCATTTACAAGAAATTAATATCATGAAAAGAGTCCTTTTATTACAGATTGAAACGTCCACATTATTATTACCCATGTTGTTCATATACTTAATGCCAAAGAACAGTGCATGTCGGATATATTTATTATTCATTAATGTGTAACATATCGGCTACTATGTATGAAAAAATTGAATCATCGTATAACATGAATACGCTGTGTTGAAAAGCGCAGAATCATTAAGAGGGGGGGGGTGGTAAGGATAATTTGCTATAAAAAAAGCATATTTTCGATATTTTTTGTTGAAGACACTGTTTTTATATATTTATTTATATAATTAGTATAAAATAAAAGGACATTTGAAGAGTATTCTGTGAAATTTTTGTTAATAATTGTGCAGAAATGAGCCAGTGACAGCAAATCTTCTCAGACGCCACAAAAAAAAGTTACATTGCGGTGGACTGCATAACTCACCACTGGATTATCCGAAAAAAAATCCAAGAAGATTGTATTAGTTCGTAAGTTTCTTGAGGTAACGCTGTCGAGTTTTTTTTTTTTTTTGTTTTCAATTTTTATTCACACCTAGAAGACAAAATAGCGAATTAAAATGATGAAAACAAAAACTCGACAGCGTTACCTCAAGAAACTTATTAACTAGTACAATCTTCTTGAATTTTTTTTTCTCGGATGATACAATGATGAGTTATGCAGTTCACTGCAATTTTTTGGAGGTGTCTGCAAAGATGTGCTGTCAATGGCTCCTTTCCGCATAATTGTTAATGACAATTTTACAGAATTTTCGTCAAATGTCGTTTTATTATATGCTTCTCACAAAAAATAAATATATATCAACTGTGTCGTAAAAAAAATATCCTAAATATGCTTTTTTCCGCAGGGAAATAACCTAACCCCCCCCCCCCTCCCCCCGGCCCCTTAACACGTCGGGCCACCCTGGCCACTCGAAAAATGGGTATTATTTTCTAAAAGTCACAAACTCAACAGTATAAAACAATATATGTTAATTTTTTAACCTAAGGTAAGAAACAGCTTTGAAAAGGCCTCAAATAAATTTTATTTTAAAGTATTATAAGACCAACATTATTAAACGATTAATTTCCGTTCCAGGCAAACAACGATAAAGCATCTTCGTTGACAGAATCATGAAAAAAAAAGTTTTTTTTTCACGTCGCCAAGTAACGAAGCAACTTGGCTCGGATCAGTACAGTAAATACTGTAGCGAAGGAACGGATTTATAGATAAAAGGATCATTGTCGAATTTTTGTCTGTACTTGTGGTTTTATTTATTTAACTCTTTAAAATAATGCGCAGCCGTTTCAGATTTTTTTTATGCTACGATTCACATCCTACATATAGGATAAAATAAATATATAGAACTAAATAAAATTGTAGAACATCTTGCGAAAGATTAAGGTTTAAAAAAAATGTTCCTTGTTTTATTTTTTTTACTATAATCCACTTGGGGTACAATAACGAATTTGTTTTCATATAATCTTTGGGCACCTTATTAGATTATATAATTTTTTCAAAATGATCGGTTTGGTATGCCACAGTAAAAAGAAAGAAACACACTTTATTGATATATTTTAGTTATATAGATATATAATTAAAATATATCAATAAAGTGTGTTTCTTTTTTGTTCACTGTGGCGTACCAAACCGAACATTGAGTCACATATAAGACTTTACTAAATACAAGCAGGCACAGTAAAAAGAAAGAAACACACTTTATTGATATATTTTAGTTATATAGATATATAATTAAATATATCAATAAAGTCTGATATGTGACTCAATGATCGGTTTGGTACGCCACAGTGAACAAAAAAGAAACACACTTTATTGATATATTTTAGTTATATAGATATATAACGAAAATATATCAATAAATTTTTTTTCACGCTGGCGTACCAAACCGATCATTTTGAAAAAATTATATAATCTAATAAGGTGCCCAAAGATTATATGAAAACAAATTCGTTATTGTACCCCAAGTGGATTATAGTAAAAAAAATAAAACAAGGAACATTTTTTTTAAACCTTAATCTTTCGCAAGATGTTCTACAATTTTATTTAGTTCTATATATTTATTTTATCCTATATGTAGGATGTGAATCGTAGCATAAAAAAAATCTGAAACGGCTGCGCATTATTTTAAAGAGTTAAATAAATAAAACCACAAGTATTGACAAAAATTCGACAATGATCCTTTTATCTATAAATCCGTTCCTTCGCTTCAGTATTTACTGTACTGATCCGAGCCAAGTTACTTCGTTACTTGGCGACGTGAAAAAAAATCTTTTTTTTTCATGATTCTGTCAACGAAGATGCTTTATCGTTGTTTGCCTGGAACGGAAATTCATCTTTTAATAATATTGGTCTTATAATACTTTAAAATAAAATTTATTTGAGGCATTTTCAAAGCTGTTTCTTACCTTAGGTTAAAAAATTAACATATATTGTTTTATACTGTTGAGTTTGTGACTTTTAGAAAATAATACCCATTTTTCGAGTGGCCAGAGTGGCCCGACGTGTTAAGGGGCCGGGAGGAGGGGGGGCGGGGTAAGGTTATTTCCCTGCGGAAAAAAGCATATTTAGGATATTTTTTTACGACACAGTTGATATATATTTATTTTTTGTGAGAAGCATATAATAAAACGACATTTGACGAAAATTCTGTAAAATTGTCATTAACAATTATGCGGAAAGGAGCCATTGACAGCACATCTTTGCAGACACCTCCAAAAAATTGCAGTGAACTGCATAACTCATCATTGGATCATCCGAGAAAAAAAAATCCAAGAAGATTGTACTAGTTAATAAGTTTCTTGAGGTAACGCTGTCGAGTTTTTGTTTTCATCATTTTAATTCGCTATTTTGTCTTCTAGGTGTGAATAAAAATTGAAAACAAAAAAAATAAAAATAAAAACTCGACAGCGTTACCTCAAGAAACTTACGAACTAATACAATCTTCTTGGATTTTTTTCGGATAATCCAGTGGTGAGTTATGCAGTCCACCGCAATGTAACTTTTTTTTTGTGGCGTCTGAGAAGATTTGCTGTCACTGGCTTATTTCTGCACAATTATTAACGAAAATTTCACAGAATACTCTTCAAATGTCCTTTTATTTTATACTAATTATATAAATAAATATATATAAACAGTGTCTTCAACAAAAAATATCGAAAATATGCTTTTTTTATAGCAAATTATCCTTACCCCCCCCCCCTTAATGATTCTGCGCTTTTCAACACAGGGTATTCATGTTATACGATGATTCAATTTTTTCATACATAGTAGCCGATATGTTACACATTAATGAATAATAAATATATCCGACATGCACTGTTCTTTGGCATTAAGTATATGAACAACATGGGTAATAATAATGTGGACGTTTCAATCTGTAATAAAAGGACTCTTTTCATGATATTAATTTCTTGTAAATGCATATGATTTTTTCATCGATATTTTTGATGATTAAAAAGTTGATTATAAAATGTAGACTGTGCACAATGATTTTTAAGAATAAATCAAGAGCCACAAGAAATGAAATTCAGAACAAAATTAAACATCCTCTTCAACTGCAACGAAAATCCTCCTCTCGACGGCAACGAAAATCTGTCCAACTGTACAAGGCCACCAGTTTTTCTTTCACACGATTATTATATGAGTTTTCAGTTCTCTTAGTATTGCTTATCGTTATTCTCAAGTACTCAAAAATGACGCTTTTTTCCGCGAATTATGGAAGAATTAAAATTTTAGGAGACTACATATATGTTCGTGGCATTATTAAAGATTAAAGCTATAAGAAAATGCCGCTCGTGAAATTTCCATTCAAAATCAGTCGATAAACTAGAGAACTGACAGAGCGGGTAGTCGGTACATGTGAAAACATTTTGCTTGTATATTTCTCGTTCCCGGGTATGGAAACATAAGTTGAGCACACACTACGCGTGGCGAGTTGAGACACCGTGCGAGTTCAAAAAGGTAGCAAGAAATGCCCGGCTCGAATCTGAAGAGTGGGGATACGCGAGCGTCGGGGAAATGGCGGGCTGCTACGGTGTACACTTGGGTTCGGGGAGAGTTGACACAGGGGACAGTTGAACAGACGTACAGTTGAACGGGGAGAGTTGACACAGGGGACAGTTGCACGGTGTACACTTGACACCCTGCCGAGCGCGGTTGAAGTTTCCCGACCGCGCCTTCGGCAGCTACACGAATACATGAACGCTGAGCACGTTCATGTGCGGCCAAGCCGAAACGAAGGCTTCGAGGGAAAGAGCAATCTGAGCACGACTCGGGCGTGACGTCACCCGACGGCACGCGCGAGGCTTTTAGATGATTTCAATGCTTATAAATAAACTCTCGATTCTCTGCGTTATTAATGTATACAAAAAACTGTATCGCGCACTCTGATCGCTTATTTTTTTAGTTTATACGTTAATTTAAATATAATAATAAATCTAAATTACAACTTATTTATCTTCTAAAAAATTGTTTACGCTTTACTCACACCCGTCCTTATTCCAAATAAATTATAATTCATTCAAATTATAATTCATAAAAGTAAGCGGAAATATATTTATATTCGTATTATTATATTAATTCTCATAGTTTCATCAAGCGATAAAGTATTATCCCCAAAACCAATCCAATCATCCATCCGGCCGCAAATCGTAAGTACCAGAAAGTGCACATATACTACAACCGATGAGACGGTTCCGTTGGTAGCGTTCCTGGCTTCGGTCCGCAGGGGCGCGGGATCGTTCCCCGCGCTCAGTGCTTTTTATTATTATTATATTATTACAATTAATTCTTATTTGATTAGTTATCATTATTATTTTAATTAGTTATCTTTAAGTGTCAAATAATTTATCGCGCACTGTGATTACTTATTTTATTAGTTTGTACGTTAATGTAAATATAATAATAAATCTAAATTACAACTTATTTATCTTCCAAAAAATTGATTACGCTTTACTCACACCGGTACTTACGGTTCGCGGCCGGATAGATAATTGACTTGTTTTTGGGGATAGTGCTTTATCGCTTGATGAAAGTATGAGAATGAATATAATAATACGAATATAAATATATTTCCGCTTACTTTTATGAATGACAATTTATTTGGCATAGGGACGGGTGTGAGTAAAGCGTAAACAATTTTCTAGAAGATAAATAAGTTGTAATTACGATTTATTATTATATTCCAATTAACGTACAAACTAAAAAAATAATCGGTTAGAGTGCGCGATAAATTTTTCGACACTAAAAGATAACTAAATAAAATAATAATGATAACTAATAAAAATAACTAATCAAATAAGAATTAATAGTAATAATAATTAAAAAATAAAAAAAAAGCACAGCGCAGGGAACGATCCCGCGCCCCTGCGGACCGAAGCCAGGAACGCTACCAACGGGACCATCTCATCGCTTGTAGAATAGATGCACTTTCTGGTACTTACGATTCGCGGCCGGATGGATGATTGGCTTGTTTTTGGGGATAATGCTTTATCGCTTGATGAAAGTATGAGAATTAATATAATAATACGAATATAAATATATTTCCTCTTACTTTTATGAATTATAATTTATTTGGCATAAGGACGGGTGTGAGTAAAGCGTAAACAATTTTTATAGAAGGTAAATGAGTTGTAATTTAGATTTATTATTATATTTAAATGAACGTATAAACTAAAAAAATAAGCGATCAGAGTGCGCGACACAGTTTTTTGTATACACTAATAACGCAGAGAATCAAGAGCTTATTTATAAGCATTGAAATCATCTCAAAGCCTCGCGCGTGCCGTCGGGTGACGTCACGCGCGAGGCTTTTAGATGATTTCAATGCTTATCTAGCTCTTGATTCTTTACGTTCTTAATGTTTATAAAAAAATGTATCGCGAACTCTGATCGCTTATTTTTTTAGTTTATACGTTAATTTAAATATAATAATAAATCTAAATTACAACATATTTATCTTCTATAAAAATTGTTTACGCTTTATTCACACCCATCCTTATGCCAAAGGACCAAAAAACTATAATTCATAAAAGTAAGAGGAAATATATTTATATTCGTATTATTATATTAATTCTCATACTTTCATCAAGCGATCAAGCATTAAAAAAAGCATCTGAGCCGTGCTCAGATTACTTTTTCCCTCGAAGCCTTCGTTTCGGCTTGGCCGCACATGAACATGCTCAGCGTCCATGTATTGGTGTAGCGGCCGAAGGCGCGGTCGGGAAACTTCGACCGCGCTCAACTCTTTCCGAAGATGCCTGAGCGTCGCTCGCTCACGGACACGCGCTACAGTACTACCTCTCTAAGAGAGCGGTCTAGGGCGGTTAGGGGAAGAAATTCTCGAGAAATTCGTCGCCGAAGCCTTCCCCCACCATCCATTGAGTTGTCCGCGACAAACTCGAGAGGCCTCGGGTACACTGGACAGCTCGAGCTAGGTGGGGGAAGCCATAAAATGCGCTCAAGCGGAACGGCGGGGAAATTCTCTCTTAGTGAGGGCTCTCTTAGAGAGGTAGTACTGTACTATGATTGCACGATGGGCGCGTAAGAAACTAGAGAGGGGGTAACTTTTACGCGCGATCTGGCTGCACTGCTCGGGTCTCTCCCATGTACGACCGATGGTGCGTTCTCACTCGCACCCGCGCGCTGCGCTACGTTTTGCAAAGCGACTATTCTCCTCTCGCGTGCGCGTATGTTTACATTTTCCATTCATTCGTTTCTGTTTCAAAGCAGTGCTGGAGTGCCTTCGGGTGTCTTCGGCTTCCTTCGACAATTGCGACCGTGCGAAAGTATATGCATGCGATTCACCGAGTTCCTTCATGTTCGACTATGGGTATCCCACTATTACTAACCAGCGCATTACGTCGGGCCTAACCTCACCACTTTTATCCAGCAAATCTTTCATCTAAGTTGGGAATATATTACGTGCCGGCTAATTTTCTCAAAATGAAGAAAATGACTTCTTTACAGGAAAGAGCCTCATATTGATCACTTTTTTATGCTTTAATTTCTCCACATTTTTTATATGTTCAAATTATTCGACAACGTTGGTAAAGGATAGGATAAAGGAAAGGTCCTTTAGGAAAGGACCTTTTTCATAACATTGAAGTTTCCATCGTTGGAATGAAACGATTTTTTTTTTCATTTTTTGTTTCTTTTCTTTTTGGTATTATAGAAAGAGGTTTGGGTTTTTACCCAAATTGGAAGTTTTAAATATTTTTTTACAATATTTCAATTTCATACTTTTCAACTTTCAGGTATACAGGCATATTAAGAAATGTTGAAAGCATATCCCTGATTTTTTAAAATAAACACCGACTGTAGGATTGTTTATGGCAGGTAGATAAAGTACTACCCGGGTCAAATTGTCCCACAGTGTCACAATCGTGGCAAAATATAAATTCGTCATTGTCATTGTCAATAATATTTTCCCGAAAATAAAGATTTACACTACCAACCACCCCCCCCCCCGCCCCTAAGTATAAAAAAAATCGAACCCCCGAATTAATTCTAGGTGAAATCATATTTCGACTGGACTACTTACAGTAAACCCTTGCGCCGTGCTCATTAAATAGCATAAACATACGAAGCGCGCCCTACTATATTTGGGATTATGGTGCTTTCTCGATTGCCCCTTCCCCCGTGCTACGGACGATGTTGAGTTTGCACTCGCACCCGCGCGTATTGCTATGCTTGGTGAGGCCATCCCTTCTCCTTTCGCCTGATCGTCTGCTCGTTCGGTTATTGCTGGAGTGCCGTCGGTTAGGTTCGGGTACCTTCAACAGCTCTGGTGGGACCGACAAAAAAACGGAACACCACCTTTACTCACTCTCGTGCGTACATAGCGTGCGATACAGCAAGTGCGATAATGTGACGCTATGCGTGTTTCGCTACTACAAACCAGCCTGTCTAGCCGAAGCTACCCCCACTACTCGTTTTCAGGCCGCGTCTCGTTAACGCGGACTTAGTCCACGTCTAATCGTCGATTATTGTTCATTTTTGTCGAGATTTTTTACTATCCTTTGACCCGCGTAAAGAAAATATGGTGTTGGAGTTTGTTTGGGTTGCTCGAACGTGAAGAATGATTTAGTTTATATTTTTCTGACTTATTTTCACTCATCAAATTTTTTTGAATTTTTGAATGATAGATCTTTAAATGAGCATCTTGAAAAATGAGTACACGATTTTTTAGGCAAAGTTTTCCAGGAAAACCTTGAGCATATCCAAAAACTAATTCGCATCGCACTCTAACCATGGTAGTTTGAATCTTCTTAGAAAAAGACGTGGGAAAAGACGGATGTCGCCTCATGTTGTTTACTCCAATAAGATGGGGTTCTGAAAAAGTGCATGTTTCTTCGTTGACAATTATTTGCGAATTTCACTGTGAAAAAAGCCGTGCAATTTTGTCAAGTGGGTAGCCCGATAGTGATAAAGCCTCGCAAGGTTATCGCTTCGGCATAATGCGCCCATAGGGGTGGGTTCCGGAAGTTGGAAATCGTTGACAATTTTTTGATGTGGCTTTCCTTAGCTACTAGTAACAATCGGCGAAAATAAAAAAAAAACTGGGAATCCCTTTACCGCCGGAAATACGATTTTCATTCGGCTTTCACTCCCTCACAAGCATGGGTTCCGGAAGTTGAAAATCGTTCCCAATTTTTTTGTGGCTTTCCTTAAGTACTACAAACAAACGGTGCAAAAAATTGGAAATCCCTTTACCGCCGGAAATACGATTTTCATTCAACTTTCAATTCCCCAGTAGGGTGGTTTCCGGAAGTTGGAAATCGTTGCCAATATTTTGGTGACTTTACTTAGGTTCTAGAAACAATTGGCGCAGATAAAAAAAACTGGGAATCCCTTTATCGTCGGAAATACAATTTTTATTCGAATTTCACTTCCTCTCCCACCCCCGATAAGGGCGGGTTCCGGAAGTTGGAAATCGTTGCCAATTTTTTTCTGGCTTTCGTTAGGTACTAGGAACGATCGGCGCAAATAAAAAAACTGGGAAACCCTTTATCACGGGAAATACAATTTTTATTCGAATTTGACCCCCTCTGCCACCCCCCGATAAGGGCGGGTTCCGGAAGTTGGAAATCGTTGCCAATTTTTTTGTGGCTTTTGATAGGTAATAGGAACGATCGGCGCAAATAAAAAAACTGGGAATCCTTTTATCGCCGGAAATACAATTTTTATTCGAATTTCACCCTCTTCCCCACCCACGATAAGGGCGGCTTCCGAAAGTTGAAAATCGTTCCCAATTTTATTGTGGGTCTCTATAGGTATTAGGAACAATCAGCGCAAATAAAAAAACTGGGAAATCCTTCACCGGCGAAAATACGATTTTCATTCGACTTTCACTCCCCCATAAGGGTGGGTTCCGGAAGTTAGAAATCGTTGCCAATTTTTATGTGGCTTTTGTTAGGTGCTAGGAACGATCGGCGCAAATAAAAAAACTGGGAATCCCTTTATCGCCGGAAATACAATTTTTATTCGACTTTCACTTCCTCATAACGGTGGGTTCCTGAAGTTAGAAATCGTTGCCAATTTTTTTGTGGCTTTCGTTAGGTACTAGGAACGATCGGCGCAAATAAAAAAACTGGGAATCCCTTTATCGCCGGAAATACAATTTTTATTCGAATTTCACCCCCTCTCCCACCCCCGATAAGGGCGGGTTGCGTTAGTTGAAAATCGTTCCCAATTTTTTTGTGGGTCTCTTTAGGTACTAGGAATAATCGGCGCAAATAAAAAACTCAGAAATTCTTTACCAGTGGAAATATCATTTTCATTCGACTTTCACTCCCCCCTAAGGGTGGTTTCCGGAAGTTGGAAATCGTTGCTAATTTTTTTGTGGCATTTCGCAGACGCCCAAAATTGATGCCGCAAATAAAAAAACTGGGAATGTCATTATCACCCGAGATATAATTTTTTTCACTTTCAACCCCTCAATAAGGGTGGATTCTGGGCCCCCAAATTTTTTTAAACGTTTTGTATAGCCTGTCCAGATATTCTGGAGTCATAATGTACCCGAAGAAAATTAATCGAAAATAAAAAAAAATTCAAAGATTTTCGTTGGAATCCAACGATGCAAACTTCAGGCTCATATTATACCTCATAGGTGGATTATATTCTGATAGTCCAGTCGAGATAGGTCTAAAAGTCGATTAACCTGGAATTAATTCCGGGCTTCAATTTTCTTTTTTTTATACTTAAGGGGGTGGTGGTTGGTAGTGTAAATCTCGATTTTCGGGAAAATCACCCTGGCGCGTTTGCCGCCATCTTGATTTATAGAGGGATTTTTTAGTTTTTTGAATAACTCGCTTATTTTCAATCTTAGAACGAAAATGATCATATCAAAAGTTGTGGAAAATATAATTCCCCACAAGTTTGGGAATTATAGTTTTTACCCTAGGATCGATATTTATAGAGTTGCACTGCAAATAGGGGTAAACAACGTTTTTTTTGTTAATTATCTCGTTAATTATCAAGTTTATTGTAAAAATGGTAATAAGTAATCACGCAGGCAATTTTATTTCCTTCATCTTTGGTTATTGGCATTTTTACTCTCGGATCAATATTTTCAGACTTATACTTAATTTAGGGGTGAACTTTTTTTATGTTTAGTTATTTGGTTATTATCAAGTTTATCGTAAAAATGGTAATAAATAATCGGGTAGGAAATTTTATTTTCTTCAACTTTCGTTAGTACCATTTTTACCCTAGCATCAATATTTTAGGAGTTATAATCAAAATAGGGGTGTAATTTTTTAATTTTTTTCTTCAATTTATTATTGGATTTGTTATAAAAATAGTAATCGACAACCGTACGCAATTCAAATTTCTTCGACTTTGGCTGTGTTGTCTCGTCGCAAAGAGCCATTCCAGCAAGTAGAAAGCTGTGGATTTTAACACCTGATTAGTTATTTTAACTTAAAAGTTACGTCAAATTCGGTCAGGTTAATCAAAAGTTCGGATAATGGAAACGTAGGTTTTTTGGGACGAGATCATCAACAACACCTTTTTACATAAAAACAGTACATACATATATATTAAAGATTGACGTACATATTAACGTGAAAATATATATATATTTATTAGGATGGCCCTTGATATGGGTCAAAAAAAAATTTATCGCGCCGCCCTCCAAGACGGTTCCAAATAATAAAAAATCTACGCGATGCCCCAGCTATGTCCGTTAAGAGGAAGGCGTGCCTGTAAGCATGAACTTAAATTTAAATATCAATTTTTCTTCATGATTGGAGAAATTTCGATTTTTTAAATCTAGTTTATTTGTCAATTTTTTTTTTAATTTCTGAAGTTATTATATATTGGCATTCAATATACAGATCAAACAATAAGGTCCGCCATACTAGACTTGATGAGCGTTCAGTTTTACCATCCTATTATTTTGGACCAATACAAAGTCAAACATTAAATTTGCATCTTATCAGACAAATCTATTAAGTACGAAGGATATAAATTCACGATAAACCATTCACATCGAACTTCCGGATTGGGCAGAATTGTTTTTTTTTAAATTTTGTTACAAATATTCCTTGCGTGCTGAAATACAAACATATTAACGTTTCACTGAGATCAGACTTCTAGTGCTGTGTATAAAAAAAGTATTTGAAAATTACTTTCCCAAAAATGCATAGGGTCATTTGAAACTTGGCGAGCTTGTTCGTTTTATTGAAAACAAAGAATTTATTTATTTAAACCACAGAAATATCGTGATGAAAAATTGACAAATAAACTAGATTTAAAAAATCGAAATTCCTCCAATCGTGGAGAAAAATCGGTTGTCTGTAAAGTCGGTTTACTGACGATAGTTGAACGTGACAACGTCATAAGAAAATACTGATGGAATGGTTTCATTTTTCAAAAGAAAATTTTAATTTTATTTTTTTGATAGATATTTTGTATGGATATAGAGAAGGAGGTAAATGGAAATCACAATTGAATTGATCAAGTTACATTTATTTGTACGCATAAATACAATTATGTCAATTTTTATTTATTTTTTTTTTACAATGTACATAGTTTTTACAAGTATGAATGTGCTTTGAGCAATTGTTTTACAACTTTTATTTTTTCATAAAATTCTTCGTTCAGAAAATCATTTTAAATTTACAAAATACTTGAATAAAATTTATTGTTTAAATTTCTACTCGACTGTTAAAATTTGATTTTTGATTTTATTATTTTAGAATAATAAATTTTGTATTGACATTATTTCTTTCAGCAAGTAAACTGAATAAAAGTTGTTGTTCAATTAGTTACTTAATTATTTTTGCAAATTTAATTGTAATTTGTTGTAAAAAAGTAATAATTTTGAATAATTTATTATAAGAATAAACTGTGATTAAATTATTGTTCATAAATCTTAAATTAAAAATTAAAAATTTGGAAACATCATTAAAATTTTTGTAACTCTAGCTTTTAAAAAGCCCGCCTCAATGTGTTTGATATAGGAGAAAATTGTTCCCTTTGACGGCTGGCTGGTTCAACCTGTCATTTCAGACACGTTGTTATGATATGTGGAAGATTTAACATTTATGTTTTAATTTTTTGAAATCATAGCTACGCTCGATAATTATTTCGATCGAATAGTAAAGCAATTGATTTTTTACTCATCGTGAAATAGTTCTGTTAACTTATTGTTATAGTTTTGTCAATTATAGCATAACCTACAATCGCTACACTGGCGGACCGATGCTATTTATTTTAATGATGAAAGCACGAATATTCGACAATATATCACTGAACATATATTTAATATCGAAAGAATCATTACCTTTATCGCCGCAATTATCGTTGCTATAAACAATTGACACTACTTCACTTTTCACTGCACTTCATACTTGACGAAAACATGTAAATGTATTATTGTATAGCAGCTGTCCACGCGGACGCATCGCTCATGGCCTCTGCATACTGCGCGCGCTGGGCGACAAGCGATGAGCGATATCCAATGAGAGCTCGAGTATGACGGAAATGCTCTATGAGAGTGACGTTGCCATTGGATATCGCTCATCGCTCGTCGCTCGTCGCTCGCAGTGTGCAGAGGCCATTACTCAAGTAGGAGAGAGACAGATGTCGAACGCTGCCGAACGCGGAGGCCGATTGTGCCTCTTTGTCGCTCGTTCCGCGCTCTCGCTTGCACTTCAAGCCTTAAATGGAACGCCTCAGAGCGAGGTAACGCCGCATGAGTCATGTTTTTTCGTGCGTGCAGCCGGCTCCATCGAATTATAAGACGTTGTCACGTCAAAAATGATATTTAATGATATGGCTTCGCGTAGATTTTTTTCAAATTATTTCGAACTGTTTTGGAGGGCGGCGCGATCAATTCTTTTTACCCATATCAAGGGCCACCCTAATATATATGTGTGTATTTTAAACATCTGAAAAAAGTCTAATGCCTTTTTTAATATTTTAAAAATAAAATCGTCCATTTTTTATTGACGAACTGCTCTAACGCGTTTTTGAGCAGCTAAGTCTCGCAGCCGATTGAGAAGGAGAAGTTGCGTTGGGTTGCTCATTGTTGCTCACGGTGGCAGCGAGCAACAATGTGTCTTTTGCGCCAACGTTCGGATAATTGAGCGTTCGGATAAAGTAAGTCATCGTTCGGACAATTGAGGGATCGAGGTTCGGAGAATCGAAGTTCTACTGTATATTTTTTTCCCGCACCTTCATTACAACTCAAAATATTGATCGTAGGGTAAAAATGGTAATAAACAAAGTTGAAGCAAATAAAATTCCCTACCTGATTATCCATTACAGTTTTTACCATAAACTTGATAATAAACGAAATAACTGAACATGAATAAAAAGTTCACCACTAAATTAAATATAAGTCCGAAAATATTAATCCTAGGGTAAAAATGCTAATAACCAAAATTGTGTTACGTCCCCGTGAACTTATCGAATCTTAGAGAGGACGCAACACGGTGTTGACTTCGCTTTCGGGTCAAAACAATTAAGTCTTTTACCCAGGGACGGAAGTCACGTCTTTGATATGGGAAGAATGACGGTTGGACAATGCGTTGGTCTTGAGGAAGATCGAATAATGCGAGAGTTTTGCATAAATGCTTTGCTAACTCTATTTATTTTCAGATAATTCGCCGTTTGTTCCATTCGTTGCAATGGTCGTCTAATTTATTTTATCGGTGTTATCGTTTTGAGATTCGGATTATGGTTGTTACATTTTCTTCATGGTTATAATGTTCACACTGTGATTACATGGAGATTAAATAGTTATAATATTAACACGTATGTCGAGCGATTTATAATGTTCGCACATTCGCACAATGGTTACACGAGATTAAATAGTTACAACATTTACACACGATTAAATAGTTGAAATGGTTGCAATGTTCAAGATAAGAATATAGTTCTTTGAAGGTAATTGATTACAGCGGTTGTGGTTTTAGATTTAGGCTGTATTCGATAATTAAAACAGATGTTGCAGAGTCTTGAAGTTGAAAGATACGGTGGTGATGCAAGGGTTTAGATTTGGTAATCAAGAGACGCGGCAGCGTCTTGACGCCAAGTAATAAAAAAAAAAAAATTACGCCACTGATCGATGCCACCGATCTCGACGCCACTGACCGACTGACGACACGCCGCGACTCTTTATACAGTAAGTTGGGCTCTAGCAGACGACGTTTTAACTTTGTTCCGATATTACGCGAAAACGCGGCAACAAATCGAAAATCTAATGACAGTTTACCAATGTAATGTGATTTTTTCCTATCGATTTTGTTCGGGCTGTTTTTCGATTTGTCCACTCAATCTCGGGATCTCATAATTTACGGCCGAATTTTCGGGTGACTTTTTACCCCAAAAATTCTTCAACACTCGTCCATTGTCTTTCATTGAATGAAATAAAGTCGTTGGCTCATATCGTAAACGTAACACATACGCCGTTCTGTGAATTGATTAACACTTTAGCGCAACAGGCACAGCAACGCCACCGCTCTCTCGAACGGCACGACTCGAACTACACCCTGCTTGCAATATATATATATATATGTATTGTAATACAGTCGCGTTGACAGCTCGAGTAACCAAACACGGTTAGTCGAGCGTGGATGTGAAAAAATAAAACAAACGGCTCTTATTAGAGCCAAAAATTTATTTAACAAAGGTTCACGTCGTTCAAATTTAGGTGTAGATTGTTTATTTGATCCTAACATGCGTATATTAGCCGTGGCGCTCGCGCGGAAACCGTCGGAGAAACAGCGAGGACGATACGCAAATAGATACAGAGTAAGTTAAAAACAAGAATGTGCTCATTTCTTTCACTTGCTTATATAAAATCATTAAAAAATTTGCAGACAGACGTGCATGTGTAGCTTTTGTGTGCCCTGAGAGCATAACCTAGCTTCTATATGTCATTACCAATTTGTGTGTTCATAACCTCGTTCCATTAACATTTTATGAACATATCTTCAACATTTTCTGAACAGAATCTTGTCATAGACGATGAAGTTTTTTTTTTTTGTAGAAAATGCATTCGGCTCTGTAGAATTTATATTGACGCAGAGCTTGACAATTATTTTGCCTGAAATATTATTCATCGCTGAAAAATCTCTCATGAGAAATAAAGGCTTTGTGCAACACGATATATAAACCTAGATCCCCTACGGCGTCCAATAGAACATGTAAAATAGAACGCCATTACACGACCATTCCAAGTTCTTGCGAATTTTGTTCATACGAACCCGTGATCAAACATACAGGTATCGAATAGGCAGCCTAATTAACATACATGCGATGCAATCGATACCTGTATATTTGATCACGGGTTCATACGAATAAAATTGGTGCGAACCTGTGATTGTCGCGTAATCGTGTTCTAGGACAACACCTAATGTTTGGCTCGATCTCACAGACTCAAGCCTGACAGCGCTTTCATATGCCTCGCCATTCTTTTCATACTGTGGTGATCACCATATTTCATTGTTGCAGCTGCACAATCTATGTCTACATGGAACGATGATAGTCCGCCATCTCCGAGAAATCTTCGAGTGCCACACCTGCATCGAAGACTTTCCTTGGTTATGTCGTTCAACGCCTTGAAGTTTATCGTCCCAAGTGCGCTCAATGTGTCAAATACTATGGAAAGCCAAACTTCAGATACTCCATGTCACTCGATGCCTCGAATCGAGCAACATTTGGGCATGAAACCCTTTTCCGGTACGGAGAGCGACAACGAAACCTTTTGACATTTTTCCAGCTTGACATAACATAAAAATGATTAAAACATGAATTTTAGCATTTTTCATAAAATGAAAAGGCCACAGAACTATTGCGCCATCTGGCCAAGGAAGGCCAGATTGTGAATGATTGTGCGCTTTTTAATGTTAACATGAAAGTGTGATTGAAGCTGCATATTTTATGTGTTACGTGATTATCGGCTATTATGTAAATTTAAAATAAGATGATTGTCAACAAAACCTTTTTTTGTCAGACCGGCTTTAGTTTTAATTTACTGTAAAACAACCTAAGATTTCTTGAATAAAAATCCTGAAACTGAGTATAAATGTGTGATAATAATTTCTCTAATTTCTATTGTGCCAAATTAAATATGGTTAATGAAATTGAATTGATTACATTTATCAAACATTTGAAACGTAGGGACCCTCAAACTTTTATTAATAGTCACATATAGGTGACTGGGTAAAAAAAAATATTTTACATTTTTTAGTACATTAAATAAAAGCTTGTCTAAAAGAAAAGTTTTTTTTATATACAAATTTTCCGTACCAATCTGACTGTGTTAAATGAAAAAAAAGAAAAACCGCGTTTCGAAAATATATGGTTCTGCACTTTAAGGTATTTCTTTCACGAACCCGAATATTTAACAAATAACTGATTTTCGTCTATTATTTTTACACGGTGTTTACATTCCTTTATTCAACCGAATTCATTTTGAACGATAAATGTCAATTGTCTAAAAGAAAGAAAAAAAAGATGAGTTCTCTTTGAAAATGAGCTTTATTGAAAGTATGGCCCGGCCACGGTGACCATTGGCATTGAGACATGTGTGCCATTAAGCCTTCATGCGACGTTGGCTCGCTCCACCTCTCCGTTTCGTCGCCGGGAGAAAAACTGACGTCTTCATTTACATAAAAGTCAATATTTAATAAATGCCGTAGACGGATCATTTAATTTTTGGGTGACAATTTTGTTAATATACTGAATGATTTGACATTTTTTCATAACATCCTTAACATTTTTTACACTATTCCGTGTGTAAAACTGCCGATCGGCATGAGTCTAGGCATCTTCTTATGTAAAAACTGTTTGTTGAATTCAAATTTAAAATTAAATTAGGAAATTAAAAATTCAATTCAAAATTATTAAAATCAAATATTAAAATTTGAAGGGTGCATTCAGTATATGTAACGAATCCACTATATAAATTTGAACAAATGGTAACATTTGATCATTTGACCCGAAGCTTCTTAACGATATAAGGAAAGACGTGTATTCTTGAGCAGCCTCCAGCAGGGTAAATGTGACGCGTTATCCAAGTGCATCCGGTTTTTGTTTACAATGAACAAATCGATTTGCATTCCACTCGCTGAACACGCAAATAAAATAACGCAATGAAGTTGGATTTTCGTAAAATATTTTTATTGATCTCTAGTTTTTTTAATTAAAAGTTTTCTCCTGCTGCAACAAACAAAGCGCAATTCATGAAACATGGAGACGGTATATCAAAAAGTAAAACATTAAGACGTACAGACTTGGGCGTAATTCTATTTATAAATACGAATATGAATTTATTCACATCGTGATTTTCATGTGAATATAAATACAAATGTATTCATACTTCACTTTTTGTATTCACATGCATGCATACAAATACAATTGTATTCACAAATATTCTGAACATACAAATAGATTCACAGAAAAAATTGTGAATATTCACAAAAAAGTGAATATTTACAAAAAATCCTGTGAATTAAAAAAAATACACATCAAAATCTGTGAATGCAAATGTATTCATAAAAAATTGTAAATACAAAAAAATTCACAAAATAAGTTGTGAATTTTTTCATATTTAAGACAAATTAAAATAAAATTCACAATAATTAGATTAAAATTTACACCATTAGTGAGTTCGTACGCATTTTGAGAGAAAACATTGCCTCGAGACAAAGAAATTTTTGCACAAAACTTTTTGTGCGAAAATTCCTTTGCCTCAACACAATGGTTTCTCTCAAAATACATAAGAACTCACTTGTGGCGTAAATTTTAATATAATTGTCGTGAATTCAATTTTAATTTTCTTCAACTTGAGGAAATTCACAACTCTTTTTGTGAATTTTTTCATATTTATGATGTAATATTTGGAACTCACTTTTTTTGCAAAAATTTCTTCGCCTCGACGCAATGTTTTCTCTCAAAATACGTAAGAACTCACGTTCTGTGTAACGTGAGTTCTTACGTATTAATCGAATACGTTTTAATCTAATCATTGTGAATTTGATTTTAATTTGTCTTAAATACGAAAAAATTCTCAACTTATTTTGTGAATTTTTTTGTATTTACAATTTTTTGTGAATACATTTGCATTCATAGATATTGATATGAATTTTTTTTAATTCACAGGATTTCTTGTAAATATTCACATTTTTTGTGAATACAGTAGAACCTCGATTATCCGAACCAATTGGGACCGAGACCAGTTCGGATAATCGAAACGTGGGTTATTTGTGACAAGATCATAAACAACAACCTTTTACATAAAAACAGTACAGTACATGTCAAATTTTAATATATATATATGTACTGTTTTTATGTACATACATATTTCAGGTGTTAAAATATATATATATATATATATATATATATATATATATATATATATTAAACAGCTGAAAAAAGTCGAATGCCTTTTTTAATATATTTTTTATAAAATCGTCCATTTTTAATTGACGAACCGCCGTAACGCGTTTTTGAGCGGCTAAGTCTCGCAGCCGTTTGAGAAGGAGAAGTTGCATTGGGTTGCTCATTGTTGCTCACGGCAGTGGCAGCGAGCAACAATGTATCTTTCGCGCCAACGTTCGGATAATTGAGCGTTCGGATAAACTAAGTTATCGTTCGGATAATTGAGGGTTCGTATAATCGAGGTTCGGATAATCGAGGTTCTACTGTATATATTAAACACCTGAAAAAAGTCGAACGCCTCTTTTAATATTTTTTTAATAAAATCGTCCATTTTTAATTGACGAACGGCCGTAACGCGTTTTTGAGCGGCTAAGTCTCGCAGCCGTTTGAGAAGAAGTTGCGTTGGGTTGCTCATTGTTGCTCACGGCAGTGGCAGCGAGCAACAATGTATCTTGCGCGCCAACATTCGGATAATTGAGCGTTCGGATAAACTAAGCCATCGTTCGGATAATTGAGGGTTCGGATAATCGAGGTTCTACTGTATTCCCAATTTTTTTCTGTGAATTTATTTGTACACGTTCAGAATATTTGTAAATACAATTGTATTTGTATGCATGCATGTGAATACAAATAAGCGAACTATGAATAAATATTTCACTAATAGGCGTTTGTAAATCACCCTGCAAATACGTCGATTTAATAGTGGAAGGGACTGAAGACTTAAAAAAAAATATTTATAGCATTTGGTAATATACAAGTTTTCAGAAACGACGTGTCCTGTTTTTTTAACTATCTGTTTAAATCTTACCCTTTTAGAATCTTTGAAAAAGCGAAAAAAAATAATACCAAGTAATGAAAAGATATTTGAATTCACTCCTCTTTGAACTGGCGCAGAACGAAAAAAAGATTTTTCCCCTTTCAAAAAGATATGAAATCCCCTTTAAAAACTTTTAAAAAGTAAAAAAAGAACGCCAAGTAAAAAAATACCCCCGAAAACATTATTGCTTGTTTGATCATATACAAAATTCTGATTTATCTTGAAATATTTTTTAATTTTATTTAACGAATGCTTTTATTATATTTTTTCAATTAAAATGTACAAAAAAAGTGAAATAACTTTTTATAAAGTAGCCAAGCAAGTTTACTAAAAACGTAAACAAAATTGTTAAACCTTAGATTTAATGTTTTCCTAAATATTTCATTTTTGTTTTAAAAATCACATTACTTTTATAACAAAAAATTGGTATTACAATTATATAAAAATACAACGTATTTACCACATAAGTACACTGGAAATGCTGTGCAACGACTTGGCGTGCATGGTTAAGAAAAATAGCTCGGCGAAGGATTTCGTCTTTCCGACTACTTAACTCTCAGGTTGGAAAAACATAGACTGCTGCAATTTGTTATGTAACTGGAAATCAAATTTCGTGATCCCGCAAAGTATGGATCAAATCAGTGATGTTCCCCTAGACGACACGATACGTTAAATCTTTTTTTTTATGCATAATTTAATACGATATATAAAAGTATATTCTTTCTCCTCTATCAGACAACTTTATACATTACATGAAATATATTTCGTATATACTTTTATGTATTGATCCGTCTGTTTGTGTATTGTATCCGTCTCTAAGCCACAGCATCGGCAATTTTAAAATTCGAATTACGGTGCCGTCGTCTTGCTGGTGAAAAACGAAATATCTGAGTATCTCTCCTGATATTCATTGCGGTATATTCGATGGTTTTTCCGAGTACAGTCGAATATTCGTCAATAGTGGATATAACGGAGCTCTGACACGGTCACGTGAATTGTGTGGACCGATATATACACCGATAACACTATATATCAATGTTATCTTGTCCGAATCACACTAGCGCAAGGTGCAGGAAATCGCATTGTTAATAACACTGGCAGTTGATGCGTTGTTACAGGTTATATATATATTGTGTATCTTCCCGAGCTATTTCTCTTAACCATGCACGCCAAGTCGTTGCACAGCATTTCCAGTGTACTTATGTGGTAAATACGTTGTATTTTTATATAATTGTAATACCAATTTTTTGTTATAAAAGTAATGTGATTTTTAAAACAAAAATGAAATATTTAGGAAAACATTAGTTCTAAGGTTTAACAATTTTGTTTACGTTTTTAGTAAACTTGCTTGGCTACTTTATAAAAAGTTATTTCACTTTTTTTGTACATTTTAATTGAAAAAATATAATAAAAGCATTCGTTAAATAAAATTAAAAAATATTTCAAGATAAATCAGAATTTTGTATATGATCAAACAAGCAATAATGTTTTCGGGGGTATTTTTTTACTTGGCGTTCTTTTTTTACTTTTTAAAAGTTTTTAAAGGGGTTTGATTACTTCGTGGTGGCTGAGACTTCTTTTGAGGAGAGTCTTTGACCGATATTGGAAGTCGAATTGCGACTGGACAATACGTACAGTGAACCTGGCTGAATTTCAACTGGTAGACTTCGGTGACGGTACCTTTAGCCGTAAGGTTGAGATTGAGACTGCGACTGCTGGACTGGCACTTCGATGACTGCTGCGACTGACTGCTTGTTCACGACGACTTAGTCTTCGGACTTGATGTTGAGATTGAGACTGATTGGCGTAACTTTAGCCGCGAAGTTAAAATCGAGACTGCACACGTTGGCACTTTGACTGAGACTGCTTGATTGAGATTGAGACTGAGACCTCGACCATGAGGTCTGGATGGAGACTGAGACTTTGACCGCGACTGGCTGATGCGTAGCTCCGGCCACGGGGCTGAAGTCGAGACAAGACTGCCCGATTGAAATTGAGACTGACGGATTGAGACTGGAGATTGACCGCGACCGGCTGCGGCGTAACGCCGGCCACGGGGTTGAAGTCAAGACTGAACTGAACGCTGCTGTGTACCCGGTCCTTCCTTTTATACTCCTTTGTCGGGGACGGTCTTCTCTCGAAAGATCTTTCACGTGTCAAAAATCTTGGGTGACCTTCCCTCTCTTGGTAAAGGTTTTTAGGGGGTGGTGCATATGATTCAGAGTTGGCTCTCTCATCGTGGTCAGAGATGCCTCCTTTTACAGTTCAATCGGTGGCTATTGTATCATTGGGTTTTGCGTCGACTAAGTGGTTTTTTGCCGTTCAACCCGTACAAGGGGTGATTCGGCAGGTTCCGATGTACAAGATACCCTTGGATTTTTATGACAAAACTCGCCTTTTCGTCGCCGATGTCTCTCATCAAGGTTATTCAGATGTTCCTTGTAGATATGAGCTGGACACAAATATTAGATATAATTTCATTCCTTGGTTAATTTATCTGAACTCCGTTTACGAGGTGCTTTGAGTTTTTATGACAAAGCTCGCTCTGTTGGCGTTGCTTATTCTTAAATAGAATATTCGGGTGCCTCCTGTAGGCTTGGGCACGTGTTGTAGGCGACAGTGTTTCGAGGGGTGATTTGGTCCATCGACGGGGTGATTGAAGTTGATTTCCTAGTAGCGTAATCGCCCAGGGATAACTTGTCGTGGGGTTGGGGTGGCGCGTATCGCATGTAGGCATTGCGCTGGTAGTAAAAATCGTAGTGGCCTGGTAATTCTTGGAGTGCAGACCTTTGTCGCTACGAGAAGGGGTTTCTTATCCCTGCCCGATATTCTTGTATCGTATTGATTCATTGGAATTTGTGGAGAGGGTTCTATGAAGCGGGTCATGACGTAACAATTGAAGGAAATAAAATTCCCTACCTGACTATTGATGACCATTTTGACGATAAACTTGATAATAAACGAAATAAATAAATATAAATAAAAAGTTCACCACTAAATTAAGTATAAGTCCAAAAATATTGATCCTAGGGTAAAAATGGAATTGACTAAAGTTGAAGAAAATGAAATTTTCTACGCGATGACTTCTTACCATTTTTACGATAAACTTGATAATAAACGAAATAACTGAACATAAAAAAAAGTTCACCACTAAATTAAGTATAAGTCCGAAAATATTGATCCGAGGGTAAAGATGTTAATAACCAAAGTTGGAGGAAATAAAATTTCCTATATGATTATTCATTACCATTTTTACAATAAACTTGATAATAAACAAGATAAGTTAAAAAAAACGTTTTTTAAACCGCTTTTAGCAGTCTAAATCTATAAATATCGATCGTAGGGTAAAAACTATAATCACCAAACTTGTGGGGAATTACATTTCCCACAACTTTGAATACAATCATTTTCACTCTAAGGTTGAAAATAAGCGAGTTATTCGAAAAACAAGAAAAATCGCTCTTTAAATCAAGATGGCGGCAAACGCACCAGGGGGATTTTCCGGAAAACCGAGATTTACACAACCAACCAACCCCCCCCCCCCCTAAGTATAAAAAAAGAAAATCGAAACCCGGAATTGATTCCAGGTGACATCCTATTTCGACTGGACTATGAGCAAACATCGAAACACAGCCACCTTTTTAAATCAGAGCCACTGAAAAACAACAGGCCGGTTGAATAAAAAAATCCCAATCTGTATCCTGTCGTTTCTCCCAAAATATTTCGACGTTTTCTCCGAATATAATCGCCTACGGGAAAAATGTATGATTGGGTTCTTTCTGGTATAAAGACAATGTACACGACGTAGAAAATGTACACGACGTTATAAAAGCAATAAAGGTTTCTGTTAATAGTAACAACATAGTTGACCCAGTCATAGCGACCTGCTGCCCGTTGTGATTGAAGGTAGTCTTGTCTTTCTTCGTCGAATGCTTCGTGACAACATGCTGTTTCCTGCCGTGCTTAGGTCGAGGGAACAATAACTTATCGCCTATCATACATTTTTTAACAAATATTGTTGTGCAGTGAACGTCATAAGTGAGCTACTTTCGAAACTGTTGTATTAAGCTGTTGTATTGCATTGAACAATTGTGTATTCACAAAAACAATATATTGATCATAATTCATCGCGAGTCGGGTCACGTTACCGGCACGACAAAATTCATGCTGCTTGTTGTTTATAATAAGACGCATCGATTGACCTATGATTTATCCCAGTGACGACTTTTTTAAGTTAATTAAAAAATTGTTATTCGCGAATCGCGCCTTCGTACTCGCACGACACATCTCCAAAAGGGTCGCCTGCTGCTAACACGCATGACAGGAGCGACTTTTTCTATTTACGTGCTTATTGTATATAATTGGCCGAATCGATTCCCCTATGTTTCATCCCGGTGACGGCATTTGTTCATTAACAAAAATAAATTGTCAATCGCGAAAAGAATCGTGCTGGCCGAACGACTAAATTCACAAGAGGTCGTTTGCTGCCAACCTGCATGACAGCAGCTACTTTTTTAATTGAGCTGCTTATTGTTTATAATAAGACGAATCGACTGACCTATGATTTATCCGGGTGACGACTTTGTTAAGTTAATTAAAAAATTGGTATTCGCGAATCGCGCCTTCGTACTCGCACGACACATCTCCAAAAGGGTCGCCTGCTGCTAACACGCATGACAGGAGCGACTTTTTCTATTTACGTGCTTATTGTATATAATTGGCCGAATCGATCTCTTATGTTTCATCCGGTTCATTTGTTCATTAACAAAAATAAATTGTTATTCGCGAAAAGAGTTGTGCTGGCCGCACGATTAAATTCACAAAAGGTCGCCTGCTGTCAACCTGCATGACAGCAGCTACTTTTTCAATTCAGCTACTTATTGTTTATAATAAGACGAATCGATTGACCTATGATTTATCGCGGTGACGACTTTGTTAAGGTAATTAAAAAATTGGTATTCGCAAATCGCGCCTTCTTACTCGCACGAAACATCTCAAAAAGGGTCGTCTGCTGCTAACACGCATGACAGTAGCGACTTTTTCTTTTTACGTGCTTATTGTATATAATTGGCCGAATCGATTCCCCGATGTTTCATCCCGGTGACGGCATTTGTTGACAAACAAAAATAAATTCTTATTCGCGAATCGCGCCTCCTCCCTCACACGGAATATCTCAAAAAAAGGCCGTCTGCTGCAAACGCGCATGACACTAGTGACTTTTGATATTTATGTGCTTATTCTATATAATTGGCCGAATCGATTCTCCTATGTTTCATCCCGGTGATGACATTTGTTCATTAACAAAAATAAATTGTTATTCCCGAAAAGAATCATGCTGGCCGCACGACTAAATTCACAAAAGGTCCTCTTCTGCCAACCTGCATGACAGCAGCTACTTTTTAAATTCAACTGCTTATTGTTTATAATAAGACGAATCGACTGACCTATGATTTATCCCGGTGACAACTTTGTTAAGTTAATTGAAAAACTGTTATTCGCGAATCGCGCCTTCTTAGTCGCTTGAAAAATCTGAAAAATGCCGTCTGCTGCTAACACCCATGCCAGTAGCGACTTTTGCTATTTATGTGCCTATTCTAAATAATTAGCCGAATCGATCCCCATATGTTTCATCCCGGTTCATTTGTTCATTAACAAAAACAAATTGTTATTCGCGGGTCATTTGTTCATTAACAAAAATAAGTTGTTATTCGTGGGTCATTTGTTCAATAACAAAAATAAATTGTTATTCGCGAAAAGAGTTGTGCTGGCCGCACGATTAAATTCACAAAAGGTCGCCTGCTGCCAACCTGCATGACACTTTTTAAATTCAGCTGCTTATTGTTTATAATAAGACGAATCGACGAATCTATGATTTATCCCGGTGACGACTTTGTTAAGTTAATTAAGTAATTGTTATTCGCAAATCGCGCCTCCTAATGCGCACGAAAAATCTCAAAAAAGGCCGTCTGCTGATAACACGCATGACAGTAGCGAACTTTTATGTTTACGTGCTTATTCTATATACTTGGCCGAATCGATCCGCCTATGTTTCATCCTAGTGACGGCATTTGTTGACTACCAAAAATAAATTGTCATTCATGAATCGCGCCTCCTCCCTCACACGGAAAATCTCGAAAAAGGCCATCTGCTGCAAGCACGCATGTCAGTAGCGACTTTTGCTATTTATGTGCTTATTCTATATAATTAGCCAAATCGATTTCACTATGTTTCATCCCGATGACGGCATTTATTCATTAACAAAAATAAATTGTTATTCGCGAAAAGATTCGTGCTTGCCGCACGACTAAATTCACAAAAGGTCGTCTGCTGCCAACCTGCATGACAGCAGCTACTTTTTAAATTGAGCTGCTTATTGTTTATAATAAGACGAATCGACTGACCTATGATATATTGCGGTGACGACTATGTTAAGTTAATTAAAAAACTGTTATTCGCGAATCGCGCCTTCTTACTCGCTCGAAAAATCTGAAAACGGTCGTCTGCTGCTAACACGCATGACAGTAGCGACTTCTGCTATTTATGTGCTTATTCTAAATAATTAGCCGAATCGATCCCCCGATGTTTCATCCCGGTTCATTTGTTCATTAACAAAAATAAGGTGTTATTCGCGAAAAGAGTTGTGCTGGCCGCACGATCAAATTCACAAAAGGTCACTTGCTGCCAACCTGCATGACAGCAGCTACTTTTTTAATTCAGCTACTTATTGTTTATAATAAGACGAATCGATTGACCTATGATTTATCACGGTGACGACTTTGGTAAGTTAATTAAAAAATTGATATTCGCAAATCGCGCCTCCTTACACGCACGAAAAATCTTAAAAAAGGCGGTCTGCTGATAACACGCATGACAGTAGCGACTTTTTATATATTTACGTGCTTATTCTACATACTTGGCCGAATCGATCCGCCTATGTTTCATCCAAGTGACGGCATTTGTTGATTAACAAAAATAAATAGTTCTCCGCGAAAAGGGTCGTGCTGGCCGCACGACTAAATTCACAAGAGGTCGTCTGCTGCCCACCTGCATGACAGCAGCTACTTTTTCAATTCAGCTACATATTGTTTATAATGAGACGAATGAATTGACATATAATTTATCCCGGTGACGACTTTTTTATGTTAATTAAAAATAGCTATTCGCGTATCACGCCTTCTTACTCGCACGAAAAATCTGTAAAAAGGCCGTCTACTGCTGACACTCATGACAGTAGCGACTTTTGCTATTTATGTGCTTATTCTATGTAATTAGCGGAATCGATGCCCCTATGTTTCATCCCGGTTCATTTGTTCATTAACAAAAATAAATTGTTATTCGCGAAAAGTCGTGCTGGCCGCACGAATAAATTCACAAACGGACGTCTGCTGCCAACCTACATGACAGCAGCTACTTTTTCAATTCAGCTACTTATTGTCTTATTGTTTATAATAAGACGAATCGATTGATTTATGATTTATCCCGGTGACGACTTTGTTAAGTTAATAAAAAAATTGTTATTCGCGAATCGCGTCTCCTTACTCGCACGAAAAATCTCAAAAAAGGCCGTCAGTAGTAAAGGAGGTTTATGGAGAGACGTCTGATGAGTCATCCCGTGTGGTGTGTATACGTGGTGTCTCGCGAGCCAGACCGTCCCGGTGGGGGCCGTATGGGAAATTGGTGGTGGCGGTAGGATTATGGGGAATCGGTGGTGGGGGTAGCGGTGGCTAGACGCGGTATGTGCGGGGGCAGCGGAGGGTAGGTATGTGAGGTTACTACTATACCGACGGTGATCGCAGCGATGATTGTCAGACGATTCGCTTTCTCAGATATGGTGGGCAAAATAAGTTTCGGTGCGCTGCGGATGGTAGGGATGGTCTCGTACCGTGGATGGGTTAGGAGATGGTTGAACAAAAAAGAAATTATTTTCGACAAGACATAAATGTTTTTATTCAATAGCATACGGCCTGCTACATGCATTGGTGAGTGACGTAGAAAATTATCACGCGGAATACATTTCAAAAGATTTATTATCGTGTGGTAAGTACATTGTCGCGCTCTCTCTCTCTCTCTCTCTCTCTCTCTCTCTCTCTCTCTCTCTCTCTCTCTCTCTCTCTCTCTCTCTCTCTCTCGCTCTCTCGGCCGTTCGCACGTCGGTGCGTGTGTGTGTGTGTGTGTGTTTGCACGAATTAAAACTGGGGAGACACATGATAACCGCCCGTTTTATAAGGCAGCCGCTTATGATGGTGGGGGTGATAAGACTGCAGTGGTGGGAGGTCAGTGTACCCGCAGCCGACAGGTTTTTTCCCCGTTGCGTAGATGAGGCTAGGACGAGATTGAGAGGGGAAAGGGTTACATGGAAAATGACTCATTGTTTGTACAGGTGTGTAAGATGGAGCTCGTTGTGGTGTAGAGTAGGGAAGACGATGGTTCAACAACCCAGGGCCTAGGACGTGTGAAGAGTGGTGGCCATTGCGTGTATTACGTGAAATATGTTTACGATTTCAATAGTTTAACACGACGCTTTTAAAACTGGAGTATTGTAGAGCGGACGAAAGAGACGAGTGACCGATTCAATACGAGAATGTGTACATTTTCGTGCGCTTACGGTATGACACAAGACAACGACGTGCAGCAGAGCCGCTATGGTTAGGAAGTATTTACGACCTACTTCCTCGTCGGCCCTATGGCCATTGGGTGAGCGCCTCTAATAACATCGTCGATAATTTACAATTCTTAGAGGGAACATCCTGTTGTCACAAAAGATATTGTAAACTGTAGACAATTATTCGAAAATATATGCAATACCACACCCAAAGTTGCATATATTGAACATATTTTGAGACGATACGGTCATAACCAATACCGCGACACGATTGTTTGGAAAACGAAAAACACCCCTATTTTCGAGGGTTCGTTTCACCGCTTAAAACTGTTTTTCCGCCGATAAAGAAAAATACGTATCGCAAACCACATCAGACCAGGAAATTGGAGTATATCAAATCGACCAAACACACCGCACCAGTCACACCAGCTTACGGATTCGTGACAACGAGAGAATCGTGACGCATCTCACTACCAATCTTAAAACACCTACATTAACAAACGATAGCTGGTTTGGTTTTCCCCGTTAAAATCGACAAGATGGACGAGCGGGGTGTTTTGTCCGCACCGGTATACATACCCGTGTAACTTAACTTTCAACATCACAGATACCATCCGACGTGTGTCGGTTGTTAAATTACGTTGTCGCGGGAATCAATCCTTAAGAAAGTGGCGGTGAATATAAAGTCAAGGGATAACCCATGTTTCGCGTGGTCAGTGGTCGCTGCTCGTTACCCAGTGAAAAAGAATGTGAACAGAGTAACTTCGTATCCACACTACTCAATCGTACTGCAGCTTCAAGGCATTGTTTTTCCCATCACTCTCGATCGAATAAAGACATTTCAACCGCAAAACAACGTTTCTATTGATGTATTTACAACGGAAAAGAAAAGCATCATTCCGATTCGAATATGCGACTAATAGCTGGTCCAACACATCAATTTATTGTACGTGGAGGATTCGTCGGACTACAGTGTGTGACAGTTTGTATGGATAAAAAATTTATCACGGCTCGTGAGCGCGCAGCTGAGCAAAACAGCCGGCAAAAAACACATCAGCGATCGGTGAGTAAAAAGGAGCCTACTCGAGAATATACATATGAATAATTACGTACTTCGATAATATAATGTCTTCCATCATTTTGTTACAGGCGTTTGCACTACTTTTACACGAAGGCTGCATTGGAATCGCAGGAGATGGATTGTGGAACATCAAACGATTGTGCCATTCAATTATCTGATGAAACGGACAAATGGCTAACATTCGAACACTTTCAACGAAAAGAGCGACTTCCATTTGTGATTTATGCTAATCTTGAGTGCGTTTGGGCAAAGGTTGTCATAAAAAATATACAGCAACAGCACGAAGTGTTTAACATCGCGTACTATTTGCATTGTTCGTATGACTATTCGTTATCGGGATACTACTCCCATTGCGATGCCGATTGCATCCCATGATTTGTCGAGAACCTTGAAGATGTAGCTTTGGGCATCAACGATATTTTATGGGATAATGTTCCCATGGTACTTCTAACTCCGGTTGAGTGGGCCAAATTTTCGAACCGCTACTAACTGCCATATATGTGAGAAACCATTTGCCGAAGACGACATACGTGTTCGTGATTATTGCCATCTGACCAGACGTCATAGAGGTCCCGCACACTTTAATTACAATTCGAAGTACAAGCAGTTTTTTCATACCCGTAGTTTTTCACAATTTGACCGGCTATGGTGCGCAGTTCATCATTAAGGAACTAACCACAGCATTTGAAGGGAAAACCACCGTGGTGCCCATAAACAAGGAGGAATACATTTCTTTCACAAAAACAGTTCGAACGGCAGATAAGTCACATAAGATTCAATTACGCTCCATCGATTCATACAAATTTCTCAATGCAAGTCTGGATAACTGGCCTCATTTTTGACAGTGGACACATTCAAAATGTCACGGTCGCAATTTCATGGCATGCCTGTCGACAATTTCATCCTATTAACTCGAAAGGGCGTCTTCCTCAATGAGTATAGCGATAGTTCAAACGACTGGGAAACTATCACATACCGCTACGAGACACATTTTACAGTATTTTGACTGGTGACATTGTGAGTGAGAACGAATACGCGAGAATGTATGGGAGCGGTTTTCTATTCAAACCTTAAGGGAATATAGTGACTTGTACATGAAGACCCATATTTTTGTTACTGGCCGATGTTTTCGAGAACTTTCGCAATAGCTGTATCAAGAGTTACAGGCGCGACCCCGCTTATTACTGTACTCTCCCCGGTTTCACATAGGATGCAATGTTGAAACATATATCTGCTAACTTCGAATTGTTCACCGACGTTGGCATGGTTTATTTGGTAAACGGGGTATACACGGCGGTCTGAGTCAGTGCTCAATTAGGTATGCGTGAGTCAATAACAAATACATGGCATTGTTCGACCCATCATGGTTCTCATCGTACGTGATGTATTTCGATGTAAATAATTCGTATGGATGGGAAATCCGTCAACCATCGACCTATGGTGATTTTCGATGGGTCAATGACTTGTCGACATTCAATTTATCATTGATAGCGCTAGATTCACTGGACTGCTAGCAACTGTGCATAACAAGAGACGGTATGTTATTCATTATCGCAATCTACAGCAGTGTGTACGCCACACTCTCAAAATCATTAAAAATCATAGAATACTCCAACTCTCCCAATAACCTGCCTACGAACATATATCGAGCTCAATACGCAGTTCCGGACCGAAGGAAAAAATGGGTTTGAAAGAAATCTCTATAAATTGATGAATAATGCGTTGTTTGGGAAAACTATGGAAAATGTACGCAGCCATGTAGGCGTTAAGCTTTTAACATGGTGGGTGGGCAGGTACGGTGCAGAGGCAATCATTTCCAAATCAAATTTTCATAGCCGGAGTATTTTTTCAGATAACCATATTGCTGTCGAATTACGCAAGCTCGAGGTGCAATTCAATAATCCAATGTATGTGGGTATGTCCATACTCGACATATCGAAGGCCTGATTATATGACTTTGATTATGAGTACATGATGTCTCTGTATAAAGACAAATGTACAGCCTCATACACCGATACGGATAGTTTCATGTACAACAGTGAGTGTGAGGATGTGTATGACTACATGAAGTGTGATATCCATCGTTTCGATATGAGCGAGTATCCGGGGAGCAATGGGTATGATATACCACTTGCCAACGAAAAAGTTCCCGGACTTATTAAAAACGAAAATAATGGTCGGATAATGCCGGAATTCGTAGGGCTCAGAGCAAAAATGTATGCAGTCCGAGTCAGTGGTAAAGACGTTACGAAGAAAGTGAAGCGCGTTAAAAGTAACATCGAGGCGAGAACGATTACCTTCGAGGATTATACGAAATGCTTATATGACCAGATCGAAATCACTGGCCTGCAACCATGCATACGATCGACGTTGCATGAATGGTACACCATCAACGAGACAAAAATTGCTCTAAGTCCGCACGATGACAAACGGCATATCATACCCGGAACCACGAAAACGCTACCATGGGGGCCTTATAGAATACAATCGTAGTATGTATTCTTGTAAACGGTAAATAATCTTGTAAAATAATTGTAGAAAGTTCTGTAAATAATCAGTCCTGTAAATATCGGGGTTTGTAATTAACCGTGGCGGTCTGTTATGTGTAATATATTGGTTTATAGATTTTTCAACTGAGAAACTGAAGAAGAGCTCATTGTAGTTTGGTGAATAACCTAATTTTTCCCACACCCTTCTGACACTCTTCTGTGTGAGAGGTGGAGAGAGAGAAAGAAAGAGAGAGAGAGAGAGAGAGAGAGAGAGAGAGAGAGAGCGAGAGAGAGAGAGAGTGGGTTTAAAGGATGAGAAGCAAAAGAGAAAGCTACCTAAGCTGGAAAACACTTGCTGCGGTGAAGAGAACGGTGGACGCTTTGTGAGAGAAAGACCAACCATTGTCATCTGGTAGGAGCAGAGAAAAAGAGAGCGAGAGAAGAGTCATCAAATTTAAAACATTTACATTGTTCGCTACAAATCAGATTTGCTTATCCGGCTATTGTGAGTGTTATCGAAACCCAGCCGCATTACTAACATTCTATTACCACGCTGCTGCAATACTTTTTTAATGAGATAAATATCGGGATATTGAACTTTAAGTAGCTCCTGATCGTACAAATCACCTGCAATGGCTTCATCGTTATAGTCCGTCAGGTGAAATGCTACACACTTCGTGTTTTTCTCTCGATATGTGGTAAATATTTCAGCTGTCTATTTCTGTGTGTAATCCTTTCAGAAAACACTCCTAAATTTACTGATTCTCAACTCACTTTATCGCAAAATTTTACTTTCATGACGATGCTTTTTGACGTGATAACGTCTTATAATTCGATGGAGCCGGCTGCACGCACGAAAAAGCATGACTCATCGCCGTTACCTCGCTCTGAGGCGTTCCATTTAAGGCTTGAAGTGTAAGCGAGAGCGCGGAACGAGCGACAAAGAGGTACAATCGGCCTCCGCGTTCGGCAGCGTTCGGCAGCGTTCGACATTTGTCTCTCTCCTACTTGAGTGATGGCCTCTGTACACTGCGAGCGACGAGCGACGAGCGATCAGCGATATCCAATGGCAACGTCACTCTCATAGAGCATTTCCGTCATACTCGAGCTCTCATTGGATATCGCTCATCGCTTGTCGCCCATCGCGCGCAGTGTGCAGAAGCCATGAGCGATGCGTCCACGTGGACAGCTGCTATACAATAATACATGTACATGTTTTCGTCAAGTATGAAGTGCAGTGAAAAGTGAATGTGGTGTGAATTGTTTATAGCAACGATAATTGCGGCGATAAAGGTAATGATTCTTTCGATATTAAATATATGTTCAGTGATATATTGTCGAATATTCGTGCTTTCATCATTAAAATAAATAGCATCGGTCCGCTAGTGCAGCGATTGTAGGTTATGCTATAATTGACAAAACTATAACAATAAGTTAACAGAACTATTTCACGATGAGTAAAAATCAATTGCTTTACTATTCGATCGAAATAATTATCGAGCGTAGCTATGATTTCAAAAAATTAAAACATAAATGTTAAATCTTCCACATATCATAACAACGTGTCTGAAGTGACAGGTTGGACCAGCCAGCCGTCAAAGGGAACAATTTTCTCCTATATCAAACACATTGCGGCGGGCTTTTTAAAAGCTAGAGTTACAAAAATTTTAATGATGTTTCCAATTTTTAAATTTTAAATTTAAGATTTATGAACAATAATTTAATCACAGTTTATTCTTATAATAAATTATTCAAAATTATTACTTTTTTACAACAAATTACAATTAAATTTGCAAAAATAATTAAGTAACTAATTGAACAACAACTTTTATTCAGTTCACTTGCTGAAAGAAATAATGTCAATACAAAATTTATTATTATAAAATAATAAAATCAAAAATTAAATTTTAACAGTCGAGTAGAAATTTAAACAATAAATTTTATTCAAGTATTTTGTAAATTTAAAATGATTTTCTGAACGAAGAATTTTATGAAAAAATAAAAGTTGTAAAACAATTGCTCAAACACATTCATACTTGTAAAAAATATGTACATTGTAAAAAAAATAAATAAAAATTGACATAATTGTATTTATGCGTACAAATAAATGTAACTTGATCAATTCAATTGTTATTTCCATTTACCTCCTTCTCTATATCCATACAAAATATCTATCAAACAAACAAAATTAAAATTTTCTTTTGAAAAATGAAACTTTTCCATCAGTATTTTCTTATGACGTTGTCACGTTCAACTATCGTCAGTAAACCGACTTTACAGGCAACCGATTTTTTCATTAGGACTTTGAAATGACCATTATAAAAATATTTTCCCTAATCAACCTGCGGTTCTGCGGTATGCACCCCTTCACAAGTGTCGACTTCATTACGGTTGCTGCATCTTTACCATTCTTACCTCGCAGGGGTACGGTGCATGCAAATTTTGAGACAGTATCGATGAAGGTGAGGTGAAATTTATGTTTGGAGTTTATATATGCGTACGACGGCATAACGACAAGATCAGTTTGATTTTGTTCGTCCAAGCCACGGATGGTCACAAGTAAAAGTCTAGTATCGTCGAGTTCATCGACGCTTCGTACAACGATTGAGATTTTTTATTTATTTTACGCACTTAGAGTAACGCCACCGACTATGTCCTGTCGATGTTGCTGAATCTGTGCTGCCCCAAGTCATGGTGACCATCTGCGGTAGTTCTAAACCCAATCCTCGGTCTGTCTGGAGGACCTTGCTTACTGAAAGAAGTGTACTTTTATTCAATTTGCATCCAAATACAACGATGCTCATGCTCAGAGCGTGTAGAATTTCAGACGATCAGCAAAAGAATAATTTTTGATTCACGCAATTCCTCAATTATTGATATAACTTAATTCGAATGTCCAGAACTTCCGACTGCTTGTGATACTCGAGCAATCATTTGTACTCGTTCGTACCAACAACTATATCGTTTATTCTACCGATCAATCGCTTTTGCCCGTTCGTATCAGCGAGTATATCATTTGTACAGGCAATTAATCGGTTATACCATTGCGTACGAACGAGTACGTCATTTGTACCACCGAGCAATCGCTTGAACCCGTTCGTACTAGCGAGTAAACCGTTTGTGCCACCGAGCAATCTTTTCTACCCATTCGTGTCGACGAGTATATCGTTTGTTCCACCGAGAAAACGTTTGCACCCGTTCGTATCGACAAGTATATCGTTTGTACCACCGAGCAATCTTTTGTACCCGTACGAATCGACGAGTATATCGTTTGTACAGCCGTGTCATCGTTTGCATCCGTGCGTACGGACGAAAATATCGTTTGTACCATCGAGCAATCGTATGTAACCGTTCGTATCGCCGATTTGGTCCACCTAGCAATCGTTTGTAGCAATTCTTATCGACGAGTATATCGTTTGTGCCGCCCGTATAGATGAGTACATCGTTTGTACCACCGAGCAATCTTTTTTACCCGTTGGTATCGACGAGTATATCGTTTGTACCACCGTGTCATCGCTTGTACCACCGTGTAATGGTTTGTGCCCGTGCGTACGGATGAGAATATCGTTTGTACCACCGAGCAATCGTTTGTGCCGCTCGTATCGACGAGTATAATGTTTGTGGCACCGAGAAATGTTTTGTACCCGTTCGCATCGACGAGTATATCGTTTGTTCCACCGAGAAATCGTTTGTACCCGTTCGTATCGACGAGTAAATCGTTTGTACCACCGAGCAATCTTTTGTACCCGTTCGTATCGACGAGTATATCGTTTGTACCACCGTGTCATCGTTTGCACCCGTGCGTACGGACGAGAATATCGTTTGTACCCCCAAGCAATCGTTTTTAACCGTTCGTATCGAAGAGCATATCGTTTGTTCCACCGACAAATCGGTTGCACTCACTCGTATCGATGAGTATATCGTTTGTGCCGCTCGTATAGACGAGTATATCGTTTTTACCGCCTAGCAATCTTTTTACCCGTCCGTATCGATGAGTATATTGCTTGTACCGCCGTGTAATCGTTTGTACTCGTGCGTACGGACGAGAAAATCGTTTGTACCATCAAGCTATCGTTTGTAACTGTTCTTATTGACGAGTATATCGTTTGTTTCACCGTGTGATCGTTTGCAACCGTACGTACGGACGAGAATATCGTTTGTACCACCGAGCAATCGTTTGTAACCGTTTTCATCGACGAGTATATCATGCGTTTCACCGGGCAATCGTGGGTTCGAAAACCTTCAGGAGACTTTCGAAGACGTTCGTGAGACGTCCAAGAGGTGTTCAAGAGACTTTCGGAGATCCTCGCTGGACGATCGAAGATGTTTGAGTTTGTTTGGGTTTGTTTGGGTTTGTTTAAGTGGGTCATGATGTTTGAGTTTGTTTGGGTTTGTTTGGGTTTGTTTGAGTGGGTCGTTTGGGAACGTCTGAGTTTTGTTTTAATTGTTCGGGTTTGTTTTGATCGATTTGGTTTGTTTGGGTTTGTTTGGATTGTTTTGGCTTGTTTGAGATTCCATTCAAACTTTCTCAAACAAACCAAAACAATCGAAACAAACCCAAACAAACCAAATCGATCAAAACAAACCCGAACAATTAAAACAAAACTCAGACGTTCCCAAACGACCCACTCAAACAAACCCAAACAAACCCAAACAAACTCAAACATCATGACCCACTTAAACAAACCCAAACAAACTCAAACCCAAACAAACCCAAACGAACTCAAACATCTTCGATCGTCCCGCGAGGATCTTCGAAAGTCTCTTGAACACCTCTTGGACGTCTCACGAACGTCTTCGAAAGTCTCCTGAAGGTTTTCGAACCCACGATTGCCCGGTGAAACGCATGATATACTCGTCGATGAAAACGGTTATATACGATTGCTCGGTGGTACAAACGATATTCTCGTCCGTACGTACGGTTGCAAACGATCACACGGTGAAACAAACGATATACTCGTCAATACGAACAGTTACAAACGATAGTTTGATGGTACAAACGATTTTCTCGTCCGTACGCACGAGTACAAACGATTACACGGCGGTACAAGCGATATACTCATCGATACGAACGGGTAAAAAGATTGCTAGGCGGTAAAAACGATATACTCGTCTATACGAGCGGCACAAACGATATACTCATCGATACGAATGAGTGCAACCGATTTGTCGGGGGAACAAACGATATACTCGTCGATACGAACGGTTACAAACGATTGCTTGGGGGTACAAACGATATTCTCGTCCGTACGCACGGGTGCAAACGATGACATGGTGGTACAAACGATATACTCGTCGATACGAACCGGTACAAAAGATTGTTCGGTGGTACAAACGATTTACTCGTCGATACGAACGGGTACAAACGATTTCTCGGTGGAACAAACGATATACTCGTCGATGCGAACGGGTACAAAACATTTATCGGTGCCACAAACATTATACTCGTCGATACGAGCGGCACAAACGATTGCTCGGTGGTACAAACGATATTCTCATCCGTACGCACGGGCACAAACCATTACACGGTGGTACAAGCGATGACACGGTGGTACAAACGATATACTCGTCGATACCAACGGGTAAAAAAGATTGCTCGGTGGTACAAACGATGTACTCATCTATACGGGCGGCACAAACGATATACTCGTCGATAAGAATTGCTACAAACGATTGCTAGGTGGACCAAATCGTCGATACGAACGGTTACATACGATTGCTCGATGGTACAAACGATATTTTCGTCCGTACGCACGGATGCAAACGATGACACGGCTGTACAAACGATATACTCGTCGATTCGTACGGGTACAAAAGATTGCTCGGTGGTACAAACGATATACTTGTCGATACGAACGGGTGCAAACGTTTTCTCGGTGGAACAAACGATATACTCGTCGACACGAATGGGTAGAAAAGATTGCTCGGTGGCACAAACGGTTTACTCGCTAGTACGAACGGGTTCAAGCGATTGCTCGGTGGTACAAATGACGTACTCGTTCGTACGCACTGGTATAACCGATTAATTGCCTGTACAAATGATATACTCGCCGATACGAACGGGCAAAAGCGATTGATCGGTAGAATAAACGATATAGTTGTTGGTACGAACGAGTACAAATGATTGCTCGAGTATCACAAGCAGTCGGAAGTTCTGGACATTCGAATTAAGTTATATCAATAATTGAGGAATTGCGTGAAACAAAAATTATTTTTTTGCTGATCGTCTGAAATTCTACACGCTCTGAGCATGAGCATCGTTGTATTTGGATGCAAATTGAATAAAAGTACACTTCTTTCAGTAAGCAAGGTCCTCCAGACAGACCGGGGATTGGGTTTAGAACTACCGCAGATGGTCACCATGACTTGGGGCAGCACAGATTCAGCAACATCGACAGGACATAGTAGGTAGCGTTACTCTAAGTGCGTAAAATAAATAAAAAATCTCATTCGTTGTACGAAGCGTCGATGAACTCGTCGATACTAGACTTTTACTTGTGACCATCCGTGGCTTGGACGAACAAAATCAAGCTGATCTTGTCGTTATGCCGTCGTACGCATATACAGCGTGTTTCAAAATTACTGACCAACCCGGAACTGGCGGGTTCGGAGGGGTCCCCCGAGTATAACTATCGAGGCGTTTTTTTTTCCGTCCAATAGTTTCTGAATGAGAGCGATTAGAATATCGGAGTTCGGCCAATTGTTGTAGGGCCGACGTCTGCCCTTAACAACGACGCCACTCGAGTGCTGAATCTGAGCGCGAAAGACGTAGCAGGCTACGAGTCAGGAAGATAGGTGTCTGTCTCGCTGGCCCGAGCGAGTTGACATTTCTGTCATATTTGGCGCATAAGTTCAGACCGCGCGGCAAGATTCTACTGAAATGCACCGTTTGACAGATGACGAATGGCGAATGGCGAACTCGTCGTGACGGCTTCGGGTATGTCCTACGGACACTAGAGGAATCATTGACAGAATTGATTTCATCTCCATTCGCGATCGGGAACGAGATGAAATCATCTCTTTGCGATATTATCGGAATGGAGATGAAATCAACCGCGAACTCGTTGTGACGTTGTCGAGTATATCCTATGGATAATGCACGAATCGTTGTCCGAATTGATTTCATCTCCGTTCGCGATCGGGAACGAGATGAAATCATCTGTTTGCGATATTATCGGAATGGAGATGAAATCAATGGCGAACTCGTCGTGACGATGTCGAATGTATCATATGGATACTGCACGAATCACTGACAGAATTGATTTCATCTCCGTTCGCGATCCGGAACGAGATGAAATCATCGGTTTGCGATATTATCGGAATGGAGATGAAATCAATGGCGAACTCATCGTGACGATGTCGAGTGTATCATATGGATACTGCACGAATTACCTACAGAATTGATTTCATCTCCGTTCGCGATCGGGAACGAGATGAATTGATCTCGTCGCGATATTATCGAAAAGGAGATGAAATCAATGGCGAACTCGTCGTGACGGCTTCGAGTATGTCCTACGGACACTAGAAGAAACATTGACAGAATTGATTTCATCTCCGTTCGCGATCGGGAACGAGATGAAATCATCTCTTTGCGATATTATCGGAATGGAGATGAAATCAACCGCGAACTCGTTGTGACGTTGTCGAGTACGTCCTATGGATAATGCACGGATCGTTGTCCGAATTGATTTCATCTCCTATCGCGATCGGGAACGAGATGAATTTATCTCGTTTCAATATAATCTGAAAGGAGATGAAATCAATGGCGATCTCGTCGTAACGGCTTCGGGTATGTCCTACGGACACTAGAGGAATCATTGACAGAATTGATTTCATCTCCATTCGCGATCGGGGACGAGATGAAATCATCGCTGTGCGATATTATCGGAATGGAGATGAAATCAACCGCGAACTCGTTGTGACGTTGTCGAGTACGTCCTATGGATAATGCACGAACCGTTGTCCGAATTGATTTCATCTCCTATCGCGATCGGGAACGAGATGAATTTATCTCGTTTCAATATAATCTGAAAGGAGATGAAATCAATGGCGAACTCGTCGTGACGGCTTCGGGTATGTCCTACGGACACTAGAGGAATCATTGACAAAATTGATTTCATCTCCATTCGCGATCGGGAACGAGATGAAATCATCTCTTTGCGATATTATCGGAATGGAGATGAAATCAACCGCGAACTCGTTGTGACGTTGTCGAGTATATCCTATGGATAATGCACGAATCGTTGTCCGAATTGATTTCATCTCCGTTCGCGATCGGGAACGAGATGAAATCATCTGTTTGCGATATTATCGGAATGGAGATGAAATCAATGGCGAACTCGTCGTGACGATGTCGAATGTATCATATGGATACTGCACGAATCACTGACAGAATTGATTTCATCTCCGTTCGCGATCCGGAACGAGATGAAATCATCGGTTTGCGATATTATCGGAATGGAGATGAAATCAATGGCGAACTCATCGTGACGATGTCGAGTGTATCATATGGATACTGCACGAATTACCTACAGAATTGATTTCATCTCCGTTCGCGATCGGGAACGAGATGAATTGATCTCGTCGCGATATTATCGAAAAGGAGATGAAATCAATGGCGAACTCGTCGTGACGGCTTCGAGTATGTCCTACGGACACTAGAAGAATCATTGACAGAATTGATTTCATCTCCGTTCGCGATCGGGAACGAGATGAAATCATCTCTTTGCGATATTATCGGAATGGAGATGAAATCAACCGCGAACTCGTTGTGACGTTGTCGAGTACGTCCTATGGATAATGCACGGATCGTTGTCCGAATTGATTTCATCTCTTATCGCGATCGGGAACGAGATGAATTTATCTCGTTTCAATATAATCTGAAAGGAGATGAAATCAATGGCGATCTGGTCGTGACGGCTTCGGGTATGTCCTACGGACACTAGAGGAATCATTGACAGAATTGATTTCATCTCCATTCGCGATCGGGGACGAGATGAAATCATCGCTGTGCGATATTATCGGAATGGAGATGAAATCAACCGCGAACTCGTTGTGACGTTGTCGAGTACGTCCTATGGATAATGCACGAATCGTTGTCCGAATTGATTTCATCTCTCATCGCGATCGGGAACGAGATGAATTTATCTCGTTTCAATATAATCTGAAAGGAGATGAAATCAATGGCGAACTCGTCGTGACGGCTTCGAGTATGTCTTACGGACACTAGAAGAATCGTTGACAGATTTGATTTCACCTCCGTTCGCGATCGGGAACGAGATGAAATCATCTCTTTGCGATATTATCGGAATGGAGATGAAATCAACCGCGAACTCGTTGTGACGTTGTCGAGTATGTCCTATGGATAATGCACGAATCGTTGTCCGAATTGATTTTATCTCCTATCGCGATCGGGAACGAGATAAATTTATCTCGCTTCAATATAATCGGAAAGGAGATGAAATCAATGGCGTCGTGACGTTGTCGAGTGTATCCTATGGATACTGCACGAATCACTGACAGAATTGATTTCATCTCCGTTCGCGATCGGGAACAAGATGAATTCATCTCGTCGCAATATTATCGAAAAGGAGATGAAATCCATAGCGAACTCGTCGTGACGTTGTCGAGTGTATCCTATGGATACTCCACGAATCACTGACAGAATTGATTTTATCTCCGTTCGCGATCGGGAACTAGATGGCTTATATCGTTCCGATATAATCGGAAACGAGATGAAATCAAAGGCAAACTCGTCGTGACGGCTTCGAGTATGTCCTACGGACACTAGAAGAATCATTGACAGAATTGATTTCATCTCCGTTCGCGATTGGGAACGAGATGAAATCATCTCTTTGCGATATTATCGGAATGGAGATGAAATAAACCGCCAACTCGTTGTGACCTTGTCGAGTATGTCGTATGGGTACTGCACGAATCATTGACAGAATTGATTTCATCTCCGTTCGCGATCGGCAACGAGATTAATTCATCTCGTCGCGATATTATCGAAAAGGAGATGATATCAATGGCGAACTCGTCGTGACGTTGTCGAGTGTTGTCCTATGGATACTGCACGAATCACTGACAGATTTGATTTCTCTCCGTTCGCGATCGGGACCGAAACGAGGGAGAACGAGCTACCGTTTTACCTCTGCTTACATGATCCATTCTCCTGGATCAAAAAGGAGATGAAATCAAAGACAAACTCAACGTGACGCTTTCGAATATATCCCATGGATGTCCGACAAACACTTGAGACTATCGACTTTATCTCCGTTTGTCAAGTCCCGTCGATGCTAGAAAAATGATTGAGAGAATCATTTTCATGTCTTTCCGCTATGCACTGTCTAACACTCGTCCGAGCTCCATTTTAGCGATAGACCATCCCCTTCTCAAGCATCGTTTTCAGAACCAATGATGAATGAACCACTTTCATGATGATGACATCATGAAAGTCAAAATTACTATCACGGCAGCGAAACTTATCTACTCGCATTAAGAGGAACTCGGCCGAACGCAATTACGCAAGTAGACGAATCTTTTCAGAAATGTCCGATAGGGCGTCCAGAAATCATATGAAGCATTGATTTAATATTTGCACTCGTACCAGCATGCATTCAGATAAACCAAAATATCGAATCTTTGTTATTCGTGTAACGATGTAAATCCCCGGCAACTTGACAATCCGAATCGCCAGAACACCGGTCGCAATCAAGAAAATAAAAAAAAAAAACAATTCAAAAACACGTGCTGTAACGCTGTACTCGAGATTCGACATGCATCGAGCAATTGTCGGTTCTTTTTTTTCTTGATTTAAAAAATATAGCATGAAATCTGAATTGACGACTTATTAATTATTGATCTTTTATGACCGCCTAAATATAACGATAACGCTATGCCTCGATGAATAATCCCATAGAGCGCGATGATATTTTCTCATCATCGCTCGTACAAAGGAATACATTTCTCATGGATCTAGGCGAGCTTCATGTTTCGGCATGACATTCGTGAAGTGAATAAGACGAAGCTAGAAGTGACAGATCGGCCGGCCTGTCACGAATGTCAAATCCGATTGGTTAACAGGCAGCCTAAGCGATCGATACGCAAAACGTCAAATAACGCTTGCCGTCATCTGTCAAACGGTGCATTTCAGTAGAATCTTGCCGCGCGGTCTGAACTTATGCGCCAAATATGACAGAAATGTCAACTCGCTCGGGCCAGCGAGACAGACACCTATCTTCCTGACTCGTAGCCTGCTACGTCTTTCGCGCTCAGATTCAGCACTCGAGTGGCGTCGTTGTTAAGGGCAGACGTCGGCCCTACAACAATTGGCCGAACTCCGATATTCTAATCGCTCTCATTCAGAAACTATTGGACGGAAAAAAAAACGCCTCGATAGTTATACTCGGGGGACCCCTCCGAACCCGCCAGTTCCGGGTTGGTCAGTAATTTTGAAACACGCTGTATAAACTCCAAACATAAATTTCACCTCACCTTCATCGATACTGTCTCAAAATTTGCATGCACCGTACCCCTGCGAGGTAAGAATGGTAAAGATGCAGCAACCGTAATGAAGTCGACACTTGTGAAGGGGTGCATACCGCAGAACCGCAGGTTGATTAGGGAAAATAGTTTTATAATGGTCATTTCAAAGTCCTAATGAAAAAGTGCAGTATTCACATATATTCAACGTATACCAATATAAAAGCATTAATTTGCGAGCATCTCAATCGTGCATTGAGAAATAAGGTGTGAATGCAATTTAAGCTAGGTACTGATTATACATGGATCGATATTCGTTATAACATAGTAGGCGGGTATAATGATTATGTAAATTATACCATAACTCAGGTGAAATCGAGGAGCGTCAACGTTGAAAATGAGAAGTAGCTGCTACAACGTGCTTTTGACAAGAGTCCATTAAAAAAATCGGTTGCCTGTAAAGTCGGTTTACTGACGATAGTTGAACGTGACAACGTCATAAGAAAATACTGATGGAAAAGTTTCATTTTTCAAAAGAAAATTTTAATTTTGTTTGTTTGATAGATATTTTGTATGGATATAGAGAAGGAGGTAAATGGAAATAACAATTGAATTGATCAAGTTACATTTATTTGTACGCATAAATACAATTATGTCAATTTTTATTTATTTTTTTTACAATGTACATATTTTTTACAAGTATGAATGTGTTTGAGCAATTGTTTTACAACTTTTATTTTTTCATAAAATTCTTCGTTCAGAAAATCATTTTAAATTTACAAAATACTTGAATAAAATTTATTGTTTAAATTTCTACTCGACTGTTAAAATTTAATTTTTGATTTTATTATTTTATAATAATAAATTTTGTATTGACATTATTTCTTTCAGCAAGTGAACTGAATAAAAGTTGTTGTTCAATTAGTTACTTAATTATTTTTGCAAATTTAATTGTAATTTGTTGTAAAAAAGTAATAATTTTGAATAATTTATTATAAGAATAAACTGTGATTAAATTATTGTTCATAAATCTTAAATTTAAAATTTAAAAATTGGAAACATCATTAAAATTTTTGTAACTCTAGCTTTTAAAAAGCCCGCCGCAATGTGTTTGATATAGGAGAAAATTGTTCCCTTTGACGGCTGGCTGGTCCAACCTGTCACTTCAGACACGTTGTTATGATATGTGGAAGATTTAACATTTATGTTTTAATTTTTTGAAATCATAGCTACGCTCGATAATTATTTCGATCGAATAGTAAAGCAATTGATTTTTACTCATCGTGAAATAGTTCTGTTAACTTATTGTTATAGTTTTGTCAATTATAGCATAACCTACAATCGCTGCACTAGCGGACCGATGCTATTTATTTTAATGATGAAAGCACGAATATTCGACAATATATCACTGAACATATATTTAATATCGAAAGAATCATTACCTTTATCGCCGCAATTATCGTTGCTATAAACAATTCACACCACATTCACTTTTCACTGCACTTCATACTTGACGAAAACATGTACATGTATTATTGTATAGCAGCTGTCCACGTGGACGCATCGCTCATGGCTTCTGCACACTGCGCGCGATGGGCGACAAGCGATGAGCGATATCCAATGAGAGCTCGAGTATGACGGAAATGCTCTATGAGAGTGACGTTGCCATTGGATATCGCTGATCGCTCGTCGCTCGTCGCTCGCAGTGTACAGAGGCCATCACTCAAGTAGGAGAGAGACAAATGTCGAACGCTGCCGAACGCTGCCGAACGCGGAGGCCGATTGTACCTCTTTGTCGCTCGTTCCGCGCTCTCGCTTACACTTCAAGCCTTAAATGGAACGCCTCAGAGCGAGGTAACGGCGATGAGTCATGCTTTTTCGTGCGTGCAGCCGGCTCCATCGAATTATAAGACGTTATCACGTCAAAAAGCATCGTCATGAAAGTAAAATTTTGCGATAAAGTGAGTTGAGAATCAGTAAATTTAGGAGTGTTTTCTGAAAGGATTACACACAGAAATAGACAGCTGAAATATTTACCACATATCGAGAGAAAAACACGAAGTGTGTAGCATTTCACCTGACGGACTATAACGATGAAGCCATTGCAGGTGATTTGTACGATCAGGAGCTACTTAAAGTTCAATATCCCGATATTTATCTCATTAAAAAAGTATTGCAGCAGCGTGGTAATAGAATGTTAGTAATGCGGCTGGGTTTCGATAACACTCACAATAGCCGGATAAGCAAATCTGATTTGTAGCGAACAATGTAAATGTTTTAAATTTGATGACTCTTCTCTCGCTCTCTTTTTCTCTGCTCCTACCAGATGACAATGGTTGGTCTTTCTCTCACAAAGCGTCCACCGTTCTCTTCACCGCAGCAAGTGTTTTCCAGCTTAGGTAGCTTTCTCTTTTGCTTCTCATCCTTTAAACCCACTCTCTCTCTCTCTCGCTCTCTCTCTCTCTCTCTCTCTCTCTCTTTCTTTCTCTCTCTCCACCTCTCACACAGAAGAGTGTCAGAAGGGTGTGGGAAAAATTAGGTTATTCACCAAACTACAATGAGCTCTTCTTCAGTTTCTCAGTTGAAAAATCTATAAACCAATATATTACACATAACAGACCGCCACGGTTAATTACAAACCCCGATATTTACAGGACTGATTATTTACAGAACTTTCTACAATTATTTTACAAGATTATTTACCGTTTACAAGAATACATACTACGATTGTATTCTATAAGGCCCCCATGGTAGCGTTTTCGTGGTTCCGGGTATGATATGCCGTTTGTCATCGTGCGGACTTAGAGCAATTTTTGTCTCGTTGATGGTGTACCATTCATGCAACGTCGATCGTATGCATGGTTGCAGGCCAGTGATTTCGATCTGGTCATATAAGCATTTCGTATAATCCTCGAAGGTAATCGTTCTCGCCTCGATGTTACTTTTAACGCGCTTCACTTTCTTCGTAACGTCTTTACCACTGACTCGGACTGCATACATTTTTGCTCTGAGCCCTACGAATTCCGGCATTATCCGACCATTATTTTCGTTTTTAATAAGTCCGGGAACTTTTTCGTTGGCAAGTGGTATATCATACCCATTGCTCCCCGGATACTCGCTCATATCGAAACGATGGATATCACACTTCATGTAGTCATACACATCCTCACACTCACTGTTGTACATGAAACTATCCGTATCGGTGTATGAGGCTGTACATTTGTCTTTATACAGAGACATCATGTACTCATAATCAAAGTCATATAATCAGGCCTTCGATATGTCGAGTATGGACATACCCACATACATTGGATTATTGAATTGCACCTCGAGCTTGCGTAATTCGACAGCAATATGGTTATCTGAAAAAATACTCCGGCTATGAAAATTTGATTTGGAAATGATTGCCTCTGCACCGTACCTGCCCACCCACCATGTTAAAAGCTTAACGCCTACATGGCTGCGTACATTTTCCATAGTTTTCCCAAACAACGCATTATTCATCAATTTATAGAGATTTCTTTCAAACCCATTTTTTCCTTCGGTCCGGAACTGCGTATTGAGCTCGATATATGTTCGTAGGCAGGTTATTGGGAGAGTTGGAGTATTCTATGATTTTTAATGATTTTGAGAGTGTGGCGTACACACTGCTGTAGATTGCGATAATGAATAACATACCGTCTCTTGTTATGCACAGTTGCTAGCAGTCCAGTGAATCTAGCGCTATCAATGATAAATTGAATGTCGACAAGTCATTGACCCATCGAAAATCACCATAGGTCGATGGTTGACGGATTTCCCATCCATACGAATTATTTACATCGAAATACATCACGTACGATGAGAACCATGATGGGTCGAACAATGCCATGTATTTGTTATTGACTCACGCATACCTAATTGAGCACTGACTCAGACCGCCGTGTATACCCCGTTTACCAAATAAACCATGCCAACGTCGGTGAACAATTCGAAGTTAGCAGATATATGTTTCAACATTGCATCCTATGTGAAACCGGGGAGAGTACAGTAATAAGCGGGGTCGCGCCTGTAACTCTTGATACAGCTATTGCGAAAGTTCTCGAAAACATCGGCCAGTAACAAAAATATGGGTCTTCATGTACAAGTCACTATATTCCCTTAAGGTTTGAATAGAAAACCGCTCCCATACATTCTCGCGTATTCGTTCTCACTCACAATGTCACCAGTCAAAATACTGTAAAATGTGTCTCGTAGCGGTATGTGATAGTTTCCCAGTCGTTTGAACTATCGCTATACTCATTGAGGAAGACGCCCTTTCGAGTTAATAGGATGAAATTGTCGACAGGCATGCCATGAAATTGCGACCGTGACATTTTGAATGTGTCCACTGTCAAAAATGAGGCCAGTTATCCAGACTTGCATTGAGAAATTTGTATGAATCGATGGAGCGTAATTGAATCTTATGTGACTTATCTGCCGTTCGAACTGTTTTTGTGAAAGAAATGTATTCCTCCTTGTTTATGGGCACCACGGTGGTTTTCCCTTCAAATGCTGTGGTTAGTTCCTTAATGATGAACTGCGCACCATAGCCGGTCAAATTGTGAAAAACTACGGGTATGAAAAAACTGCTTGTACTTCGAATTGTAATTAAAGTGTGCGGGACCTCTATGACGTCTGGTCAGATGGCAATAATCACGAACACGTATGTCGTCTTCGGCAAATGGTTTCTCACATATATGGCAGTTAGTAGCGGTTCGAAAATTTGGCCCACTCAACCGGAGTTAGAAGTACCATGGGAACATTATCCCATAAAATATCGTTGATGCCCAAAGCTACATCTTCAAGGTTCTCGACAAATCATGGGATGCAATCGGCATCGCAATGGGAGTAGTATCCCGATAACGAATAGTCATACGAACAATGCAAATAGTACGCGATGTTAAACACTTCGTGCTGTTGCTGTATATTTTTTATGACAACCTTTGCCCAAACGCACTCAAGATTAGCATAAATCACAAATGGAAGTCGCTCTTTTCGTTGAAAGTGTTCGAATGTTAGCCATTTGTCCGTTTCATCAGATAATTGAATGGCACAATCGTTTGATGTTCCACAATCCATCTCCTGCGATTCCAATGCAGCCTTCGTGTAAAAGTAGTGCAAACGCCTGTAACAAAATGATGGAAGACATTATATTATCGAAGTACGTAATTATTCATATGTATATTCTCGAGTAGGCTCCTTTTTACTCACCGATCGCTGATGTGTTTTTTGCCGGCTGTTTTGCTCAGCTGCGCGCTCACGAGCCGTGATAAATTTTTTATCCATACAAACTGTCACACACTGTAGTCCGACGAATCCTCCACGTACAATAAATTGATGTGTTGGACCAGCTATTAGTCGCATATTCGAATCGGAATGATGCTTTTCTTTTCCGTTGTAAATACATCAATAGAAACGTTGTTTTGCGGTTGAAATGTCTTTATTCGATCGAGAGTGATGGGAAAAACAATGCCTTGAAGCTGCAGTACGATTGAGTAGTGTGGATACGAAGTTACTCTGTTCACATTCTTTTTCACTGGGTAACGAGCAGCGACCACTGACCACGCGAAACATGGGTTATCCCTTGACTTTATATTCACCGCCACTTTCTTAAGGATTGATTCCCGCGACAACGTAATTTAACAACCGACACACGTCGGATGGTATCTGTGATGTTGAAAGTTAAGTTACACGGGTATGTATACCGGTGCGGACAAAACACCCCGCTCGTCCATCTTGTCGATTTTAACGGGGAAAACCAAACCAGCTATCGTTTGTTAATGTAGGTGTTTTAAGATTGGTAGTGAGATGCGTCACGATTCTCTCGTTGTCACGAATCCGTAAGCTGGTGTGACTGGTGCGGTGTGTTTGGTCGATTTGATATACTCCAATTTCCTGGTCTGATGTGGTTTGCGATACGTATTTTTCTTTATCGGCGGAAAAACAGTTTTAAGCGGTGAAACGAACCCTCGAAAATAGGGGTGTTTTTCGTTTTCCAAACAATCGTGTCGCGGTATTGGTTATGACCGTATCGTCTCAAAATATGTTCAATATATGCAACTTTGGGTGTGGTATTGCATATATTTTCGAATAATTGTCTACAGTTTACAATATCTTTTGTGACAACAGGATGTTCCCTCTAAGAATTGTAAATTATCGACGATGTTATTAGAGGCGCTCACCCAATGGCCATAGGGCCGACGAGGAAGTAGGTCGTAAATACTTCCTAACCATAGCGGCTCTGCTGCACGTCGTTGTCTTGTGTCATACCGTAAGCGCACGAAAATGTACACATTCTCGTATTGAATCGGTCACTCGTCTCTTTCGTCCGCTCTACAATACTCCAGTTTTAAAAGCGTCGTGTTAAACTATTGAAATCGTAAACATATTTCACGTAATACACGCAATGGCCACCACTCTTCACACGTCCTAGGCCCTGGGTTGTTGAACCATCGTCTTCCCTACTCTACACCACAACGAGCTCCATCTTACACACCTGTACAAACAATGAGTCATTTTCCATGTAACCCTTTCCCCTCTCAATCTCGTCCTAGCCTCATCTACGCAACGGGGAAAAAACCTGTCGGCTGCGGGTACACTGACCTCCCACCACTGCAGTCTTATCACCCCCACCATCATAAGCGGCTGCCTTATAAAACGGGCGGTTATCATGTGTCTCCCCAGTTTTAATTCGTGCAAACACACACACACACACGCACCGACGTGCGAACGGCCGAGCGAGCGAGGGGTAGAGTGAGAGAGAGCGAGAGAGAGAGAGAGAGAGAGAGAGACAGAGAGAGAGAGAGAGAGAGTGAGCGCGCGACAATGTCCTTACCACACGATAATAAATCTTTTCAAATGTATTCCGCGTGATAATTTTCTACGTCACTCACCAATGCATGTAGCAGGCCGTATGCTGTTGAATAAAAACATTTATGTCTTGTCGAAAATAATTTCTTTTTTGTTCAACCATCCCCTAACCCATTCACGGTACGAGACCATCCCTACCATCCGCAGCGCACCGAAACTTATTTTGCCCACCATATCTGAGAAAGCGAATCGTCTGACAATCATCGCTGCGATCACCGTCGGTATAGTAATAACCTCACATACCTACCCTCCGCTGCCCCCGCACATACCGCGTCTAGCCGCCGCTACCCCCACCACCGATTCCCCATAATCCTACCCCCACTACCAATTTCCCATACGGCCCCCACCGGGACGGTCTGGCTCGCGAGACACCACGTATACACACCACACGGGATGACTTATCAGGCGTCTCTCCATAAACCTCCTTTACTACTGCTGTCTGCTGCTAACGCGCATGATAGTAGCGACTTTGGCTATTTACGTGCTTATTCTATATAATTAGCGGAATCGATCCCCCTATGTTTCATCCCGGTGACGGCTTTTGTTAATTAAGAATAAAAAAAGGTCTCCGCCATTCGGGTCTCCGTACTCGAACAAAATTTTTGTTTAAAGTCGTCTGCCGTCAACACGCATGACAATTGCGACTTGATGATTTTCATGCTTAATCTACATGAATAGACGAAGTGATCGACTCATGATTCATCCCGGTGACGGTTGTTGTTAAGCAAAAAAAACATTATTTCTGCCAGACGGATATATTCGGCTCATTCATGAGCGGGTAAGTGTTGGGGGTAGGCCCTATGGTGCCTCGCTACGCTACGACCTGAGCGCGTCCTGTCACGATAAAAATGTACTGGGTTCGAGTGGCGCGCGTCTACTAGGTCTGTCTGCCAGCTTCAGCGTCATGAAAGAATTGAAGCGATACACTTGAAAGTCACATCGGAAATATCCTTTGCAAAAGCTATGGCACCACCCGCAGCGCCAGTATCAACGCAGAGATTCGCTCCTCAGTAGCGAGCATCATCCGCAGTGTCAGTAGCAGGACAGAGGTTCGCTACACAGTAGCAAGCATCATCCCCAGCACCACAAGACTTGCGTGTGTTCTCGTTGTGCATATTGCAATAACCTAGATCATCCAGCGAATTATAAGGAATGTCTATACTACAAGTTCATATGCAAACGCTCATAAAGTGACAGATATCAGAAAACGACAACTCATCGAAAGAATTGAAGCGATAGACCTGAAAGTCACATCGGAAATATCCATTGCAAAAGCTATGGCACCACCCGCAGCGCCAGTATCAATCCAGAGATTCGCTCCACAGTAGCGAGTATCATCCGCAGTATCACGAGACTCACTGCTACCATGAGCTGTCATTTTACTTTTTACATTTATTGAAATAATATTAGGACTTAAAGATGCTGATCACATCAGTCCAAAGTCTATAATCTGATTATTACTAAGATGCGTTTGTTTGTGAAGTTGAATTTTACGCACAGCATCAAAAAACTGTATGGCACCGCACGAGGTACTACTTTCAATTCTCTCCTCGTAAACTTTTTTTATATCTGAATTTTTTTTATCGAAATTATTTGTTACGCCTTTTATTGGTAAATTAGTTTGATTATTGATTATATCTTTTATAAGAATCACAATAACGCAAATAAAAATAGTAACAATTCCTAAAAGTTGTCAACGTCAATGTGTTTATTGATGGTTGATGTTTTTTGTAACTATCCATAAAAGCGTTATAAAAATTACTTACTGTCATAATACATTTTTCGTAATTAAACAAAAATTTTAGAACTTTGTAAAAAATGTCTTACTAATTATTACATTAAACTAATTAGCCGAAATCATACATGAAATATTGTGCGTCTGGAATAAAATTCCGACAATCAACACTTGTCATTGCAAAAATATATTTTTCTATGTAATAATTAGTTTGTTTGTCTTTAATAAAATTACGTCAAATGAAAAAATGATTGATGGCTGACCTTTCTAGTCAGCAGGAAAAAAATGAAAATATTTTAACAACATTCAAAGAATGTCCATATTTCTTCTCTCGTTGTATGCAGTTTCTGGCCTACACGGTCAAGTTGACTATGCACAGATTGTGTTTGGTTGGGTAGGCCTCGTATGCTGAAAGTAAAACGAATGTGTTTAAACATTTCATAAATATCACAGATATATATACAGATAATAAAAGAGTAATGTGCAAATACTATCCCCCATGCAAAGTGTTGCGAGGAACAGCGGTGTTTTCAGAACCCCGAGGATCTGAAGCGCCACACATCTTCGTTAAGGCCTTACGCCACACTAACGGGTATAAAATAATGTGCGAATTAATTTTTTTTTCGTATGAAACAGTGATTCACTCATGAAATTTAGTCATCTATTTAGTATGAATATCAAGCTGTTAGAAAAAATGTATATGTATATATATTTATTCGATGTACAAAATAGCCGACTACTCGAAACTTCTCGAAACAGCTTTTTTCCAATTGGCGTGACAACAATTTTCACTCGATTTACTTCAAATTTGAAAGTCATGTTCCTAATTGCATTTCGCAGAGAAGTACGTACGGAATTTCTGATCAATCGAAAACTTTTCATTTTATGAGATTATCGAAGGGAAAGAGAGACGATAGGGTTAAAGAGAAAGATAACTTTCAATATATATAAGTACGACTAGCCGATAACGATAAGTTCAAGATATATAAGTACGCTTCGACTAGCCGATAACGATAAGTTCAATATATATAAGTACGACTAGCATAAACGATAAGTTCAAGATATATGAGTACGCTTTATTAGTTTTGTGTTAACAAAGGAACTTCTTATTGCACACGTCTAGTGGGCAACGGTCACGGACCAACTAACGAAAAATTACCGGTAACGCAAGTAGTGCGCTCCGGCACCTTAACACTAAGTTTTGCTCACGCATGCGCAGTGAGCCTATCGACGTGCGATAACTTTACTTCTCAACACTCCCGCCGTTTAAGTGCGTCGAGGACCCTATGCCTAAACCGTTACATAGATGCTGAAACTGTCTCTTTGGAAGTGCTTTGGTAAGTATATCAGCTAGCTGCTGATCAGTGGGAACATATTCTACTGATCAGTGGGAACAGTGGGAACATATTCTACCGATATTTCCCCACTCTCCACAGTTTCGCGAACATAGTGATGCTTAATGTCTATATGCTTGGTTCGCTTGTGGAACTCCGGGTTTTTTATTAATCGGATTGCACTTTGATTGTCTACTCGCAAAACTGTCGCAGTTGTCGGTAGATACCCGAGATCGTTTAACAATTTCCTCAGCCAAATGGCCTCTTTCGCAGCCGCTGCTGCCGCGACGTACTCAGCCTCCGTTTTGCTGAGTGTGACTAGCTTTTGTCGTTGGGACGACGACGTCACAATCCCGTTCGATAGACAAAACGCATACCCCGTGGTACATCTACGCGTTCCACGTCACTTGCGAAATCCGAGTCTGAAAACCTCTGTAACTCCGAGTTACTCCCGCTGCTTTTGTACATTACCCCGACTTTCGTTGTTCCGACCAAGTACCGGTAGATTCGTTTCACCGCTTGCCAGTGGCTGTCGTTGTGATTGCTAAGAAATTTACTAACCGAATTCACCGAATATGCGATATCCAGCCGTGTCACAACCGCAAGAAACATTAACGAGCCCACTGCTTCTCGAAACGGTACTGTACTTGGGTTTTCATCGTCGCGATCGTTTGGAACTAGTCGCGCGTGCGGGTCGGCAGGAACACTTGCCGCTTTTGCATCAATCATCTTAAATTTATTAAGGATTTTCTTCACATACGCTTGTTGATGCAAGAACATGGTTTTCTTTACTCGATTTCGTTCTATTTGTAGCCCGACAAATAACTTTCCATCCCCGATCGTAATTTCGAACGCGTTTCCCAACGATTTTATTACTGACTCGAGGGCTTTACTTGTTTTTGCTGCGATGAGTCCGTCATCTACAAAAAGCGCCAAAAATACACCTACACCGTCTACCCGTCCTCTAAAGATACACTTGTCGGCTTCCATTTCGCGAAAATGATATTTCTCTAAGAACTCGCGAAACTTTTCGTTCCAGCACCTGGGTGCTTGTTTCAAGCCGTACAACGACTTGTTCAGTTTACACACGAAACCACGTTTTTCTTCTTTCTTGATGTTGAGTCCCTCCGGTATTTCCATGTAGATCTCTTCCTTCAGCTTGCCGTGAAGAAAGGCTGTTCTCACATCGAATTGTGTGAGATCCAAGTCCTGTTCAGCCACCATGGCCAATAGAACTCTCAAAGAGTCGTATCTCACGAGTGGCGAGAAGGTCTCCGTGTAGTCGAGTCCCTCTTTTTGTTGAAATCCTCGTGCACAAAGTCTCGCTTTGTACCGGTATACATCGCCTGACGTGTCTCGTATAACCTTGAACACCCATTTCGAATCTACGGGCTTTCGATCCGTTTTCCTTGGTACGATCGACCAAGCCTCGTTCTGCTCGTGCGCGTCGAACTCTTCCTGAATCGCCTCGGCCCAATTTTCCACCTCGGCACTGTTCATTGCCTCCTGAAATGTGTTTGGCGGATTATATTCAGCGAAGTCGACCTCATACCGTATGGGTCGTCGGATGTTTGCACGGTCCCGCAGTTGTCTGTCATTGTCTGGTTGATTTTGATCTTCTTCTCGAGGATCTTCTGGTTGTGCGTTTCTTTCAGGTTCTTCCTGAGCTTCCTGGCGTTCTTCCTCCGGTTGCTGCTCGACGGGTTTTTCATTTTCGTCCGCTGGAAGAATGTATTCGAATTCTTCCCCTTTTTCTGCCCCAAGTTGCGACTTCTCGTTGAATGTGACGTCTCTCGATACAGATATTTTCTTATTCTGTGGATTGTACAAACGGTAATTCATCGAGTCGTTCTGATATCCAACTAAGATCAACTTTGTGGCCTTCGGATCTAATTTCTTGCGAAATTGTTTGTCGATATGCATGTACGCATCCGATCCGAACACTCGAAAATGAGACACATTTGGTGTTTTTCCAAACCAGATCTCGTATGGTGTTATCTCTTTACCGGTAGCCAGAACTCGGTTGATCACGGTCACTGCTGTGCCGACTGCTTCCGCCCATAGCGACAGAGGAAGTTTCTTTGCCGTTATCATCGTGCGCGCACTCTCGATGATCGTTCTGTTGTCGCGCTCGGCTTTCCCGTTCTGCTGGGGAGTGTAAGGTGCCGTGTTTACCAGCTCGATACCACGAGCCTCGAGATATCGCTTGATTTCACGGTTGCAATACTCTCGACCATTGTCCGTACGTAACACCTTCATCGGCTTGCCGAATTTGTTGTCGATCAACTTTTCGTATTTCTTGAAAATGTCGAAAACATCAGATTTGTGTTTCATGAAGTAAACATACCGAAAGCCTGATGCGTCGTCCTTGAAGGTTATGCAAAATCTTGCACCACCAATCGATTCTATTGAGAATGGTCCGCATATGTCCGAATGTATGTATTCTCCCGGTTTTGTGTCTCGTTCTTCTTGAACGGAAGCCTGTGTGCTTTTCCGAAGGCACACGATTCACAGAAGAAATTGTCAATGTCCGCTAATTTCACACCGCGAATTAGCCCCTTTTGCGTCTTTTCGCGCAAAACTTTATTGTTTACGTGTCCCATTCGTTCGTGCCAGACACGCAATTTGACAGTTGACACATTTGCTTCTCTCGCAACACTTGGTTTTCTCACTTTAAAGAGCATTCGGTAAATCTGATTGTCTTGTTGCACACCGACACCGAAAACTTCACCGTCACGGTTATTTGTCACTAGTTTTCCTTTGAACAAAACATCGAAACCCTTTTCAGTGCATACGCCAACTGAAAACAAGTTCTTTCGAATCTTCGGAACGTAGAGCACGTTTTCGATTCGAGCTTCACACCATTTACCGTTCACTAGTCTATCGATGAGCACAGTGCCACTACCGGTAACGTCACACACGTCATTGTCCTCGAGCGATATCGACTCGCCACTGCTTGGTTCGAACTCACTGTACCAGTCCCGTCGGCAGGGCCGGATTTAGGGGAGGGCATCCCGGGCTACAGCCCCGGGACCTCCACAAAAGAGGGGCCCCCACAATAGAGACTTCGGAAAAAAAAATCTTTCAAATTCCTACGAATAAACTAGTAAACACTAGTAAACAACTTTTCCTTTGATATTTTTTTTCGCTGTTTTAACTTCACCTATAGTACTTTGTACAAACATGATTATATTGTTCTCAAATATAAAAAAAAAACGATTCATCTATATTTGTTCACTTCAATCAGGCAATCTGTATAATATCAAAATCTTAAATGGCCCTGATAAGCTCTTGCAATTTACGCCCCATCTTCAGCGAGTATCCCAATGGCTCAATGGCTCAGTGGGGCGGTACTTGCCCGCAGCCTCGGAGTTTGGGTGTTCGATTCCGTGTCTCGACTTTTTTATCTATAATATTATAAATATATATTAATTGCAATATGTGAACAATTAGTGTTATTCAATTTTTAAACAAATCAATTATTATTGACTAATTGGTAATTTTTTCCATATTTTTTTATGCAGCAAGGTGTGTAGTTTGATTGGCAAAAAAAAGTATTATGACACAATTGAATGTCATCAATTATTCACGAACCGTACTCCGTTACTGCATGAAATAAATTTTTACAAATCATAGTTGATCAATAATGATTCATTTATATAATTATTGAAGAATATCAATTGTCATACAAAACCCACATCATCGCGACGAGGAGTCAAATGCTACTATTAACAATCGAGTCGTGAGTCACGATCGAGGAAAGGATGTGTCCGTTGAAGTTTCCGTGCGTAATTTCGTCTTCATGTAGTTGTCTGGTCTTTTATTATTATTTTTCCAAAAAGTATAGTTTGTTGTAACCGGCAAGTATGAGTTTTCTTCCTTTTTCTTGTTATTCTTGTCTTCGATTTAAAAAAATTCTTTTGAATGTTTCATGCAAGTTTTTAAATAATTGAAATTATTCAAAAAACGAAACAATGGAATGTTACAATTCGTTTCAACCGTTATCTTTAGTTTTTTTTAACTAAATGAAGGATTTCTTGTCAATGCATTCTTCAAACGAAATAAGCGAAGACATACATTCGAAAATCTCAAGGGAGAGAAAATAATGTTTCAGTTCATGGCCACGATTGCAATCACTTATTTATAAAAGCCCTTTGCCTGTCCATGCGTGTCCACAATAGAATAAAGATTGCCAGTTCGGATGAGGAATTTATAGTATATTCTGCGGATTTTACAAGCCTATTCGGCCTATTCCCCGTGTTTGCGTGTCGATACCCGTTTCCCCCATTTTTGTCTGTAGGATCCGTCGTAGCGTTGACAAGTGTCCGCTGAGCGGCCTGCTTGCAGCGCATCGAACATTGTGCATCAAATGTAAATTCTTTCGAATTTTACTACCAAATTCTCAAAGACCAAAATTTCAGAGCTACATTCTCAAACCTCGAAATTGCATTGAGAATGTATTTGGTTTTGATGGTGTCGAATTGCACTGGAGAGCGCTCATTTTCAAAAATGAAAATTATAAAAAATAGGCTGCGAACCACGATGGGATAAAACTGTCTATCAAAGCTATCGCTCCTAAGCATTGAAAGTGATTTACTTCGGGAACTGGATTTCAGCAAAATCATCAACGATTTTTCGGCGAAAAAAACTCGGAAGGTTCCGTTGGTTAACACTAAATATTGATTTCAGATAATTCTCGTTTTCGATTATATTTATATATGTTTGTTAAATGCTAAGAGAATCTACTTGGTTTCACAATAAATTATTTATGAAAAACCAGAGTCAAAAAAATTGTTCATTTTATTTGGAAAATAATTGGGGGGGGGGGGGGGGGCTCCACTTTTTTGTTGCCCCAAGGCCTCTAGACCTCTAAATTCGGCCCTGCCCGTCGGTAAGTGATATGCCTGGACGCACCGCTGTCGGTAATTCAAACATCGATTGTGTCGACTGCCATCAGTCGTTCTACGACCTCACTACTCGGCACTGTCTCCGATTTCACTTGTCGCTGTTTTTGTTCACTTGTCGAAGCGATGAACGCACACTCGCGAGGGTTTTCACCGGCATTGTCTTTGTCCCTTTTCTTTTTCCGGCAATCGCGAGCAAGATGTCCTTTCCTTTTACAATAGAAACACTCGACACTCGTATTTCTACTTTCGCGGTTTTTCTCACTGTTATTGTTTTGATTCACGGCGAACTTTTTCTCTTTGTTCCCGCCAAGACTAACAGCGGCTAACGCTCGAGTGACGTCATCGTCACATTCGAGTCTTCTTTCTTCCTTCAATAATCGTTCTAATAGATTATCAAGAGTTTGTCTTTCTTCGGGTACAATGTCCCATGCTGTCTGGAGAGCGTTGTACTTTACCGGTAGGCTACCAAGAACCTTCGCTATTATGGCCGTGTCCGAAATCGCTTCTCCCAGATCCTTCAGTTGAGACGCCATGTTTTGTACCCGGGAAACGTGTTATACAACCGACTCGTTTGATTCCATGCGATGTCCGTGGAACTTTTGTAGCAAGAGCATCTTGTTCGACACTGATTTCTGCTCGTGAATTCTCACCAATTTGTCCCACATTTGCTTCGCTGTGGTGCAGTTGAGCATACAGTCGAGCTGGGAATCCTCTATCGACGAGGAAACTATGCACATGGCCGTCGCGTTGTCTTTCACCCACTTTTTGTCATCGGCCGAATGTGCGTCTGCCGGCATCACTCGCACGCCCATTACGGCGTCTTGAATCGCGTTCGCGATAAGCATCGAGTTCATTCGAAATTTCCACGCTTGAAAATTCGAGCCATCAAACTTCTTGATGTTCTTTATCAGAGTTGATTCCGCCATTTTCGTTCGATTATTTTCCCGTACGCGCTTACCGGTACACTACAATGGAGACCACGTGTCGACCACAACGGAAGAAAAAATCGAGATAACCGTTTTCTCTCTATCGTTCTCTGACTTCGATAATCGGGTGTTACGCAGGCTATTTGCCTGGCCCCATAACCTGTTGTGATTATCGAAGGGAAAGAGAGACGATAGGGTTAAAGAGAAAGATAACTTTCAATATATATAAGTACGCTTTATTAGTTTTGCGTTAACAAAGGAACGTCTTATTGCACACGTCTAGTGGGCAACAGTCACGGACCAACTAACGAAAAATTACCGGTAACGCAAGTAGTGCGCTCCGGCGCCTTAACACTAAGCTTTGCTCACGCATGCGCAGTGAGCCTATCGACGTGCAATAACTTTACTTCTCAACACTTTTGAATTACAAATCTAATCTGATCTTTTTTCCAAGTTTTTCTGTTTAGGTTTTAGATTATACGTGGAACTTATTTTTGAGATCCGCGGACCTCGCGGTTATTCAAGGTAATTTATTTATTTTTTGCCCTTCTGCCCGTTATGCACTGACAGAGAACATAGATCTATGTTCCTGGCACTGAGGATCAGTCTTTGTATGTTGTGAATCGAATTTGAATGAATTTGAAATATAATAAACCCCACCTTTAATGTTCATTTTTAATATTTCAAAATATCTTGAGAATAGTAAATTTAATATATGTCTGTTTTTATTTCAGAAAGATAGGGAGAACGTGTGCAGTGCCAGGATGCGACAGTGGCCTTGCCAAAGATAATGCACAGCGAAAAAGATTAGGGCTGCACCGCTTGTATTCTGTTTTTCATTCCGAAGGTAATAGAATTATTTAATGCGTTAATCTATACTCAGCATGTTTGGCTTTTATTTGAAATATTTACAGTACATCACTTTCCATACACTTCTAGAGTTTTTGTAACCTCGGATTATTTGTAGCCACGTAAAATATTTTCCGATGCTCACGTACGACTTGTAAGACATATTGCTGTTGTTTTTCATCTCTTTTAGCATCTAATTAAATGCTGATAATAATCAAACACTATGTACGGCACACATTTAAAAAAAATAAGATACATACAATTGAATAATGAATAAAATACAACAGATAAATGGATGCAAAACAGCGGCAAAATGTCCTTCAATTAAGTTTCGAGCATCGAAAAATATTCCCCACGGCCAAAATGATCTTACGAAAATAATGTTATCAATAAAATTGTTACAGGTCTTTGACCGAACCAAAATTCTACAATAATAATAAAGGTACTATATTGTAAAATATTTCAAAATAAATAATGCTTATAACTAAAAAGTAGTGTTATTTATCATAAAAATTACTTTCGTTATGACAATTTGTTGTTATTTTAATCGAGTATTAAAAAAAAAGCAAAACGATCTTTTGCACAAAATATCATAGCTCGCACACAACCCCATACGCTACACCGCATGCTCTAAATTTCGACCGGGGAAAGAAAAAGAAGGGGTTAACTCGTTACAAATATCGAGACAAAACAGAAACCACTCCCCTGAAAGGAGAACTGTGGCCAGCACAGTCCTTCGTAGACTCTCCGCTGGCCTGCACCACGGTGATAAAGACCCCTGTAGCAGCTTTGCTGTTCTTTGATGTGGCTTCTAAACTAAACACAAACCCAAGGAAACCCGAACTCAACACAACCCAATAAATTGTCATTTGATGAATTGGTTTGTTTGGCTTTGTTATGTGACGAATTATTTTTTCGACTGATTGATTTTGACGAATTGTTATTCGATGAATTGCAATTCAATGAATTGTTATTTGACGAATTGCTTTTCGATGAATCGTTTTCGATGAATTTTCGGCAAATCCACCGTAGTGTGTTAGAAATAGCCGCTCTAGACTTATTATAATATCACAGCAAATTACGCTCTAATAGTGTCTGTATAATTATAACCATGTGCACATTTTCACTGTTAATCACTGCAATGACAGGCGCAGTCAGTGGAAGAAAGTACTTGGATGTGAATTGGACGCTAACCAATTTGTGTGTCAGATTCATTTCTCGGAGGAATCTGTAAAAAAGTCTGACAAACTTGTCCTGAAAGATGGCACCGTCTACGATACGCCTCTCGCTCTGTGGCGTTTGAACGCAAATGCTGTACCAATCTCTCAACATCATGAACGAATGGATATTGAGGTAAGCATTCTCATATACTTACTTAATAAAGAGGAGAGAGAGAGAGAGAGAGAGAGAGAGAGAGAGAGAGAGAGAGAGAGAGAGAGAGAGAGAGAGAGAACAATAATAAGTGAGCTCAATTCTGAGATGTTTTTTCACGACCTACATACGTTTATTTATTTATACTGGTCCTTAATTCTCTGATGCAATTCTTCGAGAGAAAAAAGTTTTTTTTGCCAATGTGCATAGATGGTCGAGACAATATATTTTCTTTTCGGCTGCACTGTTATTTACTTTGCGAGTAATTAAAGTACACGTAATTTCAGACGTCGAGATGCGTCGATGTAAAATACTGTACATTTATGTTCTTCTTTCATCTTGAATCTCCATTGAGGAATTAATAATCAAGAGGAGAAAACTCCCTGGAAACATGAATTGCAGCTGATTGTTTTCCTTCCTCACAGACAAGGTTTCCTTTCATGGGGAGTCTGTTTGGGTTTGTTGGGCGTTTATTTCCTTATTTTGTGTACATCCAAGTGAAACTATTTTCAGGATGTTCCGAAAGGTCGAAAAAATTGCATTTGCAACGAAAAACCGGATTTATAATGCCACATTTATGAAAAATGTGAAAAAATGTATAATTAAATTTTGAGATATCGGCATTGCATTTTTTGCTAGAACAGACTATCATTGAACGTTGATTGGAACCGAATTTTGCTTTGATCACCCGAGGAATTCGATAAAACATTTTGTTATCGATACAGAATTGGAATTTCATTTTTCATTGGTTATTATTTTCAGTATCTCATTCCGGTCGCGAAGGGCCGTATTTTGTGGGGGTACAAGTAGGGCCCGTTTGAGTCATTGGTAAAGTAGAGTGGTGCTTAATAAAAATAAGGCATAATACATTATTATACCCAATTAGAAAAAGGAAAAAAAAATCGCCCAAATATAGTAGTTTTTGACATTTTCTCTGAAGAGTCTCGGCTACGAAATTCTTCTGCTAGTCACATTTTTATATGTTTTCTCATGAATATTTTCTTTAAACATTTGGTGACCCCCTGTTTTATTGTCGATACGGAATCTTTACAATTTTTTACACGCTTTGGGCACCAGGCATCGGGAGTGATTTAGTGTATAAATTGTTACATAGACATGTGGCCAACGTGTCATCTCTATAAAGTGTAAACGAAACGATTTTTAGAGTCGTAATGTTTTGTTAAAAGTTCGATAACTTGGCTTGAAATTTTACCAGAATACTGGAATGTATTTTTACTTGATTATAGACGAAAATCAGTTGAGGCGGTCGTCCCATGTGACAGGTCCAAAAATCGGAGCCGGGTTGAAATTCCGAACTTCGAATGCTCGGGCGGTTTAAAATTCCGAATTTTAATGTTCCGGAGTCAAGATGGAGCCGGGTTGAAATTCCGAACTTCGAATGGTCAGAACGCTCAAAACTCCGAAAGAATAGTACCCCGAAAGATCAAAACTCCGAGAATCTTAACACCGTGACAAATTAATTTGGCTATAAAAGTTTTAATAGTTTCAAAATTTGCAATAAATCGGCGAATTATTTCAAGGCTTTCAGGTATCATATTATTCATACGCGATGCACTATATTTCATACAGTAAAATATCCAATTCCGGCTTCTCTGAAACGCGTCAGACAGTTATCGTAGATGACCTTCTTTTTTAGAATACTTAATGCGAATAAAATTTTTTAGAACAATAATGGCAGTATTGAACAAATGGAATGAGACGATAACGCAGTCAATACCGAAAAAAAAGAACGTCAAAGGAGTGACCCAATCGTGCTCAACGAGATAACGGATGCAGCACCGTCACCGGTTCAGTTCAGTTCAAATTCAGTTTTCTGAATTTGAGAAAAAAAACTAAATTGGCTTATGATAAGCCAATCTATATTTTTTTCTCAAATTCAGAAAATTTGAGGGGCTGACAGCTATTCGTCTATCTATTTGACGTCGTTTGGCAAAGTTTCGACGTGATCTGAAGAGCCGTTTTAGAGATTATTGGGAATCTATAATTGTTCTACCATACCGACCGCGATAAGGTGTCATTCCCTCTTAAAATGTCAGGCACTTGTCGGGCCGCCGTCTAGTCTAGACGGTTAGGACTCGGTCTTTTGCGCCGGAGGTCTTGCGTTCGATTCCTCCTTCGGATCTTATTTTTTTTGTTATCCCAACAATTATTCAAAATGTTTCTGATACCTACATTATTTAAAAAAATTTATTTACATTATTTTTTAAAATTATGTTCATTTTTTTAAAATTATTTTCTTTTATGTTCCAATAAAACAATTCATAACGGTGGGTTTGTTTATTTTTCATTGTAAAGTATATGAGGAGGAACATTGGGTTTTTAATGAGAATAACAAAGTCGATTAGGAAAAATTCATATTTTATCCATATAATAATTATATACAAAAACCGCAGTGGTATTTATCGTAGAAACAAACAAAGCAATAATTTTTGCGACATCTTGCGTAACATACAAAAGCGGATTTTTTACAATCGCAAGGAGTTCGCAATACATCCGTACAAAAACATGTCCCATTAACATTCATGAAAACGCAATCCTCATGAGCGTGAATTAATTCCTCTTCAATTATGAATTTTTTTTCACCCAAAAGTTCCAATGTATTATTATAAAGTTCTCCGGCCAATAACATAGCATCGTGAGATATTTCTTCCGAAGGTGTCGATGCAATTAAATTATTTTCCATTAATAGCTTTTCATAATAAACTACTGCGTCCTTCAATCGCGATTTTGATTTATCACTGTACACGGGTTCTTCAGGAATTTCCACTCATATTCCAGAAGAGCCAGAAACTTCATTAGTCGACATTTTTAATTTCGAATTGTAAGAGAACTTTAAAATTTAACAATAAGAAATAGGCACGTCTGTTCACGACGAAATCGAAAAATGAATTGCTGATCAATTCTTACAGACTCACGCACAGTCCTATGCGCAGATGTCTGTTATAATACTAAGGGGATCCCAGGTCAAAATTCTTTAGACCCTTACAAGGCCATAAAACCAAATAGAACAACGAGCACGAATATCTTTCAGTAAATGAAAAACTTTACGTTCTTGAGCTAAAATAAATTTTTTTAAATAATGTAGGGATGAGAAACATTTTGAATAATTGTTGGGATTACAAAAAAAACGATCCGAAGGAGGAATCGCACGCGAGACCTCCGCGCAAAAGACCGAGCCCTTACCGCCTAGACTAGACGGCGGCTCGACAAGTGTCTGATATTTTAAACTCATAAGGCGTATAAGAAACTTTGAATCGATTTTTCTCGGAATTTTCCGAGTAGTGCGTCCTACTACTTTAACCACGTGAGGTGCTAGGGGTCCTCTTTCACCACTAGAAAATTCGGCCAAATCCCCGACTCCACGGTCGTGCCGTCTCCTAGTTAGTAAATGTTCAAAGTATTCGTAATACAAACTCCATGATTTGTGGAGTAATGAAGCTTTGTATTTGGTTTAATTAATGCTAGTTTATGATTTGTGCTTCATTTAATAGTTATGTTGTTAGCACCCACTAAATCGAAATCCAGATTATTAACAGCTTATTTTCATTCACAGACTGAAAAAGTACTTGCGGATGTTGCTGACTGTGGATGATGTCCGATTTCCCACACCTGATAAAATGCTTCCGGAATGGCTTCATTACACGCAGGTCGTTTCAGGTAATCATTCACATTTCGTTATGCACTGTACGATTAAGAGGGAATGACACCTCATCGCGGTCGGTATGGTAGAACAATTATAGATGCCCAAAAATCTCTAAAACGTCTCTTCAGATCTCGTCGAAACTTTGCCAAACAATGTCAAATAGTCAAACGAACAGCTGTCTGCCTCTCAAATTTTCTAAATTTGAGAAAAAAAACTAGATTGGCTTATTATAAGCTAAACTATATTTTCTTTCTCAAATTCAGAAAATTTGAGGGGCTGACAGCTGTTCGTTTATCTATTTGACATCGTTTGGCAAAGTTTCGACGAGATCTGAAGAGCCGTTTCAGAGATTTTTGGGAATCTATAATTGTTCTACCATACCGACCGCGATGAGGTGTCATTCCCTCTTAAGTCTTACACGCCACTTTGTAATGCATAACGTTTGTTTTCCGTCGATCAGTTTATTTTGTAAAATCGTAAGGAAAGAAGCAAATAATCATAAATGAAACATATAATATACACGGACATTTCGTATGTTTATATATGATTTCAGACGCCTGATGGACTAGTTCAAAAGAAGCACTGGGAGGCGTTGCTCAAGTACGAGCAGTTCATGAAACCCAACTTGAAAGTTGCCTACCGTCTAACGCCGGCTCATTTGAATCTGTCGGGATATCAAAAAACGAATGTGCCATTGGCTTTTCAAGTACGATTATTAGTATTTTTATAACCGTCAGTGTTCGTTGCTACTTATCCTAGCCCCAACGTTCAGCATTAATATTGTTTCGTTCCGTAAGAGCCGAAGGATAAAAGTTAATAAAGTATTGTTAATGTCCGGAGATAAATTATTTTCCGAATAATTTCAGCTGTTTTCGCAGCCTTTTCGCGTGGCGATGGAGATTTACCGTAGCAAGCCCGAGTGCTCCGAATTGATAGATTCGACGGCAACGCAAATGTTTTGCGAAAAAACGGATAAGCTTATTACGGCTATGATGTCACACACGCCTCAAAATGCTCTACGTGTTTCAGAAGACTGTCCGCAAAAAAGGTATGTTTTAAAAGGCACATGAACGATCCGTCGAAAAATAAGTATCCATGCTGTAGGTCATATCAAGCTGAACGGCGACCATGCTGATTTCTCGATAACGTTCATTGAGTTTTGCGTTCTTGTTTCGCAACAGGATTTAAATTCGTTCGCGAAAAATTTAAGCCTCGTTGTTAATGTAGTATGCAGTAATGACATTGTATATCGAAACGTCTGAATGCTTTATGCATTCTCTTCTGCTGTACTTGTTTCGTTCGTATCAAGTATGTTGCCGAGTCTTGTTTTTGAATCGTTTTTAGGAGAAAACTACTATGCGCGAATCGATGAATTTGGACTCGATATGGGGCTCCTGCTGCCTAAGAAGATAGCGTTCATTATATAAATATTTCATCATTTACGATGTTAATTATTTATTACGCACATCACAATGAACGTGCATTGATATTAAATTTTTTTAGCATTAAGCGTGAAAACCGTTCAATTGTACGGACTGGAATCTACGTTGGAATCTCAATGGGCGTCGCTGTGGATCAATGTATTATTTTCACATCGGTTATCTTTTTCGATATGCAGTAGATATTTAGGTTGTCGTTGTGAGACTTGAAAATTTCTCTTTCAGCTCCAGGACGACATTCGTACAATGTCTCGCAATTGAAACTAAAAAAATCCTTCCCTGGGAGAAACATTTTTTTAGTCTAAATTGTTTCATTTTCTTCGTGACAGTAATTTTGGACATTCAAATATAAACAGTTCAATTATTCATGAACACACGAATTTCATGGTTAGACGGCAAAAACTGGTGACCGGAGTAAGTTTGGTTAGAGGTTTTTCGATTTAATTTCTTTCTTTGCTCTTCTTCATCTTGATTTACATGGGTGAAACATCTCTGCATCATGGAGGTAACGGTGCACAGCACAGCATTTTTCAATTGTATTGCTCGACTCTTACGATTGTTGTCGTAATTTGATATTCGTGTCTCGTCTTTTTTCCCAACTTTGGTTTGCAGTACAGGCGAAGACCAAAATTTACGAATTATATGGAGAACACCTTGTCTATTTTTTAACGTTGTTGCTTGACTAAATTTTACTTTTCACCTATTGCATGATAATTAACTCACCCATGCATTAATCATAAAAACTAAGCGATAATTGACTTCGACGCGCACGTAAGGGATTGGGAGTCCATTACGAAGAGTAAAGAGACGCCCATATCCGCAAGAACTGTGAATGGCTTAAAAGTGACGTTGGGAGCTACATTGGAGATTCTCGAAGCTCTTCAAAAAGAAGAAAACTTCGAGTTTCTTATGTCCGCTCGCTTGAGTCAAGATGCATTGGAGGTACATAACACTTTGGTTCTTAAAATCTTTGGAGGCAATTCATATCAGTCACGTTATACAGAACCTTGTTGAACCTTGCTCATTTGAAATCAATTCCTCGGATGACGATGCGATGAATGTAGGATAGAGGCAAAGATCATTAATTGGTATTATTGCGGGCGATATTTTTTCAGAGATTCTTCGGAATGATGAGCGGATTGTAGGGGACAATGAGCATCCGGACCCCAAATTATTTGCACAATTGTACCGCCTACACTTTAAACCAGCTACACTTTAATCAAGCCGCCAAAAAATTCCAACATCAGCGGCACGGAGCTGCTGAAAGTGTTGATGCAGACGAAAGATTCAATGTCTGATGCAAGAAAACCTCGCACTGAGTGGTTGCAAAAACTGGACCGATTGCTCGAGAAAGGTCATATCGAGGATGCGCTAACCTAAACGCTCGAAGAAGATCACGATTACGCGATATCGTTTTCCATGAGTACATGGAAGGACAGCCTACACAATCATCCGTATGAAGTAAGTCATACGAGTCCCGAGGTGCAGGCCTATATCGCTGGTTACGTAGTGCGTAAAATGTTGAGGCAGATCAAGTGTCAAGATTGCATGAAATCATTGCAATCTGACAACTCTGAACCGGACGATTCAAGGGACGCCATGGCCAATCTCATGAACCAGTACAGAGGCTTGCTGCATCCCAGTGATAACTTATTCCGACTCACAGAGGTACTGGAGTCTACGATTCTTGATGTCGTTGGAAAGTTTGGTATCACTATCAATACCCTCCATACGGCAGTGGAGAGACTGTCCGAACTGAAGGGTTTGCGATGATTAGATGCGGGGAGCACCAGCAGGAGACCATTCGCAGGATCGTCGACTTCTATGTCGTCATGCGAGGCCATTTTTTGGCTAAGTCGTTCAACGCGAATAACAACGAAGCACGTAACAAAACGAAGAGGCTCGAAAAAACGCGAAGGAGTGAGCGTTTTCCACATCTTGGCGTTGGAAAAGTCGACAAAGGTTCGGCTTTTCGTTCATATTGAATATTGAAATAGGAAATAATGTTGAATATCTCCATGTTTCATGTTCCCTTAACAAGCTCATATTTTTTTAAACAATTGGCCATGTAATAAAGCTTTTAATTTTTTTGTTCATACAGAATACCGGCGGTTGCAAGCGGAAAGCCACTGGAGAATTAGCATCCATCTAGCTTCGAGTTCAAAGTAGGATTGTATCGTTTCATTAGTAAAATTATTTTTTAAATCTGTCTTTTTAGTTTATATTTTTTGTAAATGATACAATGTTTTGATTGTCGAGTTTAACTCATTCTAGAATTTTGTCCAAAAAAATAGGTTAGCTAAAATTGACTGATTAGCGTCGATAGACCCCGTTAGGGTCGATGAACGAGACCGAAGGTTGGTCGGATACCACCACTTTTCCTGTCGAAAATAGTTTTGTGCTGTTATCTATCAGTCGGCGACCCCTCAGGTCAACTAGGAGGTTATAGTTATAAATAAAGTCCGCTCCTATTATTGCCTGCGATACGTCGGCGACTATAAAGATGCACGGCAATTGTCGACGTAATCCCAAGTTGGCGAAGGCTAGAATCGCTCCGTACGTATTGATCGGAGAACCATTCGCAGCGTACAGTTTAGTCTACTGACTTTAGTTTCTTTCCTCTCACCCGAGATTTTGGTAAAACTGATAAGTCAGCGCCAGTATCTATTAGATATCTGGCCCCTGTACTTTTGGCGTTTATCAGAAGGCGGTATCGTTGCGCGCCGTCCGCGACCGCCAGTACGCGAGCCGGCTCGGCTAGTTTTCCGAACTCTTTTTAGCCCATGACCACGGCTCTCGGCATTTTTGTGCGTTTTCGCGAAATCTATTGTGGTAGTAGCACAAACTGTTTTCGCTTGCCTATGCTGAGGGTTTTCGCTCCTGCGTGCGTGAACGATTACGGCTACGTCGCCTCTGCGTGCGAAGTCGCTCTATCTCTCGTGACATGCCCTCGATCAATTTCCTTAGCTCGGCGAGTCCAGTATCGTACCCTGAGTCCGGAAGGGCTTTCGACGGCGTAGAAGAGACCGCGGCGATGCCAGGTTTGGAGACCTCAAGTATCTTGTCCGTCTGCAAGGCGAGCTTGGATAGATCGGTTACCTCGCTTATGGCCAAAATTCCTTTTACGTTGTCTGGCAACTGCTCCAGGAACAGTGTTCGTAGTACATTCTCGTTGCAATGTCCCGCAGCGAGGTTGCGCAGCCTTTGGAGGGTGTTCGACGACTTCTCGTCGACGAGCTCGTTGGTTCGCAATAATCTCCGCAGTTTGGACTCATTTGTCTCGTTGAATGATCCTTGCTTTCAGGATCTCGTACTTGTTATCGGCTGGGGGTGTTACCAGGATGTCCGATACGAAAGGGAGGACGGTTTGATCGAGGTTTACTATCAAATACCTGAACTTTGTTTCGTCGCTGGTGATTCGAGAGATAATGAACGCGGCCTCGGCCTGTGCGAACCATAGTACTGGGTTTTCCTTCCAGAAAGGAGGTAGTTTGACCGCGTGTGTGGTGTTTATCGCTCCCTCGTCCTCGGTCTGCGAAGAAGGCCGTAGTCGGCTGGAATCGCTTGAGCTCATCGTTGCGCTGTCGCGAGGATTACCCGATATACCGCCCTCGTCGTTCCCGCCGCTCGAGCTCGAGATTTTTTCGCCAGTAGTTTTTGCGGGCAAGTGTGTCACCGTAGGCATTTATAAGCTTGGCCAAAGATGACTTGAGCGCGTTCGCGCGATGCTGTCGAGAGAGTCCTATTTTGTATGAGCGCGTGGCTTCGCTTCGAACACGTGTCACGTACGTTGATCCCGCGCGGCACTTCGTAATCCACGGGGATCATGTCGGGGTCACCAGTTATATGGAGAATACGTATAGAGGGGCGTTCACAACCCCCAGCGGCCACAAAGTAATTCGCAAAGAACGCGTTTATAAAGAAATAAAAACTTATTTATTAATCAAAATGCTTATACACGTTTTTCTGTCGCTATGCGGCTCGGACTCCATCTTCTCGAAGTATGCGTTCTTAAACCCATCGAACGCTACCCCAACTCGTGGCGCTGCGGTTCACCGGATGTTCCGTTATTTGGGAGCGTTTTTGTCCAGGAGACTGTTGGCCGTTGCCTTGCGTGTTGCTGCGTGGGGACTGCTTTACCGACAGTCGCTACATCCTTGCATGGAGCTCCTGCCATCTATGCGAAGGGATTCGAAAAATACGCATGGCTATCAAGATTCACGGATCCCGCAACAAACGTCATCGATTTGGAGACTCCCCTGCTAAAAATGTCCGATTGAATATTATTAACCATCATAGGAATGATGCATAATTCTCATGATATCCTTTCGGACCTATCTCGCTCTCTCTTGGTGGCGCATAAATATTGGTTCGTTTCGAATATAAAACAATGCTCCGTGTTATAAATGTGAAGTTCATCATTGCTACTTTATGAATTTGAATAGATTTCTATGCGATCCGTTGAATTCTATCAGATGCATACCCTAGCCACGGTTTAGTTATGATTTCTTTGTCATTCAGATACCAATTGAATTCTTTCGTCTTCGTCTCATTGTAGTGCATGATTCTATCGTTTTTTTATCATTACATTTTTTCTTTTTTTTTCGAATAATAAAAATACGATTATCCTGCTAACATTTCCTATGCACTATGGATGAATCAAATTGAATCTTATCCCGCGCTAAAAACTCTTATCATATTCTCGTATAATTCATTTTCCATGCGTCATATGAATACTATTCTTTCGTTTGTATCTCATTGCACTGCTTGATTTTATAAAATCGACACTATAAGCGATGCGGAAATGATTTCGAATAATACATATACCATCTGTTGTAATGTAAAGTTCGTCATTGCTACTTTATGAATTTGAATAGATTTCTATGCGACTGGTGAATTCTATCAGATAAATACCGTAGCCGCGGTTTAGTTTTATACGATTTCCTTGTCATTCAGGGACCAATTGAATTCTTTCGTCTTCGTCTCATTGTAGGACATGCTTCTTTCGTTTTCGTATCATTACATTTTCTTTTCTTTTTTCGAATAATAGAGACACGATTATGCTGCTAACATTTCCTATGCACTATGGATGAATCAAATTGAATCTTATCCCGCACTTAAAACTCGCATCATATTCTATATGAAAAATGAAGTTTTATGAAAAAGATGTGAGAGGGACAACAAAAGATGCTATAGAAAATGATGAAATGGAATCGAAAATAGTAAACACTTTTACTGTTAGCAAAATTATTGAGCCTTGTTCAGTATACATCTATTCACGTAATTAATAGCAGCGCAAAACATCAATAAAAGTTATTTTTCCAATTGAAATTTAGTTGACTAGATATAATCAAGAGTGAATATACAAAGTCAGCTCGATATTTTCGGCCATTTTTTACTCTTGTACACGATGGTGACGAGATATTTATATATTGTAACGGGTTTTCTGGTCCACACACTTCCGGGCCCGTACCGCTCCCGAAGCCTACCGGGTGTCCGAGAACCCGCCGGGTGGACGTGGGCGCCAGGTACCGGAGTACCGCCGACCGAGGGTCGACTTGTGATTTTGTCCACCCGAGCGCGGTCCCTTGATGTTGGGACACCCGGTGTGGGACGCCACGACCCAGGCGGTCCAACTAGCTCTGCTCGCCGGTGGATATGGTAGAGGGGCAGGGTCGAAGGACGAGTGTCAAGGATGATACCTGATATGAGGTGTCCGCTGAAGTAATTAACACATGTTTGACAGTATGACTGGTATTCGTTTATTGGGGCCCGAGGCCCGCCAATACGGGGTACAATTCATGGGCGCTCGACATAAATCTCCAACTTCTATCCACACTTGGATAAGCTACTGGTGCACCGGCGACAATCTAGCGACAATCCGGACCACTCCCAGTTCCGAAGGGAATACGGCCAGGGGCGCGTCGTTGGCAGTAGGGTTCTGTCCAAAGGGCGTATGTACGGGTGTAGGCAATGGTGTAGATAATCGTGTATTAAGGCAACAAAGTGTAGGCAATTGTGTAGATAATCGTGTAGGCAAGCGTGTAGGTACTCGTGTACTGACTCCAAAGAGCGTAGGCAATCGTGTAGATAATTCGCGTATTAATGTAAAAGGGTGTTGGCAATTGTGTAGGTACTCGTGTACTAACTCCGAAGAGCGTAGGCAGTGGTGTAGGCAATCCGTGTACTAACTCAAAAGAGCGTAGGCAATTGTGTAGGTACTTCGTGTATTAGTGTAAAAGGGTGTAGGCAATGGTGTAGGTACTCGCGCACTAACTCAAAAGAGCGTAGGCAATTGTGTAGGTAATTCGTGTATTAATCCAAAAGAGTGTAGCTAATGGTGTAGGCAATCCGTGTATTAGTTCAAAAGAGTGTAGATAATTGTGTAGGTAATCGTGTATAAATCTAAAAGAGTGTAGATAATTGTGTAGGCAATTCGTGTATTCATGCAAAAGATTGTAGATAATTGTGTAGGTAATCGTGTATTAATCCCAAAGAGTGTAGCTAATTGTGTAGGCAATCCGTGTATTGATGCAAAAGAGTGTAGATAATTGTGTAGGTAATTCGTGTACTAACTCAAAAGAGCTTAGGTAATTGTGTAGGTAATCGTGTATTAATCTAACAGAGTGTAGGTAATTGTGTAGGCAATTTGTGTATTCATGCAAAAGATTGTAGCTAATTGTGTAGGTAATCGTGTAGGTGCTCGTGTGCTAACTCAAAACAGCGTAGGCAATAGTGTGTAGGCCCAGACAACGAAACTCGATTATGCATGGTCGCCGACTCGGACACCCGATATATGTGCTTCAATTGGCCAAATAATGACCTAGGTGACCGAAAGTCCGAATAATGTCGACTGACTTTCTGGACACCCGGTATATTCGCTGACTTTCCGGACTTTCCGGACACCCGATACATTCGCTCGAAACACAATGCCTCGTGGTGGGTGACCGGATGCTCAAATATTATCGACTAGCCTTTTGGACACCCTGTATATTCGCTCGAAATACAACGTACGTTGGGGGGTGACCGGAGGTCCGTATACTATCGACTAACTTTCCGGACACCCGATATATTCGCTCGAAATACAATTGTCGCGGGGTCGATAATAATCGAGTGAATTCTACCAAGGGTTTTGCGCGAGTATCATTCTCGAGTGAGCTGGATTTCGGCAACTCGTAAACAACGCGCGAGAACAAAGGAAACAAAGACAGAAGCTCAAAGGTAAACAAACGCGAGACTAAGCGCTCGATGGCCCTGAGCGCGCGGAGAGACTGGACGAGAGATATACGCACGAACTATGTCGTATTACATTTTCGGACTCGAAATAAACTTTACATAATCTCGCGGAATTCGTACTTTTCTTTGGGCCAATTTTCGCGGGACATCAGCAAACATTTTTAATTTAACGCCCTAGGCTTAACGAACGATCACGTTAATTAATGATCGGTAACAAACAAAACAATTCGCTAATTGACGCGATACGCAACAAAATTGACCGGAACTTGACGGAACGACCGAGGATAAGGTACGAGCTCCCTTACAAAAATTATGACTAAAACGGAACTTCCCCAGAGGCGGAAACCCGGGAACAAACGCGACTTTATCGCCGAAACACTCCCACCGGGTGCCGGCCCTCTGGGGACAAGAAATTTCCCTCTATGGGGCAATCCGTCGCCACTTGGCGCAATTAATAAGAGTAAAATGAAAAGAAACCGAATTTAGAGCTCGTACCTTAGGAACGTAGAGAGACGAAAGAGATCGGGCTCACCGCTGAAGAGTTGCAGCACGGAGACGCTTGCTGCTTGAATCGGGAGGATCCCGCCTCGCAGTCGATCGACCGTAATTTTCTTTTCGGAGTGACGCGGCTGGGCTCGTAGACTCCGAAATCGTGACTAGCCCAAATAACCGCGCTCTCGCGGTGCCCCCGGCTCTCACGTGCCCCACTCACGCGCCCCTCTCCTCTTTTCACGCGCTCACGTGTGATGGCGTTATTCTCCGTCTAGGAGATTTTCCCCTATTTCCCTCAGATGCCACGGCCACGGCCCCGCTCTACCGCGCTTCCCCGCGCGTATGCGACTGTCCTCGCAGCGAATAATTGACTGCCCCTCGAACCTCTTCCCCTAGGAACCGAGGCGGGACCTCGAACGCGGGGGGAGGCCTCCCTCGCATTTCCCCAGCGTCCTGGGAATAGCGGTGGGCCCACGCGATATACCACCAGGTGAACTACACCCCCGGTCGCCGATCCACCGCCCCGACCCCCTTCAACGGGGCGCCGGTCTTACGCGGTCCATGAGGCCCGAGGGGACAGTAGGGATGGTGCAACTCCGGGTTGCTGAGTCGAGAGGGATGTGCGACATGGTAAACTTGGCCTTATTCCGGCGTCTCCTCCGGCATCCAATCCGCGAGCACTGTTGTCCGACGCTCGCCTGCCTCTGAGTGGAGGCGCGTGTGTGTCCTCGTGGACCAACCCGCGCGAGATTTTGCGGAGCGCGAAACCGGAAGCCGGGACATCTCGGGTAGCGATAATGCGTTACTTCGGGGTAATATGGACGCGCGAGCGATCGTTCCCCGATACATCGTTCCGTCCTCCATACTATTTGTCCTAAAAAAACTGTCCCAAACATTTTATTTACAGGTTTTTAATTTCGTCCATCTATCCGCGGCTCACGAGCCGGTAGATCTATCCGCGGCTCACGAGCCACGTCTTACCTGTGTAAACACACAGGTAAGACGTGGCGGTTTCCGGAATAAAATTACAAAAAAAGGTATAATATTCCGCCACGCCGTGAGTCGACGATTTCGGAGCCACCCAGAATCGAACCAGGACGCCTCAGGGTCGTAAGCCCGACCCACTGGTCGACACCGTTCGAGAATGGACGTGACCCCCTAATTTGTCACGTCACAATATACATATATATATACAGGGTGATCCAGAATAGGTGTATCAGCGGGAAATGCCGGGTTCGGCAGGTTACTCCGAAGATTTCTACCGAGCCGTTTTCTTTTTTTCGCCTCCGTCATCAAATGGGAAGCATTAGAAAATAGGCATTCGATCTTCGAAATTAACGCTCGAATCCGCCATGTTGGACGACCGAAAAGGGCAGAAGAGTAGACGAAGGGCCACGAAGTCGTAGCAGGCGTCGAGAAGGTTTTGCGAAACAGCAGAGTTTGACAAATGCCAGCGCGCATGATCTGACGTTTAGCGAATCATTCGCTGCGTTGCCTGTCAACCTATTCGGCCCGAGAATCGTGACACACGATTTGACGTTTCACCTGTCGTCTGCTATGGGTCGGCGTATTGCGTGCCAAAGCGTGAAGCGCGCCGCAATTAATGACATTTACGAATTTTGCCGCGATTATCCATCGAGAGCGCCTGTTCTTTTTGCTTCCTTGAGAAATAAAAATTAACAAAACCAAAGAATTGTCAATGATTATCGACATTCGATATCATTGACAATTCACCAATCTTTGCAATAAACCGACAAATCATCTCTTTGCGATATTATCGGAATGGAGATGAAATCAACCGCGAACTCGTTGTAACGTTGTCGAGTATGTCCTATGGATAATGCACGGATCGTTGTCCGAACTGATTTCATCTCCTATCGCGATCGGGAACGAGATGAATTTATCTCGTTTCAATATCATCGGAAAGGAGATGAAATCAATGGTGAACTCGACGTGACGTTGTCAAGTGTATCCTATGGATACTGCACGAATCACTGACAGAATTGATTTCATCTCCGTTCGCGATTAAGAACGAGATGAAATCATCTCTTTGCGATATTATCGGAATGGTGATGAAATCAACCGCGATCTCGTTGCGACCTTGTCGAGTATGTCGTATGGATAATGCATGAATCGTTGTCCGAATTGATTCCATGTCCTATCGCGATCAGGAACGAGATGAATTTATCTTGTTTCCATGTCATCGGAAAGGAGATGAAATCAATAGCGAACTCGTCATGACGGCTTCGAGTATGTCCGACGGACACTAAAAGAATCATTGACAGAATTGATTTCATCTCCATTGGCGATCGGGACCGAGATGAAATCATCTCTTTGCGATATTATCGGAATGGAGATGAAATCAATCACGAACTCGTAACGTTGCCGAAAATGTCCTATGGATAATGCACGAATCGTTGTCCGAATTGATTTCATCTCCTGTCGCGATCGGGAACGAGATGAATTTATCTCGTTTCAATATCATCGGAAAGGAGATGAAATCAATGGCGAACTCGTCGTGACGGCTTCGAGTATGTCCTACGGACACTAGAAGAATCATTGACAGAATTGATTTCATCTCCGTTCGCGATCGGGAACGAGATGAAATCATCTCTTTACGATATTATCGGAATGGAGATGAAATCAACCGCGATCTCGTTGTGACGTTGCCGAGTATGTCCTATGGATAATGCACGAATCGTTGTCCGAATTGATTTCATCTCCTATCGCGATCGGGAACGAGATGAATTTATCTCGTTTCAATATCATCGGAAAGGAGATGAAATCAATGGCGAACTCGTCGTGACGGCTTCGAGTATGTCCTACGGATACTAGAAGAATCATTGACAGAATTGATTTCATCTCCGTTCGCGATCGGGAACGAGATGAAATCATCTCTTTGCGATATTATCGGAATGGAGATGAAATCAACCGCGAACTCGTTGTGACGTTGTCGAGTATGTCCTATGGGTAATGCACGGATCGTTGTCCGAACTGATTTCATCTCCTATCGCGATCGGGAACGAGATGAATTTATCTCGTTTCAATATCACCGGAAAGGAGATGAAATCAATGGTGAACTCGTCGTGACGTTGTCAAGAGTATCCTATGGATACTGCACGAATCACTGACAGAATTGATTTCATCTCCGTTCGCGATCGGGAACGAAATGAATTCATCTCGTCGCGATATTATCGAATAGGAGATGAAATCAATGGCGAACTCGTCGTGACGTTGTCGCGTGTATCCTATGGATACTCCACGAATCACTGACAGAATTGATTTTATCTCCGTTCGCGATTGGGAACTAGATGGATTCATCTCGTTCCGATATAATCGGAAACGCGATGAAATCAAAGGAAAACTCATCGTGATGGCTTCGAGTATGTCTTACGGACACTAGAAGAATCATTGACAGAATTGATTTCATCTCCGTTCGCGATTGGGAACGAGATGAAATCATCTCTTTGCGATATTATCGGAATGGAGATGAAATCAACCGCGAACTCGTTGCGACCTTGTCGAGTATGTCGTATGGATAATGCATGAATCGTTGTCCGAATTGATTCCATGTCCTATCGCGATCGGGAACGAGATGAATTTATCTTGTTTCCATATCATCGGAAAGGAGATGAAATCAATAGCGAACTCGTCATGACGGCTTCGAGTATGTCCGACGGACACTAAAAGAATCATTGACAGAATTGATTTCATCTCCATTGGCGATCGGGAGCGAGATGAAATCATCTCTTTGCGATATTATCGGAATGGAGATGAAATCAATCGCGAACTCGTTGTGACGTTGTCGAGAATGTCCTATGGATAATGCACGAATCGTTGTCCGAATTGATTTCATCTCCTGTCGCGATCGGGAACGAGATGAATTTATCTCGTTTCAATATCATCGGAAAGGAGATGAAATCAATGGCGAACTCGTCGTGACGGCTTCGAGTATGTCCTACGGACACTAGAAGAATCATTGACAGAATTGATTTCATCTCCGTTCGCGATCGGGAACGAGATGAAATCATTTCTTTGCGATATTATCGGAATGGAGATGAAATCAACCGCGATCTCGTTGTGACGTTGTCGAGTATGTCCTATGGATAATGCACGAATCGTTGTCCGAATTGATTTCATCTCCTATCGCGATCGGGAACGAGATGAATTTATCTCGTTTCAATATCATCGGAAAGGAGATGAAATCAATGGCGAACTCGTCGTGACGGCTTCGAGTATGTCCTACGGACACTAGAAGAATCATTGACAGAATTGATTTCATCTCAGTTCGCGATCGGGAACGAGATGAAATCATCTCTTTGCGATATTATCGGAATGGAGATGAAATCAACCGCGAACTCGTTGTGACGTTGTCGAGTATGTCCTATAGATTATGGACGAATCGTTGTCCGAATTGATTTCATCTCGGACGGCAACAACCGGCAACAACGAGTTCGCGGTTGATTTCATCTCCATTCCGATAATATCGCAAAGAGATGATTTCATCGCGTTCCCAATCGCGAACGGAGATGAAATCAATTCTGTCGACGATTCTTCTAGTGTCCGTAGGACATACTCGAAGCCGTCACGACGAGTTCGCCATTGACTTCATCTCCTTTCCGATTATATTGAAACAAGATAAATTCATCTCGTTCCCGATCGCGATAGGAGATGAAATCAATTCGGACAACCATTCGTGCGTTATCCATACGACATACTCGACAAGGTCGCAACGAGTTCGCGGTTGATTTCATCTCCATTCCGATAATATCGCAAAGAGATGATTTTATCTCGTTCCCAATCGCGAACGGAGATGAAATCAATTCTGTCAATGATTCTTCTAGTGTCCTTAGGACATACTCGAAGCCGTCACGACGAGTTCGCCCTTGATTTCATCTCCTTTCCGATTATATTGAAACAAGATAAATTCATCTCGTTCCCGATCGCGATAGGAGATGAAATCAATTCGGACAACGATTCGTGCGTTATCCATACGACATACTCGACAAGGTCGCAACGAGTTCGCGGTTGATTTGATCTCCATTCCGATAATATCGCAAATAGATGATTTCATCTCGTTCCCAATCGCGAACGGAGATGAAATCAATTGTGTCAGTGATTCGTGCAGTATCCATAGGATACACTTGACAACGTCACGACGAGTTCACAATTGATTTCATCTCCTTTCCGGTGATATTGAAACAAGATAAATTCATCTCGTTCCCGATCGCGATAGGAGATGAAATCAATTCGGACAACGATCCGTGCATTATCCATAGGACATACTCGACAACGTCTCAACGAGTTCGCGGTTGATTTCATCTCCATTCCGATAATATCGCAAAGAGATGATTTCATCTCGTTCCCGATCGCCAGTGGAGATGAAATCAATTCTGTCAATGATTAATATCGCAAAGAGATGAAATCAATTCTGTCAATGATTCTTCTAGTGTCCGTAGGACATACTCGAAGCCGTCACGACGAGTTCGCCATTGATTTCATCTCCTTTCCGATGATATTGAAACGAGATAAATTCATCCCATTCCCGATCGCGACAGGAGATGAAATCAATTCGGACAACGATTCGTGCATTATCCATAGCACATTCTCGACAACATCACAACGAGTTCGCTATTGATTTCATCTCCATTTCGATAATATCGCGAAGAGATGATTTCATCTCGTTCCCGATCGCCAGTGGAGATGAAATCCCTTCTGTCAATGATTCTTTTAGTGTCCGTCGGACATACTCGAAGCCGTCACGACGAGTTCGCTATTGATTTCATTTCCTTTCCGATAATATGGAAACAAGATAAATTCATCTCGTTCCCGATCGCGATAGGAGATGGAATCAATTCGGACAAAGATTCATGCATTATCCATACGACATACTCGACAAGGTCGCAACGAGTTCGCGGTTGATTTCATCTCCATTCCGATAATATCGCAAGGAGATGATTTTATCTCGTTCCCAATCGCGAACGGAGATGAAATCAATTCTCTCAATGATTCTTCTAGTGTCCGTAGGACATACTCGAAGCCGTCACGACGAGTTCGGCCTTGATTTCATCTCCTTTCCGATTATATTGAAACAAGATAAATTCATCTCGTTCCCGATCGCGATAGGAGATGAAATCAATTCGGACAACGATTCGTGCGTTATCCATACGACATACTCGACAAGGTCGCAACGAGTTCGCGGTTGATTTCATCTCCATTCCGATAATATCGCAAATAGATGATTTCATCTCGTTCCCAATCGCGAACGGAGATGAAATCAATTCTGTCAATGATTCTTCTAGTGTCCGTAAGACATACTCGAAGCCATCACGATGAGTTTGCCTTTGATTTTATCTCGTTTCCGATTATATCGGAACGAGATGAATTCATCTCGTTCCCGATCGCGAACGGAGATGAAATAAATTCTGTCAGTGATTCGTGCAGTATCCATAGGATACACTCGACAACGTCACGACGAGTTCGCCATTGATTACATTTCCTTTCCGATGATATTAAAACGAGATAAATTTATCTCGTTCCCGATCGCGATAGTAGATGAAATCAATTCGGACAACGATTCGTGCATTATCCATAGGACATACTCGACAACTCCACAACGACTTCGCAGTTGATTTCATCTCCATTCCGATAATATCGCAAAGAGATGATTTCATCTCGTTCTCAATCGCGAACAGAGATGAAATCAATTCTGTCAATGATTCTTCTAGTGTCCGTAAGACATACTCGAAGCCGTCACGACGAGTTCGCTATTGATTTCATCTCCTTTCCGATGATATTGAAACGAGATAAATTCATCTCGTTCCCGATCGCGATAGGAGATGAAATCAATTCGTTTGTCAAACGACGTTGACAGTTGCACGGAAACGTTAAGGGCAATGTTGATTTCATCTTTATCGAGTAAATAATGCGTCATACCCGCAGTTCACAGCAGTGCCTGAATTGCCCACTAGCTCTGGCCGGAAATAAGATGAAATCGAAAACCATTTTGAATGGAGCATTTCAGGAATGTCCGATAGATGCTCCGAAAAGGAATCACAGCATCGATTTAATCTTTGCTTGGTTTATAGAAGCTGTTAGACGCTCGAGCTGCGGGTCAATTTGCCTGTCTCCGGAATCCTTGACTTGATCGAAGATGAAATCGACAAATGCCATTACGGGGATGGTCGAACAACATTGAAAGTTGCGCGGAAACGTCAAGGGCTATGTTGATTTCATCTTTATTACGTAAAGAATACGTCCTACTTGCAGCTTGCAGCACCGCATGAATTGTCCATTTGCTCTGATCACAAGTGAAATGAATAAATAAATAACATTTTATTATAAAGCAGCACAAATGTTGACCCTTTACATATCGCTGGTATTCTAATATTCTTAAGGGGTAACACCACTCTAGCGGCAGAAAATAAGGCCTAACTTTGACAATTTATTTTGGGAGTTTGATAAAAGGATAGGATTTCTTTTTAGAGGGTTTATTTAACACATACTAAAGGATAAAACAAATGTATTATAATTTTCATGCAAAATGGCGGCAACAGAGCCCATCCTGAAAAACATTTGAAATGTTGATAATAGCTTCACAATTACATTCTCTATGGGACGACGTAGGGATTTTTCGATCAAATTTTGAAAAAAATGGCGGACATTGAAAGAAATAAATCGATTTTTTGTCCAAAAGATAAGCGATAAATTGTTTATAAAGAAAAAGTTTACATTTAATGTAAAAAACGGCTACGTACGCTCATAGAGAATGTAATTATGAAGCTGCGATCAAAATTCAAATCGATTCATGCAAAGGGTTCGCGTATTCCGGCCTCCCAGTTTAAAAAACAAGTTTTTCAAGATGGGCTCTGTCGTCGCTATTTTGTATGAAAATTACAATAATTTTTACATACTTGAATATGTCTTACATAAACCCTCTCATAAGAAACCCTATTCGTTTTTTCATACTGCCAAAATAAATTGTCACAGTTAGGCCTAATATTCTGCCGCTCGAGTGGTGTTACCCCTTAAGAGAAACCGCAAGCAGAGTCGCAACGCTTTGGGATTTCCAGAATCAACCCGTATCGGTACGTGACAAATTGTATCTCAGGCGGTGCAGAAGATCTTCTCATCTATTATCAATCCTAAAAAAACGTCGTATCGATTTTTGTCTGCCGGAACCGACAGATTTCGTCTCCCCTAATGAGGAAATGGAAATCTTCTCCTCATGTTTCCTAACCCAGCTCGAACACACTTTGAGATGATATTCGTACAGAAAAATGTATTTTTGGAGATCAATCCGACTATGATACTGAACGGAGTGGTCGAATGAGAAATGGAATCCCGAAAACATCCAATTCTCGAAAATGTAGCGTCAAGTTATTGAGAATTTGTTAATAAAAACTTACGTATTGATTTTTTTTCAATACGCAAGAAAAATCGCTCGGTATATCGAAAGTCGATAATCATTGACAATTCTTTGGTTTTGTTAATTTTTATTTCTCAAGGAAGCAAAAAGAACAGGCGCTCTCGATGGATAATCGCGGCAAAATTCGTAAATGTCATTAAGGGGTAAGGCCACTGTAAATTTTTTGAAAAATCGATTTTTTTTTATTGGCTTAAAAAATAGTTTAAGTTTAAAATAAAAAATAGTTTAAGTTTTTCCGAAACTTCTTTTTTTAATTTTTTCCAATAAAAAACTATTCGCAAAACTTTAAACGCGTTTTTCTCGAAACATGGTTTTTCAAAATGGCACGCAGCATAACTCGAACAATTTTCATTTTTTTTACTTGAAATTTTAACCAGATGTGAACATTTACATTATCTTGAGAATGTCGATCGGAATTTTCAAGAACTTTATTTATTGATTTTTTATTAACAAAAAACTTGCCGTTTTTTTCGTCAAAAATCAATTTTTTTTTTCAAACGCACGCCAAATCCACAAAAATTGATACTTTTTAAAATCCGATCGACATTCTCTAGCTATAGCCCTCTAGATTAATGGTTTTTTTTTTGTTCTAGATTCAAAAGTGCACCAGTGGTGCTGCGTGCCGCGGAGCCCTGGAAGCAAAACATGTCCCGGGAAGATAGCTGTGGAACCGCCATTTTGTTTTTTTTTACTGTAAAAAATTTTATAATAAAGTTTAATGTATGCCCGATAACACCATTAAAAGTTTTTTTTCAAATACCTTCAATTTCGGGAGCAAAAAATTAGTGAAAAAACCTTTTTTTTTGGGCCGTTACAGTGGCCTTACCCCTTAATTGCGGCGCGCTTCACGCTTTGGCACGCAATACGCCGACCCATAGCACACGACAGGTGAAACGTCAAATCGTGTGTCACGATTCTCGGGCCGAATAGGTTGACAGGCAACGCAGCGAATGATTCGCTAAACGTCAGATCATGCGCGCTGGCATTTGTCAAACTCTGCTGTTTCGCAGAACCTTCTCGACGCCTGCTACAACTTCGTGGCCCTTCGTCTACTCTTCTGCCCTTTTCGGTCGTCCAACATGGCGGATTCGAGCGTTAATTTCGAAGATCGAATGCCTATTTTCTAATGCTTCCCATTTGATGACGGAGGCGAAAAAAAGAAAACGGCTCGGTAGAAATCTTCGGAGTAACCTGCCGAACCCGGAATTTCCCGCTGATACACCTATTCTGGATCACCCTGTATATATATACAATAGCAATATAAAAACCTATTGGTTTTTAACGTAGGTTGGATCCTTTTATCTATTTGCGTTACAAAAATAATTCACCGATCCAAAAGCAGTGTATAAAACTGTGCTCGACTCTTCTCTGTGTACCTTTCATTTTACAGGGCCGAGCAATATGTATTAAATACTTAATTCGTGTGGTTTTTAAATATGAAAATTTGCATGCTTCGACTGCAATGAGACGCATGACATTCAAAATGATTCATTTTCATTGAAATATCATACTGTTTTCTTTATTACGTAGTACATACATTCGCAATGAAAAGTATCGCATTAAAAATGATTCATTTTCATTGAAATATCATACTGTATACTTTATTACATACATTCATACATACATTCGCAATGAAATACTACTAGAATTTAATTATACAGCCTGAACTGCAATGAGACGTATCGCATTCATTTTCATTGAAAATTAAACTTTATTACGTAGTACATAAATTCGCAATGAAATACTACTAGTCATTAATAATACAGCCTGAACTGCAATGAGACGTATCGCATTCAAAATGATTCATTTTCATTGACATATCATAATGTATTCTTTATTACATAGTACGTACATTCGCAATGAAATACTACTAGTAATTAATAATACAGCCTGAACTGCAATAAGACGTATCGCATTCAAAATGATTCATTTTCATTGACATGTCATACTGTATTCTTTATTACGTAGTACATAAATTCGCAATGAAATACTACAAGTAATTAATAATACAGCCTGAACTACAATGAGACGTATCGCATTCAGAATGATTCATTTTCGTTGGCAGTTACTGTATTCTTTATTACGTAGTACATACATTTTCAATGAAATACTACGAATAATGAATATAATACAGTCTCAACTGCAATGAAACGTATCGCATCCAATATGATTCATTTTCATTGGCATATTCATACTATATATACTATTCATAGATATATGATTCAACTTAATAATAATCCTATGAAGAATGCCAAATTCAACTGCATGAAAGTATTCTTTATACAGTATTTATATAGAACATGATCAAATTTGGTTCACACAAATAAGATCCTGATTGCGCAGTATACGAATCAGAAATACGAAAGGAAACTATACATGCTGTTTTATACGACGTAATACATTCGTGCATATACATTTATAACAAACAACGAAAACGAAAGGTACAATCATACATAGCATATACGAATAGATTCACGCATATAAACAACATATGTCGTATATCGCAATCCTACGCAATGGGGTGGTATCATTCATTCGCTATTAATTCGGATTGGAGCTCGATATTATAAACTCATCATTATCCGATACGATTCCCATCATAATAATCTGCAGATGTTTATGAAAAACAGGAATCAGAAACACTAACCAAAACGAAATAATTTTTTTTTCGTTTTCTATCAGACATTTTTAGCAGGGTAGGCAATATCAAAGAATCAATAATTCCAGGACCGTGTATCAGAATTTTGTGCACTGTTGTTGGCATGTAATACCATGTTGACATACAGTTCAACAAATTTTCTTGCAGTAATTTCTGTGTAGACGCGAAATTTTGGAATATTGATCTCGAACCCACAAGAAATCATCTACAATATCACATGAAATCGCTCTATTAATTCCTTGTCAAATCCCGTTATAGAAGCAGAGATTGCAGAATTTTCGAAATCCCGCCGAGCTGCATTTCCGTCATTTGAAGTTTCGTAGCCTTGTTTTGGTTGATCAACAATAAGCCTTAACTTGTCACGAAAACCTTGTTGTATATTGTTTTTCTTCTCTCATGTCCTTCTTTATCCTCTTTGCGCGCTTGCCACTTTTTTATGTCTAGCTGGTAAGATACATGCAAGCAACGTTCGGAAAACCGTATCCAAGCATGCGGCGACGATATTCCGAAAATGAAGTAATCTTCATTGACCGGTCTTTGCAATATCTTATCGATATCATTGAAATCTTTAGACGTATTTACAAACTTTACCATCTATCATTGTCAACACAAGTTTGAAATGGACGTTAATTTTTCTTCCGTAAAGTATGGTTTCAATGGCACAAGGTTTTTTCTTGCACTTCGATACAATCAACTTCTGTCCTATTTGCTTTGGCAGTTCCGTGCAAAAAATCTATTTTTATCGGGCGACAAAATCTTGGCGACGAAAAACGAAGATTTCTCAAAATAATAACCTGTGAATTGACTTTATCATAAATGTGCAAGGGGACAAGTGAAATTAAAAAAATATTGGCATCCGATGTATTGCTATCTTCTCCGCCGAATTTTTGTTTGTAAGTGCTTTGACCAGAAGTGCCGTCGCATCCTCACTTGCATATCAATTCTAAGCCAGCAAGTTTGTTTTCAGGCAGGCTTCTAATAACGTCCGATTGTGCCAATAACAATCGTTCAGCCGTATGATTTAAAAATGCTTGGAGTCCAACTGTGGCTGCACTTTCAGTTATAGAAATTTCGAATTTATGAGGGTAATACTTTTTCTTAACTTCTATTACAGTACTGTAAGGCGGCCATCCTCTACGATTTATCATAGCGGATGTGAAACGTACTAATTGATATACGCTCTTCGTCACCCCACCTTCTACGACAAATGATAATACTTCGTTGCCTGTCAATACTCTTTCTGGAACGTGTTTTGAACGTGTTCTGTGTCTATGTCTATGAACGTGTTTCTGGAACATAGATTCCCGGTACTTTAATCCGGTTGATGGACTGCCTTCTGTGACTCATTTGTGTAGCATAGACTATAATAGTTCTTGGACGCTGTATTGTTCACGAATCTTTTCTGTCTTCCTCCGTTTTGACCTGTCACTCAAATTGTCCCAACTTATAGGACCAACTTGTCGAACGACGCCCGCGCCCCGCTGTGTTTTCCGTGGAAGTCGTCGAACCTTCATTTCTAGATATGAAAAGTATAGGAACGTTGAGCCAGATATCGAATTTTGCGTGGAATCTGTTTTCTATCCTGTACGCTTGTTTACACCTTTTCGTAAATTCGGATACTAATGTTTTCAGGGCAGCTTTTTTATTCGGCGGCAAAATGCATGGATGCTTCTGTTTTTTTGATACCTGTGCTTCAATAATTTCACTGAGCACGTTGATGTTCCCATTTAACACTGGTTTCACGAATTCGAAAATTTCCCTCTGCGTGAAAGAAATTTCTTTGGTATCATCGGGCAGATCTGTAAGAATTGAAAAATATGATTATTTAAACGAATTATTTTTACCAATTTCCTATAAACAAAATTTTGGGCGCGAAAACTACGAAAAGCTGCCGAAAGTGCACACATCTTCACAAAAAATGATAACCAAAGCCAAAAGAGCAGCTATGTGCAGCTAGTTTTTGGATATGCTTTGAAGAAATGTCTAAGCAACAATGTCTATTTTGATTCAGAGCCCCACCCAACCCCACTTCTGGCTTACTGCTTTTTTTTAACACGAATCTTTAGAACCTGGGCAAGGAAAACACTAACACCGTTATTAATGATTCACTATTTCCTATATTGTTAATAATGTTTCTGCACGGACGGAATGCGTTCCCAAGCCAGGTAGGGACACTTCTCCTTTCTTGACGGTCATGACACACAGTAGGGGTACTACTACAACTATTCTAACCATTGAAAGTCCCGAGAAACAATATTTTTTGTTTTTGTCCGCTTTTTCGGGATTTCGGACGACTGTGCGTCGTAGGGATTTTTTTAATCAATTTTTGAAAAAACTGCGCACTTTTGAAGAAATAAATCGATTTTTTGCCCAACAAATGAGCAGTAAATTGTTCATAAAAAAAAGTTTGAATTTAATCAAGGAACGGCTACGTACTCCCAAAGAGAATGTAATTGTGAAGCTACTATCCAACTTTCATATCGATCCGTAGATGTTCGTGTATTTCGGCCTCCCAGATTGAAAAACCCGTTTTCAAGATGTGCTCTGTCGCCGCCATTTCGGATGAAAATTAGAATAATTTTTTTAATACATTAATATGTGATAAATAAATCCCCTCAAAAGAAATCCTATTCCTTGTTTTACACTCCCAAAATAAATTGTCAAAGTTAGGCCTTATTTTCTGCTGCTAGAGTGGTGTTACCCCTTAAGAGATACCGCAAACGGAGTCACAACGCTTTGGGATTTCCGGAATCAACCCGTATCGGGACGTGAAAAATCGTATCTCAGGCGGTGCAGAAGATCGTCTCATCTTGTTTCAATCCTCAAAACACATATCGATTTTCGTTTTCCGCAATCGCCTGCCTTGTCTCCCCTAATGAGGAAATGCAACGCTTCTCCTCATGTTTCCTAACCCAGCTCGGACACACTTTAAGATGATATTCGCACAGAAAAAAATTTTTGGACATCAATTCGACTATGATACTAAACGGAGTGGTCGAATGACAAATAGAATCCCGAAATCATCCAATTCTCGAAAATGTAGCGTCAAGTTTTGAGAGTTTGTGAATAAAAATTCGCGCATTGATTTTTTTTTAATACACAGGAAAAATTGCTCGGTATATCGAAATTTGATCATCATTGACAATTATTTGGTTTTCTTAAATTTTATTTCTAACGGGCGCAAAAAGAACCGGCGCTCTAAATAGATAATCGCGGCAAAGTTCGTAAATTTCATTAAGGGTCCAGTCCACTTTGAAAATTACAAAAAATCCAAAGCAAGCAAGGCTTAAAGAAATCGACGATGATGAGCAATCAGAAGGGATTTTGTACGGTGCAGGAATTGCCGATTGGGTTTAGTTAAGTTTTTCATAGTATAGACTTCAAACGCGTTTTTCTCAAAACAACGTTTTCAAAATCTAGCTCCATCGTATCTCTAAAACTAAGAAACCAATTCTCCTGAAATTTGAACCACATATTGTAAACATGATTGAAAACAAGATAACCCTCGATGGTTTTAAAATTTTTATTTTTTACTCTTTTTTGCGAAAACTGCGAAAAAAGCGTTTTTTAAATACTTTTCTTTCGTTTTTCATCTGCTATCTTTTTTTCGGTAAAACTTTGTATTCGAGGGTCATTTTGTAGCTGGTGTCATACTGAATCTAATTGACTTTGATTTTTTTGTTTCAGACAAGCCGTTGCCGAGTTGTGATGGAGCTACCTAGCCCATTTAGTTTTGAGGCGTTACGTTAAACTATAGTTGTTATACTTGAAAATGAATGAAAATGAATTAAATTTTTTAAAACATGCATTTCAAGACTTTATTTATCAAGCCCAATGAACTTTTATATTCATATATTTTATAAAATCCTAAAAAAATCGCGAAAATAGCCTTTTTCCGTGGCTCCAAAGTGGACTGACTCTTTAATTGCGGCGCGCCTCACACTTTGGCACGCAATACGCCGAGCGATAGTAGACGATACGGAACGAACGGGAATAAATACCGCGGGTAACTCGAGATGATCCGATACTCAAGTAAGTAGCCTAACTCGAGAGAAAATTCCAGAGGTAACCCGAATTATAACGATAATCAGGTAGGTAACCTAAATAACGGGGATAAATACCGCAGGTAATTCGAAATGTTCCAAAACTCGAGAAGAACTCGAGAGAAAATACCAGAGGTAAGCCGAATTATAACGATAATCGGGTAGGTAACCTAAATAACGAGGATAAATACCGCAGGTAATTCGAGATGTTCCGAAACTCAAGTAATGCGTTAAGTAAGAGTAAGTAAATAAGCTCAAGTAATCTGTTAGTTGTTCCGAAACTCAAGTAATGCGTAATGCGAGAAAGAGTTTTTGCTGTGATGCGATAGTCAAATGCTTGATTTAAGGTGTCATACTCGATTTCATCGTATTTCCTGTCAGAGCTAATGGATTATTTGACCGGTGCTCAAAGATATAAGTTCAATATGTATGTTGTTTTATTTGTTCCCCGTAGGGTTACAAAGACCTTCCATTTCTCGTCCCTTTACAATGCCATTTTCACAAGATTTACAACACTTACACTACACTTAACGTAACTTAAACTAACAAACACACCGCCGGACTCTTACATGCTACGCCTTCTCTTTATCCTTAAGCCACCGCCGCCTCTCCCCTCTCTCCCTCCCCACGCTCCAACGCCTCCTCCCACCTTGCCATCTCTCTCCCCCTCCTCCTCTCCCCGACTTCCGTTTCCTCCTTTCATTCCATTCCTCTTTCATTCCATTCCCTATCCATATCCTCCTCTCCCGCCCTCCTCTCCTCTTCTCTTCTTTACCTTTTTTCCTCCAGGGCCCTCATCCAGTCCTCTCCCGTTCCCTTTTCGTCCAGTATTTCCTTTATCCTTTCCCCTATCCCTCTTTCTACCTCCTCTCCTCCTCCACACCTATCCAGAACGTGCTCCCACGATTCCATCTCTTCCCCACAGCACCTACACGCCCGTTCCTCTTGCGTCTCCCAGTACCTCCCTTCCCTTATCTCATTTCCCATCCTAAACCTGGCTACTCTTCCGTACCTTCTCTCTCCCCACCCCGCCTTTAGGTATCCTGGTAACCCCTCCACTCTCACCTCCCTATACCATCTGTTATACCTAGATTCCGCTATTTTCTCTCCCCTCTCCCTTTCCTGTTCCCTTCTATCCTCCCTTTCCTTCCTTTCGTATCCCCCTTCCCCCTCGTCCTGCACGTATCCCTCCCTCTGCCCCCCCACCTCTCCTAAAATCTGTCCTTCCCCTTTCCCATTTTCCCCTCTCTCTTGCCCCTCTTCGCTCTCTCTCCCCTATCTCTTCCCAGCACCTCCTCCCCAGTTCGCTCCCCTCCCCCTTCCTCAGCTTTTCCTCAAAATTCCATGCCCTCCTACCTGCCCTTGTCCTTATCTTTACCCTCTTCGTCTCTCCTCTCACCATGTACCCCGGCGTCCTCCAGTCCAGTCCCAATGTCCATCTCAAATACCTCTCCTGCATTCCCTCCATTTTCTCCCTCTCCTCCCAGCCCCACACCTCCGCCCCGTACCCCATCACCGTCCACACTAGCGTGTCGAACAGCCACCACCTTCTTAACATATCATTCCCAAACAACCTTTTCCCGATGCCCCAAACCTGCTTCATCACCCCCCCCCCCGCTCTCCTCACCCTATCCCTCACTTGCGCTTCCTGTCCCCCGTTCCTTTGGAAGACAAACCCCAAGTATTTGAATTCCCTCACCTCTTCCATCCCTTCCCCCTTCCATTTCCATTCCTTCTTCTTAAAGCGCCCTCCTCCTTTCCTAAACCTCATTATCTTTGTCTTCCCCACATTCACCTCCAACTTTTTCCCCTCAAAATATCTTTCCATCCTCTTAATCAATTTCTCCATCTCCTCCTCCCTTTCTGCCAACACCACTATGTCGTCCGCGTACGCCAAGGAGTATATTTTTTCCCTCCCCACTTTCACGCCCCCCCACTCCCCCATACCTAATTCCTCTTCCAGATCCGCCGTCAGGATGTTGAAAAGCAACGGGCTTAAAGGGCACCCTTGTCTCACTCCCCTCTCCGTCCAGAAGCTCTCCCCCACTTCCCCCCTATCCTTACCCTGCTCTTCGTTTCCCCATACATTTCCTCTATCCTGTCTCTCAAACCCTTCCTTATCCCTCTTTTCCTCAACGCCTCCCACAGTACCTTCCTGTCCACCGAATCAAATGCCGCCTTCAGGTCCACAAACACTGCCACTAACTTCCCCTTTCTCCTCTCTATCTGTCGCCCGATCACATAATTCAGCACATATATATTGTCCACCGTCCCCATCCCCTTCCTAAAGCCCGTCTGGTTGTGCGGCACTTTCCTCCCCGTTTCTACCTCCTCCTCCAGCCTCTTCGTTAAAATCCCCGCGTACAGTTTGTATAGGGAGGGCATCAGCGTCACCCCCCTATACTCCTACACGCTCTTCCCCTCTCCTTTCTTGACAATCGGCACTATCAACCCCTCCTTCCATTCCTCCGTGTCGTCCTGCACACCTCCCCCGCCCACTCTCGCGCCTTCCTTCCCCCCACTTCCATGCTTCGTTTGGTATTTCATCCCCTCCCATTGCCTTTCCTTCCTTGCTCCTTTCCACCGCTTTCCTAACCTCTTCTTCCGTTATTTCCTCCTCTTCATCTGCCCTTCTTCCCTCCCCTTCCTCTTCTTTCTGCCCCCCCCAACAGCCTCATAAAGTAGTTCCTCCATTCCTCTGCCCCGATTTCCTCATTTACACTCTTTCTTACCTTCCTGCCCTTATTCACTATCTCCCATATCTTGTTTTCTGTTTTAGGCTCTGCTACCTCCCTTATCCATCTCTCCCTCCTCTCCTCCTTCTTTTTCTCGCATAATTCCTTATATTCTCTCTTCCTTTCTCTGTAGCTCTCTTCTTTTCCCTCTCCGTCCCCCCTCCTCCACCTCCTTAACTCCCTTCTCACCCCCTCCTTCCTTTCCCTACATTCCTCATCCCACCACCCTTTCTTCACTCTTCCCCCCTCATCATACCCTTTTTCCTCTTCCTCCTTCATCACTCCCCTCACCTTTCCCAGCATCTCCCTTACCCTTGCTTGCCCCTCCTCTCCCTCTACCTCCAATGCTTCCATTGCCCTTGCAAATTCCTCCTTTCTCCTCTCCGTCCATCTTCCTTTTCCTCCTTGCTCTGTCCTCTTCCCTATCTCTCTCACGCTCTCTACCACCCCCTGTACCCCGATTTGCTCTAGCAATCTCTCTACTGCCCCCCTCACCGGTCCCTCCCTCCTTATTCCCCTTATTATGCAGTTTCTTCTCCTGTCTTCTCTCTCACTTCTCTCCATCTTCTTCTCTATTTCCTTTACTCTCCTCCCTACCTGCCCACCACCACCTTCCTCTCGTTTTCTGCTCTCCTCTCCCCTCCTCCCCCCCTCTGTCTCTATATTCTCCATCCGTACCCTTATTTCCTCTATCTTCTGCTCCTGCCTTTCTACCTTTTCCAGTATTTTTTCCATCTCCTCCACTCTCCCCGCCATCTCCTCTCTCTCCACCCTCCATCTCTCCTCCGCCCGCCTCATCTCCTCCCTCATCTTTCCCAGCTCCTCTTTCACTTTCCTTCCCTGTTCCTTCACTTCCCCCATATCCCTTCTTGCCTCCTCTCTCATCGCTTTCATCCTTTCCCTCAGGCTCTCGTCCTCCACCCCCCCTCCCTGCGGCGACCTCTGCACCTTCCTGCTCTTTTGGAACGCCTCGCTCTCCTCCATCGCTCCCCCCTCCACCCGCTCTCTTTTCCTTTTCCACAACTCACTGATGTCCCCTGTACTTCCGCCCTTTTCCCTCATCAGCCTCTCCGCGTTCGTCTTCCTACCTTTCCTCCTCATCATCTCCTCCCCCTCTTTTCCCTCCTTTCTTCCACCCCCGTCCTCCTCCTCTCCTTTCCCCTCCCTGTACCTCTCCCCTTCCTCCCTATCCTCCATGCTTCTGCTCTTTTACTCGCTTCTTTCCGCTCTCCTAATCCCTTCCTTACCGTCCCTGCCTTACCCACCTTGCTCTCTTCTTTACCTCACTGTCCCGCTCTTTCCCACCTTCTCGCGCCGCCTTCGCGTCCCGCTTCGCCTTCGCGTCGCGCGTCGCCACTGTCCCGTCTCCTCACCGGCCACTTTCCTCCTCCCCTTTCTCCTCCACCACACCGTCCCCTTTGCCCTGCTTCCTAACCTCCTTTTCCACCTGCCTAAAACCTTCCGTTCCTTTCTGTTCCTTGTTCCCCGGCACTTTTCTTTCCTTCTCCTCGCCACCTACCTTCGTCCCCTCCTTCCTTCGCACCTTCCCGTCTTTTCCTGCTCCTTTTCCCTCCTTTTCACCACCTTCTCTATCACTCACTCGCTCGCACGTCCGTCCCCACTCACTCCGGAAACGGAAGTCCATATAAGTTCAATAATAGAACCATTACTTTTGCGACAAAGACGAAATCGACGTCCGGCATGATGTATCGGCATGAACTGTAACTCTATGCGAACATACTCATCATTAATTTGATTGATTTCGCTTTATTTTGAGGTCAAAAGCTCAGAAACATGTGAGGTACGGTACTGAAAAGGACGAAAACGATCCTCTGAACGGTTTTCGCAAATTCTATCAGATGTTGCCAAGATCATTCGGCCAAATTCGTTTTCGATTTCATCTTATTTCCAGTCAGAGCGAATAGATCATTTGATCGATGCTCGAAGATACAAGTTTAATCATAGAATCATTCTTGATGCGACAGACATAAAATAGACGTCCGACTTGGTTTTTCGGCATGAGTTGTAACTCTCATCCAACATACTCATCATTGAATTTATCGATTTCGCTTTATTTTGAGATCATCAGCCTAGAGACGTGTGAGGTATGTTTCTGAAAAGGGGCCTGACTCATTATCCGCTACCATCAAGCGAATAAAGATAAGATCGATGCTCCGAACGGTTTTTGCATATTCAGTCAGACATTGCTGAAATCATTCGCCCAAATTTGTTTTCGATTTCATCTTATTTCCGGCCAGAGCTAATGGATCATTTGATCGTTGCTCGAAGATAAAAGTTGAATAATAGAATTATTCTTTTCACGACACAGACGAAATCGACGTCTGGCTTGATTTTTCGGTATGAGATGTAATTCTCTTCGAACATACTCACCATTGAATTAATCCACCTTGCTTTATTTTAAGGTAAAGAGCGCCGAGACGTGTGAGGTACGTTATGGAAGAGAAGCCTGAGTCATCATCCGCTAACATCAAGCGAAGGAAGACGAAACCGATGCTCCGAACGGATTTCGCATATTCTGTCAGATATTGATAAAATCAGACGCCCTAATTCGTTTTTGATTTCATCTTATTTCCGGTCTGAGCTAATGGACGATTTAACCAGTGCTCGAAGATATAACTTTAATAATAGAATCATTCGTTTCGCGACAAAGGCGAAATCGACGTCCGGCTTGACTTTGCAGCATGAGTTGAAACTCTCGTCGAACATACTCATAACTGAATTTATTGAATTCGCTTTATATTGAGATAATAAGCCCCGAGACGTGTGAGGCACGTTACTGAAAACAAGCCTGACTCATTATTCGCTACCATCAAGCGATCAAATAAATCAAGCAATCAAATAAAGATAAAATCGATGCTCCGAACAGTTTTTGCATGTTCTGTCAGACATTGCTGAGATCATTCGCCCAAATTCTTTTTCGATTTCATCTTATTTCCAGTCAGAGTTAATGGATCATTTGACCGTTGCTCGAAGATACAAGTTTAATAATAGAATTATTGTTTTCACGACAAAGACGAAATCGACATCTGCCTCGATTTTTCGGCATGAGTTGTAACACTCTTCGAATATAATCATCATTGAATTTATCGATTCCATTTTATTTTGAGGTAACACGGCCCAAGACGTATGAGGTGCGTTAATGAAAGGAAGCCTGAGTCATTATCCGCTGACACCAAGATAATAAAGAAGAAATCGATGCTCCGACGGTTTTTGCATATTCTATCAGTTATTGCTAAGATCATTCGCCCAAATTCGTTTTCGATTTTATCTTATTTCCGGTCAGAGCGAATGGATCATTAGATCGGTGCTCGAAGATACAATTTTAATCATGGAATCATTCTTGACGCGACAAAGACGAAATCGACGTCTGGCTTGAATTTTCGGCATGAGTTGTAACTATCTTCGAATATACTCATCATTGAATTTATCGATTTCGCTTGATTTTGAGATAATAAACCCCGAGACGTGTGAGGTACGTTACTGAAAATGGGCCTGAGCTATTCTCCGCTAACAACAAGAGAATGAAAATGAAACTGATGCTCCGAACGGTTTTCGCATATTCTCTCAGATATTGCTAAAATCTCTGACGTAGCGAGTAGTGAGTAGCGAGTTTCCTACAATCAATTGACATACGCAATCGTTTTTTTCCGTTCTCGGGCCAATCCAAACAGGAAACTTTTATGACGATAACGATGGTTGTAATTAGGTACTCATCATTGATTGATTTTATCGATTTCGCTTTATTTTGAGGTAATAAGCCCCGAAAAGTGTGAGGTACGTTACTGAAAAGGAGCCTGAGTCGTTATCCGCAAAGATGGAGCGAATAAAAACGAAAACGATGCTCTGAACGGTTTTCGCATATTCTGTCAGAGACAAGATCATTCGGCCAAATTCGTTTTCTATTTCATCATATTTACGGTCAGAGCGAATGGATGATTTGATCGGTCATCGAAGATACAAGTTCAATCATAGAATCATTCTTTACGCGACAAAGACGAAATCGACGGCCAGCTTGATTTTTCGGCATGAGCTGTAACTCTCTTCGAACATACTCATTATTGATTTTATTGATTTCGCTTTATTTTGAGGTAATAAGCCCCGAGACGTGTGAGGTACGTTACGGAAATGAAGCCCGAGTCGTTATCCGCTAACATTAAGCGAATGAAGATGAAACTGGTGCTCCGAACGGTTTTCGCATATTTTCTCAGATACTGCTAAAATCTCTGACGTAGCGAGTAGTGAGTAGCGAGTTTCCTACAATCAATTGACATACGCAATCGTTTTTTTCCGTTCTCGGACCCATCCAAACAGGAGACTTTTATGACGATAACGATGGTTGTATTATGCCTTTTTTTTACATCTTCGACCTGGTTGAACACTTCCGGAAACCGATGTAGATTTGGATTTATTGATTTTTTTGTAGTTTGTAAAAATGTCGTATTTAACAAACGAAATTGAATTAATTTGCTCTAAGATCAAGAGAATTTATTATTGCTGTTGGAGGTTTTCGTTTTTTGTAATTCTCAGCGAAATGGTGGCTTTTCTTATTATTGTCTCTCTATTATTATTCACTGGCTTGATGTCGAGCGCTCCTGCGATCTATTTTGCGTCGCGCTGTCCCGTGAAGACATGCTCAATTTTGTTTACTAATTCTGTTACTATCGTCGTGGGTTCGCGGAGGTTTTCGTCAGTTACGTTACTCGTACCTCGCGATCTCTGTAAATTGTTTTTCATGTTTTCGGTCGCGAGAGTTATCGCGGGATCTGTTTCGCGAATTGCTGCGGTAGCCATCGTGCAAACTGTCAGGATGTGTGTAATAACGATTGTTGTCTCGAGAGTGACTAGACCAGCACACCGGTTCTGCTCTTCTCTTAAGGCGGGATATACATTTAGACAGGAAAAAATAAGCAATATTGAGGTATTGTTTAAACTAAGAAATAGTTATTCTACAATTATCAAACTTCAGGTACACTTTAATAGTATATTTAAATATACAAAACCATTTTTTTAAATTAATGCATCATCAAAATGACGGAGCTGTGGCAGAGTGTTACAGCAAGGTCGCCGCGGGAGTTGCGAATCGGCGTGCAGTCTAGCTTCCCGTATACTTTGATTTGCAAAAAAGTTCAACGTTTTATTTACGTAGAACACGTATAGTTTCTATGTGATGGTAATTAAAAAAATGAAAACGCAAATTTAAGAAAATGGCACGCATTTGCAAAAAAAATCAAGATTTCACGCAACATTTCTGTAAAATGTGGATTAAAAAAGTAGTTTTTGAATTTTTCAAAATCAATTCTCATCTAGTAGAAGGTGCCAATATTATTAATATTTCTGCCAAGTTTCACCTCAATCGGCTTAACAGTTTATATAGTTCTATATAGTTCTAGCGTTCATATATAGTTCTATCGTTTAAACAAAAATAAAGAAATCGATTTTTGGGTCGTTGTAAATGTATATCCCGCTTTAAGTATTGTAGTGTGAAGCAATTGGCGGTGGAGTGAGTATTCGTTTCGTGGTATTCGCAATATGTTTGTGGAGTTAAATTTTGGGTTTCCGCAAATTTGATTTTCGCTGTCTCTGTTTGTTTTACTTCAGTAGTTTCGAGACCTGTTCTGTTTTGGTTAATTGTTTGACGCGCTATTAGTTCCTCTTCTATATTATCTGTCTCTCGTATCGCTTCATCAAGAGTGTGAAGTCCTTGTCGCATTAGAATAGTACTGATTTTATCAGACCACGAGTGAAGGCTCTAGTTACCGATCTTTTTACTTCCAATTTCCTGTTGTCGAGGTATTGTCGATCTTCATAGCGCGTGTAGCATTCATCGAACCCATTCATGATTTGTTTCATAATTGTGCGCGTTCGGGTTGCGTTCTCTGCTGTCAGTTCATTATACCTTTGCGATATTTCTTTAAGTTCTAATTCGAGATCTAACTATTCGATTGGAGTACTGAAATTGTGTCGCAAATCGGTGAGGAGTTCGTCGAGGGTTGTACAATTTTTTGTTTCCGTCAAATCGTGGACGGTGCTGTTAATTTTTACTGTATCGTGATAACGTCGAGCATGTTCGATCGCGAGAATTATTTTTTCTACCTTTTTTCAAGCGCTTATGAAGTTTTCGACGGGAACATTTTTGCCGTTAAACACGTCAATTGGTTGGCATATATCGCGGAATGTTAAGCCTGTGTACCCCATTGTATCTATGATTTTTCTTATTTCCCTAGGTTTATAAATGAGGGGCCTAAATTTTGGCGCGTATTTTGGTGCCGGGGTGCCTAGCAGGTTAAATTTTGCTTCGTCATATACATATTTGTCGATTTTATTCAAAACGTAGTTTGTTTTTCATACAAATTTTTTTTCACACTAATGTAATTCGTGAAAATCTACCAAATGTTTAAAAGAGAAAAAAAAAGAATTATTTTCAACCTAATTTTTCCCAAATATTTGTAGTTTGCAATATTTTCCTTTTTCAGAGCATTTGTAATTTGCAAACATTTTATTTCTAAAAAATTAACAGTTTGAAAAGTTTGTAAAAATGTTTATTTACCGAATACTCGAAATTTGAAAAGTTTTCAATTTTCGTTTTCTTTTTTACAGAGAAATGTTCTTTTTAATTTAATACAATGTTATTTTTCGAATTTTACAGATTTCAGGAGTTTTCATTTTTCGTTTTTTTTTTTCAAATATATGTAATGTGTACAATTTTTTTCCTTGAATTTTTTTTCAAGTTACTACAATTTAATTTTTCAAATTTTCAGTTTTGAGAAGTTTTAAATTTTTGTTTTTTCTTTTCCTTTGCGAATTAAGAGGCGAAGGGGTCGCAGATACGACGAGCGAAGGCAACAGCGGTAAGGAGCGATTGCGTTTTCATACGCACGTAAGGAGTATTGCGTTTTCATACGCACATATCGAGTCTTATCGATGTGACAATCTAGAGGTATGCGTCATGTGTCACATGGGCTTTCGCGAGGTTGTATGCTTACGCATACTTTAGTGTTTGGAGAAAAACTTATTTCCTTGCCACTTTTAAGGGAGGCCTTGAGAATATTAGAGAGAAAAATAAAATTACTTACAGCGCCGCGGCGAGAAGGAAACATTTCATAAAAGCGCCTTGAGTCCAGTAATTCCCTTCCTTCCTTCTATATTGTCCGTGTGATTTTAAGTGAGTTTGTTCTTATATTCCGTGAGTGAGTTCCGTTCGTTTTCCGTGAGTGAGTTATTGTTTGCTTTCGGCTCGTCCGTATGTCTTGTTTGAGCATGTCAATTAGGTGTATGAGCGTGAAGATTGCGTGTGAGAGGCTCTAAGGTACTTTTTATAAAACTTTGAGCGCATTGATCAGGCTCACTGAGTTTTTGTTATTCACTTTGTTTTTATTTTCATGAACTTTTGAGACACGAGGGGGGCATTTGGCGCATCCCACTTTTGACACCAGTTATGGCGGTCGAGCGGATGATTTAAAGGATGCGCGAGGTTTTACTGATTGGGGTTGAAATGAGTACGAGGACGATTGTAGTTAAGACGTTATATGTTTATTAGCAAGTACCAATGGTTGAGGAAGTGCACGTTGTTTCGGTTGGAGACTCGGAGATGGACTGACTTCTCCAGGTCCAGAGGGAAGAAGTATGACTGAAACGGATGGGCCTAGGAAGGTGGAGGGGATGATACGAGGAAGCGTAGCGACGCGCGTGGGACCAATGACAAAGGGACGAGGAGACAAAGAAATTGCAGTCGAGGGTTTCTAGGAAAGGAGATTAGGTTTAGATGAGCGTTGGGGTTTAGCTGTGGGAAACGGTTGATAGCGATATGGAGTGTCGGATGTTGGCGTGAGACTGGGTTTGGGAATAGGAGCTATGTGGGACCGTGACAACTATCACATTACAAACTATTTATAACTTCTGCCTCCAGAGAAACTATTTCCCAGAAGCGTAGAAGAAGGGTACTTGCATATTTTTGCATAAGCACGGGAAACCACCGGAAAATTCTTCTTTATATCGGCCAATAAACTTAATCAACTTGCTGGGCAAACACTCGAGCGCCTTATTTTGAATAGAATGAGTGAAGTAGAAAATCTAACACCAAACTCTCAACACGGATTTCGCGAAAAAAAACTAGGCATAGCAACGCAGCTAATGAGAACAGTCACTTTTCTTCAAAAGGTAAAGTTTTGGGTATGAATTTATGAAAAACGGAATAGTCTCTGGCCTAATAAAAATGCTACAAAGCTACCTGCAAAAGTGGACAATCGAAGGCAAATACTTAAACGAATTTAGCGATCCAATAATAATAACATACGGAGTGCCCCAAAGCTCTATCTTAGGCGCTGTAATTTTCAATGCGTACATATCACACATCCCCAAAGAATGCAGCATGCTCTCTCAATATGCCGATTATGCATGTATCATATCCACGGTCTTACATACATGTCTGGAAACTCCGGCGTTTTCTTAGTGGTGGGGGTAGATCGCTTAGTAAAGCCATATTTTACGACATTTAGCGGTGGCGCTGCGGTAGTGTCCTACTCTTGGATGAAGGACGGCGGTTGTAGGGGCGGGTTTTCTGTCCCAGTCTTACTCGCACAACTGCCGCTGTCATCAAATTCGCGAATCAACCTAACCGTAAAACCCGAAAAATTGGAGTATAAACATCGTGTCTCTGTGTAAAAAAAAAATGGCAAAGTGGTGTGTGGTACCGAACTGCAAAACAGGTAATAACACGTGGAAAAACCAGTCGGTATTCCATATCCCAAAAAAAAGAAACGTGGAAAAAGTGGAACAATGCTATTCCCGCAATCGTGGATTTACCCAAAACGGATATGGTGTGTGAAAGTCATTTTAACAAGGAATACATTTCCCGTGAGTGGGTTAAAGTCGACACAACTGGCCGAATAATTGCACGGGTGAGTTCGATGTGAAAATATCATATGCAGTTCAAAACGTAAGATTCCCCATCGAATCATGTATTTTTCTATTAAAGGTTGCATACAAGTATCCACCGCTCAAGAAGTTCACCGTGCCCACAAGATTAAACAGAGTTTTAGAAGGCAATCCTCTGGATGTCGCGAGTGAGAATGATGTTTCGTCGCATCCTACAAATCAGGCAACTTCCTCGATTCATCAGTCGGTAGTTCTGTTGGTGAGTTTCTTCTGGTGGCAGTCATATAGGCTGCAGTCGTTTGGAAAATGTTTAATGTGTCGCCTCGATATAAAGATAGTATTGCACGTTATGAGAACCGTAGGGGTTCCACAAAAATTATGTTTCTGCTCTTGTGCATTTTTCTATCTCATGTTTTCGCATTGCAGATATCTCTTCACCAACCTGGCATGAGTGATGAGTTATCAATCCCTCCCGTTGGAGCAACGAAGTCAGAATCTCCAGCGGTAGCATCGTTGACTCCTCAGGAGCATGTCGAAACATGCTCATTTCTGAGAAACAGTAGACGTAAGTATCATAATGCTTTGCTCAAATATTTAAGTGAAAATACTTGGAAAAATGAATAAGGTGTTTCAAGTAAAATTGATTTTCTATACATGTGTTCTGATATAATTATTGTGAGAGCATTTTACAGCTTCCTTAACACAGAAGTTTACCAGTACTCATAAAAATTACTTACCTTTATGATTTATGAAATAGTGGGAAAAAATACAAACGCCGACGATGTTGACATTTCTTGCTATATCCCAGAGGAATGGAGTTCGGTCATCACGAGGACGGATCTTACACAACATGTGTTATTTACCTACACGATTACAAAGATTACGGATGGCGAAGAATGTCTAGTAGCGCAAAAGAGTGTCAGAATTGACGAGGCTGGGACATTAAAATATTTTGTGTATGGAAGCCACATTGATCCACAAGACCAAAATCTCGAAAGAGTTTTGAAGCAAAAGGAAATACTTCCCGACGTCTTGAAGAAATTTAAAGCCATGAACATCTGGACGGGCCTAGGTGAAATTGATTTGCATCTTGTACCAGGCGATGATTCGTACTGCGATTATGTCGACAAATGGAGAAGTAAGGGTTGCTCTTTGATCTCTAATAAGAAAAGGTGCGGCACTTGCACGATGACAAGAAAAAACGTGTTACAACGAATGAGACCTCCAAAATCGTCCGAAGATAAATCGGGTTGGTGGTGCTTCTAACCCAATCGACGCACGGAAAATCTTGGCGATGAGATTGAAAATTCGTCGCGAAAGACGTCAAAAAATAGCAGCTCAACATTGCGTGAATCTTTTTACGACGTGCATTGAAGCTCAGAAAGCAAATACACACACACACACACACGAACGCGCGCGCGCGCACGCACGCACGCACGCACGCACACACCGACAAACACACACATATTGTGACGGGGATATTTTCTCCAACCGGAAACCGGAACTGAACTCGAGACTGGTGCGAGAAATCCGTCACCTTCGGCCGTTCCTCCCGTGCGCGTGCATCCGCAGTACCCGGGGCGCCAGAGACTTTGTTTCTCCGGTCGTCCCGACCGGAATAGACTAGGGTCGGGGTGATGAAACCCGACCCGCCAGGCGGAGACTGGAGCTCTCCTTAATTTTTGGTTTCCCGGAATTCTAACCGGGTTCGGAGTCTGGAGGCGTCCTCGATTTTTAATCGCCGGAATCGTGTAACCGGACTAAACTGGATGCATTTACACGGGAAAGAACGGTTGCGGTAAGGCACGGCCGCTCAGGCTGGGGGTTGTGGTAGAGGGGTCGGGATTCACTGGGGAGTAGCGTGAACGAACACGGGATCTGTCACTATCGCGACACCGGAAACGTCACTAATAAAATAAAATAAGGTTTTATTTTATAGTGCGGGAACCGGTGTATTAGCCACCCGAGAACTTTATACGTAAACGAAATTTAATCGCGAACACGAACTGCACGAGAAACGTCATACGCACGGGAGCGAGAAAGCACGACGACGTGCCTCTTACGCGAGAACGAGATCGCGAAGTCACGGGCGCGAGAGAGACACGACACGTCTCTTCATCGCGACGTCGGATCGACAACTCTCACGATATCGCAAAAATCGGGAGCGATCGCGCTTTTGGAGACAACCGTCTCACGCGAAGATTCGTTAGCAACTCTGTACCTCGCGCGACCAAGGCCGGCGTGCGAGGAATTATGCGAGAGCGACACAGAGCGCGTTGACAGAAAAAATGTCAACACGCTCGCGGCATCGGACCATGCGAAATCGCCGGCTCAAGCGAGAGTTTTATCTCGCTTGATTGAACTTATAATATCGAGAGCTGGAATATTCTGCTAGAATATTCCTTTCGGAATCTATATTTTCTGCCCGAGTTACCCCGAAAACGGAACGGTAACAAATTGGGACCTTTTCTCATCGGTAACATGGAGGCTCTCGGGAATCGCATCCTCGGGTCACCGTGCGAAAGCGGGCAAAGCTTCTGTCCAGAAGCGCGGCGCGGAGATCTCCAGCCTCCGCCCGTAACCCAAACGGCCCGCTCTCCAGCACGATGCACCACTACGGTGGGGCGCCGGCGTTTCAGCCGGGCGTGCACCGATTTCCCGAGAGGCCTCACTGGGTGCATCCCTCGGTCGGGATTGCTCAGTACGTTGAGCCACACGCCGCTCGATCGAGTTCCGCACGTCAACGTAACCAAAACGGAAACACAACCCAAAACCTCAAAAGTAACAAGACATACATTCTAGAGAAAGGACCCTTAACACTAACGGATGGGTCGCGACCCGGGCATCGAGAGCATATCTTGATCATCGGTAGCCTTTCTATGATGTGTCTTAAAAAATCACGTCACAACACACACACACACACGTACACACACACACACGCACGCACGCATGCACGCACACACGCACGCACGCACACACACACACACACACACACACACACACACACACACACACACACACACACACACACACACACACACACACACACACACACGAATATTTCTTAATTTTGAAGAAATAAAATTGAATAAAAAACGACAAAAAGGAACCGATATTTTTATTCACACTTACCTGTATTTTTAAGACTAAGAAACCTATACAAATGAAAATGGATGCCATTTCATTGAATTTATGCTAATGGACTTTTTTTATATTCTTACGCGTTCTTAGATACAAAGATACGAAAATTAATTGCCCAGATATACAATTCGCATTCAATAGCTCCCTAAATGGGTTTTCTTTGAGTTTGTACTTAACTACAATCTGCAATATGATAAAATTTGAAACAAATAGTACAATAGATTTAGGATCATAATAACCTTAATACTTATACAATTAGCCAAACAAACTTGCCAAATCTGAGGTGAAAGTTAAATGTTTAAAATCGTTCATTTTTTGTCGACCTTGCTCACATTTCGATAAAACTTTAGTCGCTGCTAATAACATTTTTCCGTGTATATTCATTCATGTGTTCATTTCGGAATGTCTTTTTCCATATACTATAATTCCGTTACTATAATAAATAGGTATGTCGACGTACGCAGGTGGAATAACGGCGAAAATCCGTCGGTGAGACTGAGGCGGAGAACCCTCCTCCGCAACCGGCGCCCGTCGTCTAAGATTAGGACGCTACCGCAGCGCCGCCGCTAAACTTTAAGAATTACGGTTTCATTAAACGACCTACCCCCACCCCGGGAGTTTCCAGACCTGTATGTAAGACCGTGATCACGGTCTTACATACAGGTCTGGAAACTTGATGAAATTCGGGCGGTGGGGGGGGGGGGGGGGTGGTTCCACTATTGAAACAGAAATCGTGGTGTCACTAGTATCGAGGAGTCAGTCATTACCTGTATATGGTCGTCGAGTAACCGCGAAGTAATGCCGAAGTCCTGCGTAGTACCGGAGTGCAATAAGGCTTACAGAAGCCTAAAAGTGAAACTATCAATGTTTTGCAACTATATAAACTGCTGTCGGTATATAGCGTGATTAAGCCTCCAAAATTATAATTGTACCATTCCAGAACGACCTGAGCGGCAGATTTTGATATCGCTAGCGATCTGAAAGCTTTGAGTGGCGAAAAATCGGAACCCAAAATAGTTAAGTATCGTGACGAAGTTCGACGCAAATTAGACGCCGTTTCAGATAAAGGAGAATAGGAGACCTACGATGTCATCGAGTACCCTGTCGATCACGATTATACCCTTCCTCTGGCTATGAACTAGTTTATTACGCGACAGGTTTTTTTTGTTTTAACTAGTTTTTTATGAAGCAGGCTTCTTATTAATTCAACGTAGGTAGCCGTAGAATAAACTAACAACTCTCATAGCACGATGGTAGAATCGTCGAAATCATCATCCCAGTACAAAGAATTGTTTTTAATTCTTTCGCTACTATTAATTACAGGTTATAATTTAAATAATATATATTTATCTAATATTATCGGTTTTATGTCAATCACGATTGATGCGTTCCTTTTTACTGGGACCTAAATTAAATTCAAATAGTATCTTAGATTTGAATGCAATTTTTTGCACTTCGCAATGTTTATGTTCTGTGTTTGTCAATAAATTAATAAAACCATAACATGCATACTTTCAGGGTATTTATGCAAGAAAGTTCTGAAGAGATATGATGCGTGTGTCATCTGTCACGAAGGAGTCTGCTTGAGTTTTAATAGCTCACCTGCTCTTTCTAAATTGGTGGATATGAAATCTCGTGGCCGGTTAATCCATGCCAATTCAAAATTCTTTAATCTAATACACTACGTTAAAACGTGCTTTGCGAAGCATTCCTCAAAGGTTAACGTGTTTGATTTAACACTCGAAGATGTATTAACGGGATAAAGTTTTTCTTTCCATGTAAAAAACATGGTTTGGATATCTTATTATACGCGATAATTTATTACATTAGGTTGCGCATGAGGCAAAACGCCTTTCAAGAAAATATGAAATAAACAAAAATTTGTCGTAAAAAAAAGATGTCTAAATTGATAAACCAATGAACGAACGATTAACAAAAAGTAAATAAAGGTTTGGTTTTTTCGTTATTTTGTACATTCCACCCCCCCTCTCCCTGCAAAACGATAATGACTAAACATCTTCCTTATTGCCATTATTTGAAATCTAAGGGATAAATAATTGATAAACGCAAAATTATATTTGCGCTGTAATATAAAATGCTATCTCTATATATAGTGTTAGGAAAAACAACAGATGATGAACACGTATACGTAGAAATATTTGCAAGTAGTAACTTCGATAAGTACTGCTTGCAAGCATTGGTGAGTGGGAGTGAGTATTGTTTTCTCTCTCGCACACTGACTCCGCGATTGCAGCGCCTCTCGCGGCGAACTTCAGCAAAGGAACCATGTGAACTAACGGAGTTTCCAGACCTGTATGTAAGACCGTGACCGTGATCATATCCGAATCAAGAAGCACGAAACACGCGAAAACTGCAGCTGAAACCGCGACACGAATCCTTATTGACTACTTCAACACATGGGGACTCCAGTGCAATACCGGTAAAACTCAGGCAATGATCGTGAGACACAAACGCCATCGGACGACCAGAATCGGCAATGAACACATCCCATTACGAGACAGTGAGCGTGTTCCGATATACGCTGTGAATGCTGTGCGGCATGACGTCAACTCAGTGTACTGCGGCGCTGTTCCGTTTTTAATTCGTACACCGGTGGATACTTTAAAACGGGACACGTTACAGTATACTGGCGATTTGCCGCCTTTGTTGTACTGTGAGTGCCTTACCTTCCGGAGGACCAGCGCTTGCAGTACAAAGATGGAGGCTATCAATGACGTCATGATTGTCCCTAGGGCACTGTGACAGAGGACTGGAGGCCTATATAGGAACGCATCTGCAGGCACTGCCACCACTGGTCAGTAGCGGCAGCGTATATCGGAACACGCTCAGTATTAGATAACCAGGCACAAACGCGCGCTGTAATTAGAACATGGCATGCCATACCGAATCCATTATAAACGAAACACACAAAATAACATATATGCTTTCTCGAATTTTGGGCTGGAACAGCAAAGTAAATTAAGACAAACTACAAACTCATTACAGCCTACATTCTACCTATACGAGAGTACGGATTAGGGTGTCTACTCCCATCGTATAGCGACGATAATGTAAAAAAGTTAGAAATAGCCTATAAAAAAATACTACAAATAGCCGGTAATATACCAAGAAGCCTGCCAACGCAAGCATTATATGAAATACTAAACGTGGTGAGCTTTGGTGAAAGAGCCAAAAATAATTTCGCAGCACACCTTAAAAAACTAGCGACATTGGACGTTAACCTAAACGGAATCGATAACGAGGTCCTAATACCCCAAAACTCAGTGTTAGAGCAAACACATTAGCATACACCTACTCACCATACCATCTGTAAATAAAGTTTCATCGCATATCTTCATCACTTGGGGTCGCGAAACATCGAACTATCAAAGTACGTGCTAGTCAGGAATGACAAACAATACAAGTCAACAATAATCTTAAGATAAATATATGATAATTAGTCACTTAGGATCCTATCTCGCATGCTCGATCAATAAAAGCCATAGTGGCACACTGTACATACACAAAAGTGAAGAATGAGAAAGAATAAATAATAATCATCATCAAATGAAATTTGCGAACACATTTTGCCGGCCATGCATTGAAATTTCTGTGTCACGATGCGGCTCTTCAATTAAGCGACCGCAAAATTCGACGACGCACTTTCTCTTAATTACCCATATTTGCTTGGCACATTTAGACAACGAAAATCGCTTAAATGTTGATTATGATCCTCATTAGAGATCCACAACAGCGATGTGCAAAAATATATTTGATAACAATAAAAATAAAGAAATGAACAATTAATCAAGTTTTCCGTCGCATTCAAACGATGCAAATTTTATTACAGTGGCATAAAACTTAGTACAATGATTTCGCAACCACAGGTTGCAAAATCTATCTGCATTTTGCTGTGTCAAGAGTACGGCGTGAAAAATTGAAGGTCGTAAGTACTTTGTAATGCAGTTCCCTTTCGGGGCTGTTTTATATAATCAATATGAAGAATTCAGTGTTCACGAGAACGAAGTGAGATGTGTCGTTCTTGAGATCTGCGATAATGTATAGTAGTTATGAGTTTCAACGCGTGAGCGATGCCCTCACTCAAATTGCTGCGAGTTCTCGCTCGTCGCTCGGATAATTCAGAGATGTGGGTAAACGCCTCACCGACTTTTATCGATTGTCCTGGCACGAGCGAGAATGAGAAGTCTCGTGGCGCCTCGAAGAGCAACACGATCGTCGAGCCCATTCGAAATTCACCGAAAAGTTCACCCTTTCTAACCCACGTGCACTCGAGATTCATGTCCTCGGAGATCTTCCCATTCGGCCACTTGCGCTGATTCGTGACGAGGTCCCGATCACAGTAAACCTTTATCGACCCAACGTTCGTGGCACCGACCGCGACGTACGCCATAAAACCGCCTGCCCACTCGCCCGTGTAGACCACTCGCTCATTCATCGCGAAGAGATCCGGCAACCAGCTCGCTATACTTGGATTTACGCTCAGTAATTTTCCTGAAACGGCGCAAGCGCACAGTGCTATAAAGTCTCGAGAATTGTGACAAAATATCAAAGATGTCAGATTAGAAGCAAAATCCGTATATAGGGGTTTTCGAAGCTGCTGATGACGAATCCGAAATGCGAATTCAGAAACTCAAAATAGCGGATACAAAACGGCCGACATTTTTGCAAAAAACTTTTCAGATTTGAATAATAATCCGTATATAGGGGTTTTTGACAATACCAATGACGAATTCGAACTCCAAATTATGGAACTCGAAATGGTCGACATTTTACAAAGAAAACTCAGTTTCAAAATGAAAATGCAGAACTTATCTAACAAATCAGAAATGCAAATGCAGAAACTTAAAACGGCGGATACAAAATGGCCAACATTTGTGCCATAAACTTGTCAGATTTAATGGAAAATCCATCTATAGAAGTTTTCGACGATACCAATGACGAATCCAAAATGCATATTTTGGAACACGAAGTGGCCGATCCAAAATGGCCAACATTTTGCAAAGAAACTTCTCAGTTTCGCCCGAGAATCGGTTTACGAGGGTTTCCAAGGTTGCTGATAACGAATCCGAAAACCAAATTTCGAAATTTAATAATTCCACATTTTAGGAAACAATACTGAATCAATACTACTCTCAAGATGTATACACTAGTCGATCTGAGAACATTTATCCGATTAATTTTCGATATTTTCTACTACGAGAACATTCTAAATGTTCTGAGATCGAGTAGTGAATAAAACTTAGGGGACTTAACTTTTAAATGATATAATTAAAGGTGAGTGAAATGATGGTATACAAAGGTCGAATCGTGTAAAAAATGAGTCAGTCTTGTTTTCTGGAATGTTTCACAAATTTTCTACAACAAAGATTCGAAATTCTTTTTTTTAATTATCGATTTTTTTTCCTCAAATGTAGCAAGTAACTAGAGCAAACTTGTGAAAAAAGTCGAAAAAATTGGCCCCTTCATTTTGATGATCATTATACGATGTTTAAGAACAATACTTGTTCCTATAATTGTTTTGTAAAACTCTGATCAATCTGTCCAGAAAAACGGTTTGATGGATCAATTTGCACATTTTCAGGGCTATTGGGAGTGAATTAAGCTGAAAACCTTGCAACAATAGTTTTTCTATCAATGTTTGTAAAGTAGTGGTAGATTTACTGAAAAACCATAAAAAGTCATTATTTTATGCTTTTTTTAAAATCAATGTTAAGGATGAAACATTTTTTTCTCAATCATCAATGAAATGCTCTTGTAGGAAATTTATTCATGTATTCAAAGCTGCCCTTCAATTTCCTGTGTGATCATTGGTTGCTGAGATATCGATGATCAAAGACAAAAGGATCTTTTTTCATTCAAAGTCGGATACCTCAGCAAAAAATTGACATAGAGAGACAAAAAAACAAATTGTAGCTAAGTAAACAAGCTAAGTGATCTATGGATTGATTTAACTTTTAAAAAAATCTCGAGCCCGTGGACCCTTAAAAAAAAAAAAAAAAGATGAGGAAACATTTTTTACGCGCTATTTGTAAAAATAGCGCGTAAAAATGTTTTGCCAAAAAGTTTTGCCAAAAAGTCTCGAAACTAGAAACTTTAAGCATTAAAATGCTTTTTTTTCTTATTTGTACGACCATTTTTCACAAACATACAGCGCTGCCAAACGCTGAAGAAATTGAAGAAATATTCTACTCCTTTTATTTTTGGAATAGTGTAAGACAAAATGATACTATAATCAGATAAAATTAAAGTCAGGCTATAAGTACTGATTTCCGAAGTACAATCCATGAAGAGCGGGCATATACATCCGAATGCAAAAAGGTACAATACGAAACACAAAACTATTTGAGTCCCTTAATTCGAAATGCAGAAAAGTACGCGGTAAAGGTCGGGTTTCAACTGACCCGCTGCGCGTTTAGGTGTGCTCGAGCGCATCGCTCGAAATAAAGTTGGATATAAAAAAGGTAAGCAGTGCAAAGCAGCTGTTTCATGGAATATTCGATGAAAATCAGTCTAAACTACGTATTACATTCTCAACCAAAGTGGTAAAAATGGGAAAAAAAGGTGGCTCAATTTTCCCATCCGCTTGATTGGAAATTAAATTTTCTGAAGTTTATTTTTCATGTTATTTTTAATAAGAATTAAACAAAAACCAATAAAAGAGTATTTTATATTCGAATTCTACATACCTTAAGGAATACTCTCCATCAAACCACATTCAAAACGAACACACCAAGCATTAAGGGGTAAGGCCACTGTAAATTTTTTGAAAAATCGATTTTTTTTTATTGGCTTAAAAAATAGTTTAAACCCTCTAGAATAAGAAAAAAAAGGTCCTGTGCGAAAAAAAATTTGTTGTCCTTAGGAAATGAAGGTCGCCGCCAAGCGTTTAAGCGCTAAGCGTACTTAAAACGCGTTTTTCTCGAAACATGGTTTTTCAAAATGGCACGCAGCATAACTCGAACAATTTTCATTTTTTTTACTTGAAATTTTAACCAGATGTGAACATTTACATTATCTTGAGAATGTCGATCGGAATTTTCAAGAACTTTATTTATTGATTTTTTATTAACAAAAAACTTGCCGTTTTTTTCGTCAAAAATCAATTTTTTTTTTCAAACGCACGCCAAATCCACAAAAATTGATACTTTTTAAAATCCGATCGACATTCTCTAGCTATAGCCCTCTAGATTAATGGTTTTTTTTTTTGTTCTAGATTCAAAAGTGCACTAGTGGTGCTGCGTGCCGCGGAGCCCTGGAAGCAAAACATGTCCCGGGAAGATAGCTGTGGAACCGCCATTTTGTTTTTTTTTACTGTAAAAAAATTTTATAATAAAGTTTAATGTATGCCCGATAACACCATTAAAAGTTTTTTTTCAAATACCTTCAATTTCGGGAGCAAAAAATTAGTGAAAAAACCTTTTTTTTTGGGCCGTTACAGTGGCCTTACCCCTTAATTGTTCACTTCTAAAAAATTACAAATATTTCGGAGCGATTGCGTCTGACACGCATCGGCTGCAAGCGTTACCTCGGGCTGATGCTCGACAGCAGATATATATATTTACCGTTCTGACCTTTCGGCATAGTATGCGGCAAAGTCATCCCTACAATATTGCAGGGTCATTTTCCTGAAAAGAAAATATCGAACTTTTTCGATTTGGTCACATTTTTCGAGACTTTGAAACACTGTGAAGCGGTCTAATTACTCAGACCGATCTATACGACAGTCTAATCTTCTTTTTTGAATAACCTCTGTAACATTTTATTTCGAATTTTCCGAATGCTCGGAGAGGTCTGCATAAAATTGAAATTTGAAAAAAATACCATTTTTTAATGCATATTTTTATAGCCAAGGGCCTTAACTGTGATTTGCAACAAAGATTGTATAAAAAATTAAAAAGTTGACCGGGTTATGATAATTTTTGTAACAGGTCAAATTGCTCACGGGGCTACTACCAACCACCTCGCTGCGATTTAACCTTTTTTCGTGTCTTTCTCGGAACTATATTTTATGAAACGATGTAAACCGCATCTCAAAATCTATGCGTCCAACTCACTTCAAATTCAGACAGAGTATAGCTTATTACATATTCTATGGTATGACCGGTAGATTTTTTAAACATGTTTATCCATTTGTTAATAAAAAAGTTTAATTTTTTGTTATAAAAAAATCCTACTTTTTCTAGTTTTTCATAAATTATTCTATCATTCTATCATTATCCAAAAGGTAGATTTTTCATTTCAGATCACCCTGATTGCCAAAACTACCTCCGGCGATTGGCGATGCAAATACGGCGGCCCTTTATTCAAATAATAATAACATAATTGTTTTTCAATAGAAAAAACTCAAACTTGGCAAAACCGTGTATTAATCATATGTAAAATGCCGACCTCGTCATTCCAATACTTTCATCAGAAGAAAATATAGAAAACCGACCGGTTCTTCGAGCCCCCAGCTTATGCAGACAGTAAGGTTGTACGGAAATCTTATCGAAATGCTACCATAGCGATAAAAATTGGATGCATTATCAGCATTATGACTTATTGCGTTCTAAGCATGTATCGAATATTTGTAATAGATATATTGATGCGCGCAATTTACAGTAGGTTACACCGCGTTTTTATGGCGCTTTGTTTTCCTCTCCGATACGATGAGAAAAAGCATAATGAAAAAATAGTATAGAACGTTAATATTTTTTGTCCATAGGTAATTTAAACATGAACGAATTTATTTGGGTAATTTAAAAATTGTCCACTGCAAAATGGTAGTGTAATTCATTGTAGCATGGTTACATTTTTCTTATTTTAACGTTCCGTTCTTCCATACATCCTTACCAAACTGTATGACAACGTTGTAAGTTCAGGGGCTCGAAAATGGTGGTCAAGGGTTATATTTCCCATACATCCTTAGACGCCAACAAAAACAGGGAATGAGTCTCTCCTGCGATAGACAACCCTACAAAAACATTTGAGCAACATTTATTGTTGCACACACACACACACACACACACACACACGCACGCACGCACGCACGCACGCACACACACACACACACACACACGCGCGCACACACACACACACACACACACACTCTCACCTTGAAAGTGTCTGCGGTAATTAATGCGCCAATCGGTTGGACTGTGGAAGCGATGATAGTCTCCAGGAGCAAGATAAACAGTGAGCTGATAGAGACGATTGTTTGGATTTTTCAGCAGAGACAGGACATAATCGTTGGAATCTTCGGCCATCGGTAGGGTGGGATTCGGGCTGGCTGGAGAACCATCAAGAAAATATCGCAAATTGTATGTGACGCCTTTGACTTGTTCTACTCTGCAGGATGTGACTGTACCGCTGTGAAGCACTCTGCCGTCTGAGGGAGAAACCTATTCACCATTCTTTTTTTAATCGTATAATGCATTTTCGAGCATAGTTTTCTAGAAAATAAACCTCATTCGCAGGCAAGTAAAACGTCTGTTATTAATTTTATTCTTATTAATTCTTATTCAATCATTGTTCTTTATTTTTCAATGTTCCTTTGTGTATAGGCTTTTGCCATCTAATCCCTTTTACTATTACCCCATGCTTATCATCGTGATTCATCTAATTATTCACAATTTCTGAAAAATCCTTCTCAAGGGTTGCCTACAGTAATGCTTTCCTAATGCCCTATGAAATTGCAATTGCCCCAGGGCATTTGAAAACTGTGAAAACCCTCTGCCCATTGTGGCTGCTATATTCTACTGGGTTTTAGATGTGTAACCATAGGAAATAGCTATGTATAGGAATATGAAACCAAAAGAACAAATTGGTCATTGAAAAATGTGAAAAATTAGTCACTCACAATGTCCGTGTGTGGATTGATGGGCCTGGCATCTGCCTTCAATCCCCTGACAAAAAATTCAACTAAGCTGGGAAATGCCGAGAGTTCAACATCTATGTCTTGGAGATTGGCATTAAAGAATTTAGCGTACAGATTGTAGAGTATAGGACGTGCGCTCACAGGAATTTCGGTACTGGCTAGCCAGCCGAATATTCTGCTGGTTATTCTCAATGGCAGGCAACAGTAACATTCTATCTGAAAGAAGTTAGAGCAGTAGCTGGGAATATGGGCAATTACGCATGACTCAAAGTTGAATACACACGTTTCATAGTTGAATAAAAAGGATAATGTAGCATGAATTACGACTTACGATCAAATCACCAACAGGTGATTTAACAGCATGGGCCTCAACAGAATACGAACGCTTTCCCAAGTGTCTCCATTGCAAAACACTTAGAAGCGTAATGCTGACACCAATCGGGATGTTCCATTTCCAGGCCTGCATTGAAAATCCGAACTTTAGTCTGTGCCTCCCAGTGTTTTCCGTATTGGTCAGCATACTACACTGTCCTGCGTTACGCGACAGCTGTCTTTGCGGTCGTGATAGAGTCATGCAGGAGGGACTATAAAATTGTAAAAAAGGTCATGTCTTTCAGATACAGCTTGCACCTTCGATTACGACTTAGTTATTTGTTGGCTAAGTTCGTTGCAAAATTGAGTGCAATCGAACCTGAGAGGGTGATTCGGCACGGCAATTCTGTACATTGACATTCTGTCTACATCAACTCCGATTTCCGATTAAAAATGTTGTGAATAATGCATTAACCGCAAATATTCGACACTATCTGGTTTCACTTTTGGGGTTAGATTCACGCGAACGGCGGAGGCAAGGAGACTAGAGTAAAGGAGTCCAAACTCCCTATCCTAGCCTGTATGTACGAAGTTCTTTCAATCGGTCGCAGAGATGCAGTGCTCAGTTCCGCCGCAGGTGTCGCTAGTGATCCCCAGAGCCCATAATATATAGTAATACAAAACTGCATAAGGTCCGAGCTCCTCCTCAACGACCAATGACAAAACTGGGGTGTTCGTGTTTCTCTCTCGTACTCACCTAGAACAGTCATGGTGCGTTCTCTCTCACACACCCGAACGATATTACACCCAAGTGGGGATTTCTTCTATTATAATACATAATATATTGAGTACATTTATATAATAAAAAAAATATAAATAATATTGATGAAACAACTCGTGTTGTTTTATTCACATGGGCTTATTATATAATAAGCACATCAAATATAATAATTATATAATAAGAACAACACGAGTTATTTTATCATGGAAACTTATGATTTGCCTATTATGTTTAAAAATATAACTAATTATAATGAAACGCGAATAAAGCGATAAACCAACTGTAATATATCTCGTAATGTATTGTGACGTCGCAATTTTGCACGTCACAATACATTAAAGGTGGCTCAGGCTCGGCGCATGTAAAGGCACCTCCCGCCGTCCAAGAACCACTCAAGCAATTTCCCAGGACCCAGCTTAGCGTAATATTATTTTATTAACACTCTCATTTCTTTTTAGTTATGTTATACTTCGGAGCGAACGGCGTATTCTCACCGCTACATAAGACAGGATCGCGGAACGCGTCGAGAAACGAACGGCAACGGATCCTGCTAAAAATGTCTAATAGAAAACGAAAAAAAAAATTATTTCGTTTTGGTTCGTGTTTCTGATTCCTGTTTTTCATAAACATCTGCAGATTATTATGATGGGAATCGTATCGGATGATGATGAGTTTATAATATCGAGCTCCAATCCGAATTAATAGCGAATGAATGATACCACCCCATTGCGTAGGATTGCGATATACGACATATGTTGTTTATATGTGTGAATCTATTCGTATATGCTATGTATGATTGTACCTTTCGTTTTCGTTGTTTGTTATAAATGTATATGCACAAATGTATTACGTCGTATAAAACAGCATGTATAGTTTCCTTTCGTGTTTCTGATTCGTATATTGCGCAATCAGGATCTTATTTGTGTGAACCAAATTTGATCATGTTCTATATAAATACTGTATAAAGAATACTTTCATGCAATTGAATTTGGCATTCTTCATAGGATTATTATAAAGTTGAATCATACATCTATGAATATATAGTATGAATATGCCAATGAAAATAAATCATTTTGAATGTGATACGTTTCATTGCAGTTGAGCCTGTATTATTAATTACTAGTAGTATTTCATTGCGAATTTATGTACTACGTAATAAAGTATACATTATGATATTTCAATGAAAATGAATCATTTTTAATGCGAAACGTTTCATTGCAGTTCAGCCTGTATTATTAAATACTTGTAATATTTTATTGCGAATGTATGTACCACGTACTAAAGTATACAGTATGATATTTTAATGAAAATGAATCATTTTGAATGCGATACTTTTCATTGCGAATGTATGTACTACGTAATAAAGAATACAGTATGGAATTTCAATGAAAATGAATCATTTTGAATGTCATGAGTCTCATTGCAGTCGTAGCATGCAAATTTTCATATTTAAAAACCACACGAATTAAGTATTTAATACATATTGCTCGGCCCTGTAAAATGAAAGGTACACAGAGAAGAGTCAAGCACAGTTTTATACACTGCTTTTGGATCGGTGAATTATTTTTGTAACGCAAATAGATAAAAGGATCCAACCTACGTTAAAAATCAATAGGTTTTTATATTGCTGTTGTATGTATATATATGTGTGTGTGTGTATATATAAATATCTCGTCCCCATCGTGTACAGGAGTAAAAAATGGCCGAAAATATCGGGCTGACTTTGTATATTCACTCTTGATTATATCTAGTCAACTAAATTTCAATTGGAAAAATAACTTTTATTGATGTTTTGCGCTGCCATTAATTACTTGAATAGATGTATACTGAACAAGGCTCAATAATTTTTCTAACAGTAAAAGTGTTTACTATTTTCGATTCCATTTCATCATTTTCTATAGCATCTCCTATTGTCCCTATCACATCTTTTTTATAAAACTTCATTTTTCATATAGAATATGATGCGAGTTTTAAGTGCGGGATAAGATTCAATTTGATTCATCCATAGTGCATAGGAAATGTTAGCAGCATAATCGTATCTCTATTATTCAAATAAAGAAAAGAAAATGTAATGATACGAAAACGATAGAATCATGCCCTACAATGAGACGAAGACGAAAGAATTCAATTGGTCCCTGAATGACAAGGAAATCGTATAAAACTCAACTGCGGCTACGGTATGCATCTGATAGAATTCACCAGTCGCATAGAAATCTATTCAAATTCATAAAGTAGCAATGAAGAACTTCACATTTATAACACGGAGCATTGGTTTATATTCGAAACGAACCAATATTTATGCACTACCAAGGGAGAGCGAGATAGGTCCGAAAGGATATCATGAGAATTATGCATTATTCCTATGATGGTTAATAATATTCAATCGGACATTTTTAGCAGGGGAGTTACCTACCCCGCGGCGCTCATCTATATTCAATTCCAGCGGATCCCAATGAGCAGGGGTGGGGGGTCTCGCCAAAAAACGGCCCTCCGCACCTCGTGACAATGAATTCCGTTGGGTATCAACAAGCGACAACGGAAAGTCGCGAATTCCAAGGATGGGTCGCCGGCTCGAAGCCCCACTCCGAGCTGTCTGTGTCCCTCTACAGCCGGTCATCATCTCGATGAGTCCGAGACCCAATCTGGTCCCGGGACGGGAGCCGAGGGCAATTTTCACGTCCAATAATTTTGAAAATGCGAACGTTATCGGCAAGGTCAACGTCGAAAAATCGAAAAGGCTGTGACTAGGTAAGAAGTGAGGGTCGGGACCCAGGTCCGCGAAAAGGCTTCTCGCGAAAATTTCATCACTTGAGTTCCGGTCTGGAACGAGGAGAGGTGCACTTCCTGAGCCGTAGCTGTTCCCGCCACCCAAGAAAGCGACGCCACCGGAAAAATCGTAGATCGAGACCCAGGTTTTACCGGATCGAGATCTTCTAAAACTGCAGCGGTGAGGCCGTCGTTTCGCTCGTCAAATCCGTTGTAATGCGCGCGCTGTGGCCCGTGGGGTAAAGTACTGAATTTGAGAATTATTAACAATATTAAAGTCACGAGCGATATTGTCGCGGCGGATTACTAACGGACGGGAAAGATCAAATCACCCTGCGCGATTCCGTCATTCGCGAAGACCTCGCTTAAATTAAATTAACGTAGAGCCGCCGAGAGGGGTCCACTTTTCAAGTACCGGAACGGAAGTCATTTAGCGTAAGTTAGAGTTAAGATATCACTTGTTTGTCGTACCGAAATAGAGATAAAATTACGATCAAGAAGAAATCTGTACAATTTGGAAAAATAAGAGGACCGTGAATTACGCGTATCCAGAACCGCTCTCGCCGTATGCGAGAGTCGATAGAAAATAAAAACTTGTTACGGTCGTCACCAAATCTCGGAGTGTTCGTGTAAAATCTCTTTGTGCTGTTGTCCCGGATCAACCCCGCCCCTCTACCAAATTTAGGGCTGCGGCCATGGAGTCTAGATACCAGGAGGTTCAGCGAGGCCTTTCAACTCGTCCCCAAAACGAGAACAAGAAATGTTGGCACTGGGGTGCTCCGGCACCTATATGTATATAGATATACGCTAAACATGGGTGCGATCTAAGACAGATCACAGATGATGTACCTAACCCTCATTAGTGTTAAGGGGTTACCCCCACTTGCGATTTTGAAAAAATCGATTTTTTTATTGCATTTTTTTGAAGTATAAGTATCTGAGAATATGTCCTGAAAATTTCAAGTCGATCCGAACAAAATTGACTGAGATATGAGCGTTGAAAGAGAAGAATCCGTTGTGTAAACGACCGGCTAGTCTGCCGTCTGGCGCGCTCGACCCTCCCTCCGACCTTCAATGCATTGTTCGATGAAAAGGGTCGTATACCTGGCATTCACAACGTTCATATAATAGACTGGAATTTATAAAAACGTATTTTCGTTGCCTGTTATGGTCTAAACTCGTCAGTGTAGCTCGAAAGTTCGACTATATAAGACGTATATTCCGCCGTTCATAATATTATAAGCGCAGTTTTTATTCATTTTACATTCAAAAATGGATCGAAAAAAAGGTTCGCGACAAACAAGAAGCAGTGATAATTTACGGAAATCTCGACCAAAAAAAGGAAGGGTGTTTTTAACCCCAACCTGGCCGAAACGGAAACTGAACGTTTCAGCACGTCTGCGAAGAAACTGAAAAATAATATTGATATGACTGTGAATCAAAGTTCTAATATTGAATATCGGATTTTGAACTTTTGGGTTGTGTTTGCTGCTATTTCAAATGTAGTGAAGTGCAAAACGTGTAATGGAAATATTACATTTGAAACGGCAAGTGCAAGAGGACTAGGCTTCAAAATCGTTGTGAAATGTGACTCATGTGCAGATACTTTGATATCATCTTCTCCTTTTTTGGAACATTCGTCAGAAATAAATCGTCGATTTATATTCCCCATGCGAGTTCTTGGCATAGGATTGGCTGGAGCACACAAATTTTGCGGACTTATGGACATGCCAAGGTTTCTTACCGAGACTACGTATTCAATCATTTTGAAAAGTATTTATGAGTCTGTGAAAACATGCGCAGATGTAATATTTAAAAAAGCCGTACGAGAAGAAATTGAAAATACACCTAATGCAGAAGGCGATGCAACTCCTTAATTAACAGTTTCCGGAGATGGATCCTGGAGGAAGCGAGGATATACGTCGTTGTTCGGAGTCACATCAGTCATAGGCTACTATAGTGGAAAAGTACTTGATCTTGTGGTAAAAAGTGCGTATTGTAAAATGTGTGAATCGTGGAAACATAAGCTAAATGATGAGGAATACGAAGAATGGTACGAAACACACGAAGACAACTGCAGTGCAAATCACGAAGGCTCCTCGGGAAAAATGGAGGTGGACTCCATTATCGAAATCTTCAAGCGTTCAATAGAAAAATATAATGTCCTGTGCCGTTACTATATTGGAGACGGAGATTCGAAAACGTACACTGGGCTAGTAAATTCTCATCCTTATGACGACGTAGAAGTTATAAAAAAGAGAATGCATCGGTCACGTCCAAAAGCGTATGGGATCCCGCCTTCGTAATTTAGTAAAAAAAAAACAAAAAGCTTGGTGGTTAAGGACAGCTGACATGAAAATTTATTGACAAGCTCACTGTGTACTATGGACTTGCTATTCGACGCCATTCTGCTTCTGTTCACGATATGCATGAGGCAATATGGGCGACCTTCGATCAATACAGTTCAACCTATGCAAATCCACACCATGAGAGATGTCCAACCGGTGAAGAATCGTGTTGTTCGTATCGAGCTCAGGCGAGAAACGAGGCTTTCCAACACGATTACAAACCACTTCCATCAAATGTATTGGATGCTATCAGACCCATATACAACGATCTGAGTAAGGAAACTTTACTCGAAAGATGCGTCGGTGGCTTCAATCAAAATAACAACGAAAGCTTCAACCAACTTATTTGGAAAATCAGCCCAAAAATCGTCTCGAGTGGAGCAATCGTTGTAAATTTAGCAGCTTATATTGCCGTTGGACTATTCAACGAAGGTTCAAAATCATTATTATTTTATTTGAACTCAATCGGAGTGAGCTGTGGACACAACGCGCACGAATACGCTGATAAAATGGACGAAGCACGGATTGCACTGGCAGAGAGACGTGCGGCCGAGAGCACTCGTGAAGGAAGAATGTTATGAAGGCAACACCAAATTTCCGTTTTGCAAGCGGCATCGTCGGCGGAAGAACTTCTGTATGGGCCCGGAATATATGACTCTATGTAAGTTTACAAAAAAAAAAATATTTTCTTCGTGTAAACTGAAATTGAAACTTTAAACGCGTTTTTCTCAAAACGGCATTTCTGAAGTCGGTGACCAAGATTACTCGAACACTAATGAACCGATCTTCTTGAAATTTTTCAGGCTTATTTAATACATAAAAATGTAGTATTTAATCGTTCGATTTTTTTTTTCGACAAAATGGCCGTTTTATAGCCAAAAAACGGCCGTTTTTTCGTTGAAATCGAACTGTTAGAACGAGATTTGGGAGGGGGTACAAAACGTTGGAACTCTTAGATTTTCAACAATAACCGTTTATTTTAGCACAACGAATTCATAGCGCGTGGCTACAGTCGGCCATCTTAGTCTTCACTACTACTAGAAACGAAAACCCCTAGAGCTGCCCGAGACGTTTATCGGTGGCGCGCTCTAGAGTCAGATATACGAACTCAAACTATAACATCCTCCCATCTTGAGTTGGGAAAGATTTTGCAACGCAAAAATAAAACAAAACATAAAAGATCAGAATAAAAAACGAAATAGAGCCAAACATTGCTCATAAAGAAATCTAGAGATCGAGCCTTTTTGGAGCGTTAACTTGACGCCCACTTCTCTTACGTGTAGCTGAATTTGAATTTTTCTCTGGCGCCGTCGTATTTTCGATAGGAAGCTCGGAATTCTCGTTTGACGGTGTCTCTCCTTCTTCTTCGATAGGAAGCTCGGAATTCTCGTTGGACGGTGTCTCTTCTTTTTCTTCGATCTCCGGCGTTCGAGTTGTGTTTGGAGGAGACCCTTTATCGGCGACTGACCTTTTTATAGTCTCTATCTCGATAGGCGACGTCATCTCTAGCGGATACAACCGCTGAACGGGGCGCACGAGCTCTCCGGACGCTGTTTTCAGTCGAGCCACTCTTACGATTCCGTCTCGACCCGGAATAACTTCGATTACTCGAGCCAGGGGCCAATCTAGAAGCTTTTGATTGTCGTGACCCACGAAGACGACATCTCCCACTTGCAAACTTATTATATTTGCTTTGGTACTTTTCGCTCGAGACAATTGTCCCAAATATTCGGAGCGAAAACGGCGACGCAAATCCTCTTGTAGTCTCTGGCGGTAACGACGTCTTCTCCTCAAGTGGTTCTCTTCGATATTGTCGAGATCTGGCACTCCTACTTCTCGAATGTCTTGTAGGAACATCGCTGGCGTCAACGGAACCAACTCCTCGGGATTCTCGGATACATAAGTGATCGGGCGCGAATTTATGATCGCCTCGCTACCACACAACGTCGTGGTAAGATCCTCGAACGTCAGACAGGCTCGTCCCAAGACTTTCCTGAGTAACTCTTTTACCGACCTCACGAGAGGCTCCCACCATCCTCCCCACCAGGCTGCTGCAGGAGGATTAAATCGCCACTCGATTTTTTCGACCGTACTATATTCCGCAATTCTGTTCCAGTTGACTCCCCGCAGTAGATTACTGGCCCCGGTGAAATTAGTGCCGTTGTCGCTGTATACGACAGCAGGTCGTCCTCGTCGTGCGATAAATCTTCGGAAAGCCCCAATAAAGAGCTCGGTCGACAGTGACGTGACGAGTTCGAGGTGAACAGCTCTGTACACCGCACATGTGAAAAGACAGATCCAGGCCTTCTCACCGCCTTTCAAGTAAACTGGTCCTGCGAAATCGACTCCGGATACCTCGAACACCGCTGCATCTCGTACACGTTCCTCCGGTAGAGTCGCTGGCGAAGTTTCTATTCTCGTGGCCTTGTAGCGTCGGCAGGTGATGCATCTCGCGAGCACAGAACGTATAGCACGTCGACTGGTGAGAATCCACACTTGCTCTCGCAGATTACTCATCATAATTTGTATCCCCGCGTGATTCAGTTTCTCATGGCGGTATTGTATCAACTTCGTCACCAAAGGGTGTTGAGGATCCAAAACTATCGGGCAACGGAATCCCAGTCGATCGTCTCGGTTTGATATCGGAGTTTTTAGCCGAATCAGCCCTAACTTATCTTCGTACGCACTCAGACTCTTGATTCTCGGGTCGGCGACGCCGTCGAACGACTCTTTCTGGACTAAGCGCATTAATTTCAGCTCGGCCTCGACGATTTCCTTGGCCGTCAATTCCCCGCATCGACTTCGAGAATGATCTTTGCGGCACCTCGCTACGAACCGTAGTATCCACGCCAACGTCCGTAATATCCTCGAATATTTCGAGAGCCCTCGCATGTACCAATAAATATCTTGATCGGTGTTCGTTAAACCCACGTTGGTCATCGCAATAGTGCTTTGCATCGACGCATCGTTTTTCTTCGTTCTCGACGACGTTTTCTTGATCTCGTGGCTCACCTCGTTCTCGTCCACTTCATATTCAGCTGACGGCCATTGATCGCGAGTTTTCTTGAGCCATTCTGGGCCCTCCCACCATCTCGACTCAAGGAGTTGTCTAGCGCTGCATCCTCGAGATGGGAGATCGGCCGGGTTGACTGAACCGGGTACGTGATACCACTGCTCGTGATGTGTCAATCGTCTTATCTCTAGTACTCTATTCCACACGAACGTCGCCCACTGATTCTCGCGCTTGATCCACGACAGAACGGTTGACGAGTCACTCCAGAAGCGTTTCTCTGCCTGTGACTTGCCTAGCACGTCTAGCGTGAAAGCCATCAATCTCGCTCCTATCGTCGCGGCAAGAAGCTCCAATCTCGGTGTGGTTGTTTTACCCATCGGTGCTACTCTCGATTTCGCTTCAATGAGTTGGACTTTAACTCCGTCCGCGGTGTCTGTACGTGCGTATAATACAGCCGCATACGCCTCTCGACTAGCGTCGACGAAAACGTGAAAAGATGTCACGTCTCCACTCGATTCTTCTCCGAACGCCCATCGTGGAAGTCGTAACTCTAGCAGAAGGTTCAACTCTCTATGCCAATCTCTGAACGTGTCCTCGGTTTCTTTATCGACCTCTGTGTCCCAATCCAGATCCGTGGACCATAGTTTCTGTAATAGTAATTTCGGACGCAGCAGTACCGGGCACGCTAAACCTATCGGGTCAAATATCTTTTGCGTGATTGAAAGAATATTTCGTTTCGTCACCTTTTCTGGTAGAGGTCCATCCACCGCTGCCTTCGTCAGTGCCAGCGTGTCTTTTCCCTTGTCCCAAGTGAGTCCGAGTACCGACGCGGTGCATTGCGACAACAGGGGATCGGAATACTCCCATCCTCGAAGTAGAAAGCCACCGCTCATCATTGCCTTGGTAGCAACTCTCTCGAAGGAATCTTTCTCTTCCTCCGTGTCAACGCTGGTCACACAGTTGTCCACGTAAAAGGATCTCTTCAGTTTCTCGATCATCGAACGCCGTTGTTCATCTTCGATCTCTCGAAGCTCTTTCTCCAAGTGCATTTCGATTGTAGCCCCCAGTAAAAACGGACTGCTCGTCACTCCGAATACGACTCGACAATGTCGGTAAATGTCAACTTTCATCGGCTCGTCCTCGTTCCACCACAGGAACCGAAGCACGTCTCGGTCTTTTGGCGTTACACTGATCTGGAGAAAAGCTCGTTTTACGTCGGAAATAATTCCAATTCTTTTCTCTCGGAATCGCAGTAACATCGACGGAATCAGCTCTATAAGGTTTGGACCGACTTCGAGACACTGATCTAACCGCGTTTGTCCTCTTCCGTCGGTGGGACGCGTTCTATAATTCCCTCCGCCGTCCAATCTCGAATTATTCGACCGTAATCTTCGAAAAGATTTTCAGACTTCAACCTTTTCGTGTTTATCTCCAATCTCTTGAACGCGACGTCTTTGTTGTCCGAGAGCGGTGGATGATTTTATTTCCAAGGTAGGAGAACTTCGTAACGTCCCTTTTCATTTACCTTGACCGTTTGACGAAAATGATTTTTCACTTGTTCTTGATGAGCTTCTTTGGTTTTCGTCTCGATGGGATCGGTGATTCCCAGCGTGTCGAGGCTCCACAGATCTGAGACACTGGCGGTCTGTGTTATCATGGAGACTGACAACAATGCCGCGTCGACTCGCGGAACGTCTCTCTGTGCAGTTTTCCCCAACATCGTCCATCCCAGGCGAGTCTCTATCGCTGTCGTGCCGCATTTGAGATTTTGCAGTCGTCCGGTCAACAGTTTTCCCACGATATCCGCTCCTATGAGTATCGCGATGGGCTCATTTCTCTGGCCAACATCAGTCAGCCGTATACCGTCTTGCGCCAACTCTTGAATCCAAGGCCCTCTCGTGATGCCAGAGATACTGTGACAAATCGTGTCTTGGTCCAGCGCAACAAAATTGCACGCTTACGAGTCGTCCAGGCTACGGAGTCGTATACGATACGCTTTGTGTTCCTGTGCTTCGGTCTTCGCGCCTCCGAACAGTAGGTGGATTATGCTCTGCCTCCCTACTTCCTCGTATCCCAGTTCCTCGACGGTTTGACGCAAAACGTACGAACGATGTGAGCCCGTATCCAACACTGCTCTCACGATACGCTCTTCTCCGTTATTGTACACTTTAACCCTCACGGTCTGCAAAAATATTTCGTTATTACACGAGAGATTCGCCAGACTACTCTCCGTTTGACTCTTCGGCGGTCCGTCTCCGTGTTTCCTCGTTGTCGTTGTTTTTTCGGACGTCATTCCTCGGCACATGAGTAACGCGTGGTTTTTACCGCACCATGCGCACTTTTGCTTGTATCTGCAGAACCTTCGGCCATGACCTGTCTTGAGACAATTGAAACAGGCGTTTTTCTGTTTCACGACCTCCTGTCTCTCCTCCATCGACATTTTCCTCGCCTTTTCACACTGCGAACTCTCGTGAGCCTCGCTGCAAAATATGCACTCGGGTGATTTACCCTCTTTTGTGGTTAAAAGCGCGGCGGCCGTCGCTGTTTCGTTGCTCGACTCGCTTTTCGTTTTATTTTTTCTTTTCTCTTTTCCTTGTTCCTTACCGAGACCGAAACCGCTCACTGCCATCGCGATCCTTTCCTCATTCTCCACCTCGGCTTGCAAGAACGTCATTAGATTCACGAGACGCTCTTTGGGGTTAGGGACTACCGGCACGTTGTTCCCTGGTTCTCTCGCGGCAAACTGGATGGCGCTACTCGTCTGTCTCTGCCAGGTCCGTAGCAATTCTTCCGGCAACGACGACTCCACGAGAGAATACAACATGGCCGCGCACGTGTCTGTTGTCACGCCCAACGACTCGAGCGATCGTATATGCGTCTCTAATTTGTCGTAGACGCTAGCCAACGAGACCGACTCTTTTGCCGCCAACGCGTTGTTGAGCACCAATTTTAACAGCTCGCGCACGTACACCTCTACTAACAATTCGTTTTTTCCGAACCGACTTTTTAGACTCTTGATCACCTTGTCGTAATTTTCCGCCGTCGGTGGGTAGCTGTTCACGAGTTCACTGGCCCGCGAGCTGGTCACCATAGCTTGGATGAGATACTGGAACTTATCCTCTCTCTTGATGGACTCGTCTTCGTGAATATTTTTAAACTGGCTCCAGAACTGCAGCCACTCACGAACATCGCCGTTGAATTTCTTGAGCTCGATCTTCGGCAGTTTGAATCCCCGTCGATTGTCAAATGGCGCATTATTATGCGACGTTGCCGCGGTCAGGTCCTGTTGCGCGAACGACGCATTATGATATTGAGCCGTCACGACAATTCTCGCGATGTCCACCTTCGCCCTGTGATATTTTACTCGGTACTCGTCCGCAGCCAACACCTCCGTTTCCAGCTCGCTCTGCGCCGCGTCTGAATCGACCATGAGATCGATCATTTTCGCGTTGAAATCCTCGAGCTCACTCGCCTTGTCCTTGAGCAGAGCGAAAAGACTCTGTAGTTCTATCCTCTCAGGAACCTCTTTGGCGAGCTCGGTGGTTAGCGCTGTAAGCACGCGCGTAAACGCGGAACGTGTCGTCCCTCGCGTCTTTTTCACACGGTCCATTGTTCTCACCCCGGCTTCACTTTTGCCACCAATTTAACCCAAAACACGTAACTCTTAGTCCTGTCACGGTCGCCACAATGTTAGAACGAGATTTGGGAGGGGGTAGAAAACGTTGGAACTCTTAGATTTTCAACAATAACCGTTTATTTTAGCACAACGAATTCATAGCGCGTGGCTACAGTCGGCCATCTTAGTCTTCACTACTACTAGAAACGAAAACCCCTAGAGCTGCCCGAGACGTTTATCGGTGGTGCGCTCTAGAGTCAGATATACGAACTCAAACTATAACACGAACCATTAACTTTGACTGTCCGCCATTTTGTGAAAAATGAATATTTTTTAAAATCCTTCGATTAAAGACTAGTTTATACTTATATTTGACTAAATCCATCCGCATTTTTTTTCAGATGATACACTTCGCCGCAATGTTAGTCACCGAAAACCGTGTATATAAAAACATTATTTCATTGACGGCCATTTGCCACTAAACAATGTAATATTTTTCAATAAAAAAATTACTGAAAATTCTTCAAGATGTGTTCTTTAAGGTGGTATATTGATCGATTAAAAAAGTTTTGTAGTTTTCTTTAAAAAAATTCATGCAAAAGGCCTTTTTTGCGCTACAAGTCGGGGTAACGCCTTAAGGGATAACACCACTCAAGGATTTTGGAAAGACGTTTTCTTTCCTAAAAATACTTTGGTGTCATAAAAACAATATGCAATTGGTGCTGTAGCAATTGTTTTTATTTAAAGGTTCAATTATCGATTTGGCCACAGCGCCTTGGAGCGCGCGCTGAGTTGGTCGTACAACTTTAAACGCGGTTTTCTCGAACCCACTTTTTTCGATCTCGGAAGACGGATTACTCGACCACCTTTGCATGCATCGATTTGAAATTTTGATAGCAGCTTCACAATTATATTCTTTATGGGAGTACGTAGCCGTTTTTTTTATTAAATGTTAACTGCTTTTTATAAACAATTTACTACTTTTTTTGGCAAAAATTCGATTTATTTCCTTCAAAGTGCGCTATTTTTGCAAAATTTGAAAGCGAATTGCTAGGTAGTCTCATAGCTAATAATATATAAATTATCATTTTTTTGGTTTTTGTTTCAGATCTTATATTTCACGAGAAAACCGTTCTCCCGTGAAACTATACAGGGTGTCCCAGAACTCAACGTCAAGCCGAAACGGGGTGACAGGATTGATTGTAACCATCATGAGAAAAATCAGAAAAAAATCTATCCTATGCAGTTTGAAAATTATGGGCATTTAAGAAAAACCTAGAAATTTGGTCAAACTGTAACCATTTTTCGGTTATTGTGGTTAATTTTTATTATTTTTGTTCATATAAACTTTGAAACCGTAACCCTAAATAACATTTCTAGAATCACAGTCAAAAATAATGACACAATTGCCCCAAGTTTCCTAGAATTAAGACTATTTGTTAAACTATGAATTTAAAATTTTCAAAATTTGGCTACTTTGAAAGGCCCTGCTTTAAAAAAAAAGTACTAGAGTGCCTTGGCAAGTGCCATTAAAAGTTGGCGCATTTAATCAGGATTGTAAAATGGTACAATACTTGTTAGTTTCATACTAAAAAAACGAGTAAAAAAATTACAACCTCAAGTAACCCGATTTTTGCTAACCCATTTTACTCAGTTAAAATGTTTTGACGTGATAACGTCTTATAAATCGATGGAGCCGGCTGCACGCACCAAAAAGCATGACTCATCGCCGTTACCTCGCTCTGAGGCGTTCCATTTAAGGCTTGAGGTGTAAGCGAGAGCTCGGAACGAGCGACAAAAAGGTACAATCGGCCTCCGCGTTCGGCAGCGTTCGGCAGCGTTCGACATTTGACTCTCTCCTACTTGAGTGATGGCCTCTGTACACTGCGAGCGACGAGCGACGAGCGATCAGCGATATCCAATGGCAACGTCACTCTCATAGAGCATTTCCGTCATACTCGAGCTCTCATTGGATATCGCTCATCGCTTGTCGCCCATCGCGCGCAGTGTGCAGAAGCCATGAGCGATGCGTCCGCGTGGACAGCTGCTATACAATAATACATGTACATGATTTCGTCAAGTATGAAGTGCAGTGAAAAGTGAATGTGGTGTGAATTGTTTATAGCAACGATAATTGCGGCGATAAAGGTAATGATTCTTTCGATATTAAATATATGTTCAGTGATATATTGTCGAATACTCGTGCTTTCATCATTAAAATAAATAGCATCGGTCCGCTAGTGCAGCGATTGTAGGTTATGCTATAATTGACAAAACTATAACAATAAGTTAACAGAACTATTTCACGATGAGTAAAAATCAATTGCTTTACTATTCGATCGAAATACAGTACTACCTCCCTAAGAGAGCGGTCTAGGGCGGTTAGGGGAAGTAATTTTCGAGAAATTCGTCGCCGAAGCCTTCTCCCACCGCTAGGTTAGCGCGCTCGAAAATCGCGCATGTGGTAGCGTATATGTGTTTCTCCACTCGACCTCTATGAGAGAGCGCGAACGAAAGTGTTAAGAAAACTGTAAACAAGTTGCGGAAAGTGTACTGGCGTTTCGTCGTTTCATGCGTAAGTATATCTCATTGAATATTGATGTGTAAATCTTTCTTTTTCTTCGCGTTTTTTTTAATCTGCTGTTTGGTATATTTTGTTGTTGCAATATTATAACACATATGAAGGAAACATTTGTAAAACTTTCAATAATTGTTGAATTATCTTATTGTTCGCAAAAATATACGTAGTATATTCGTTATCGAAACTCGAACATATACAGTAGAACCTCGATTATCCGAACCAATTGGGACCGAGACTAGTTCGGATAATCAAAAGTTCGGATAATCGAAACGTGGGTTTTTTGGGACGAGATCATAAACAACACCTTTTTATATAAAAACAGTACATACATATATATTATAATTTGACATATATGTTAACGTTGAAATATATATAAATATATATATATATATATATATATATATATATATATATATATATATATATAATGTATTTGAAATACCTGAAAAAAGTTGAATGCTTTTTTTATATTTTTTAAAATTAAAATCGTTCATTTTTAATTGACGAACGGCTGTAACGCGTTTTTGAGCGGCTAAGTCTCGCAGCCGTTTGGGAAGGAGAGATTGCGTTGGGTTGCTCATTGTTGCTCACGGCGGTGGCAGCGAGCAACAATGTATCTTTCGCGCCAACGTTCGGATAATTGAGAGTTCGGATAAACTAAGTCATCGTTCGGATAATTGAGGTTCTACTGTACAGTGTACAAAAAAAATGTAACTAACAATTTATCTTGTGTATATACTTCAAGTTGAAATATACAATGTATATATATGTATAAATATTTCATTTTTAGATAAAACGGGATGGCTGAATCGAAAATATATTTTACTTGCATTAAATTACTACTTGAAATTTAATTATGGTGCATGTTTTTTTCTCCGACTTTACGGCTTAAACGTATATATTATTATACAAAGGAATATTATCCATTTGACAATCGTGCGACGTGCGATTTTCTGAAATCGCTCGCGATCTCTTATGGAGGTGTCCGCGACAAACTCGGGAGGCCTCGGGTACACTGGACAGCTCGAGCTAGGTGGGGGAAGCCATAAAATGCGCTCAAGCGGAACCGCGGGGAAATTCTCTCTTAGGGAGGGCTCTCTTAGGGAGGTAGTACTGTAATTATCGAGCGTAGCTATGATTTCAAAAAATTAAAACATAAATGTTAAATCTTCCACATATCATAAGAACGTGTCTGAAATGACAGGTTGGACCAGCCAGCCGTCAAAGGGAACAATTTTCTCCTATATCAAACACATTGCGGCGGGCTTTTTAAAAGCTAGAGTTACAAAAATTTTAATGATGTTTCCAATTTTTTAATTTTAAATTTAAGATTTATGAACAATAATTTAATCACAGTTTATTCTTATAATAAATTATTCAAAATTATTACTTTTTTACAACAAATTACAATTAAATTTGCAAAAATAATTAAGTAACTAATTGAACAACAACTTTTATTCAGTTCACTTGCTGAAAGAAATAATGTCAATACAAAATTTATTATTATAAAATAATAAAATCAAAAATTAAATTTTAACAGTCGAGTAGAAATTTAAACAATAAATTTTATTCAAGTATTTTGTAAATTTAAAATGATTTTCTGAACGAAGAATTTTATGAAAAAATAAAAGTTGTAAAACAATTGCTCAAACACATTCATACTTGTAAGAAATATGTACATTGTAAAAAAAATAAATAAAAATTGACATAATTGTATTTATGCGTACAAATAAATGTAACTTGATCAATTCAATTGTGATTTCCATTTACCTCCTTCTCTATATCCATACAAAATATTTATCAAACAAACAAAATTAAAATTTTCTTTTGAAAAATGAAACCTTTCCATCAGTATTTTCTTATGACGTTGTCACGTTCAACTATCGTCAGTAAACCGACTTTACAGGCAACCGATTTTTTTTTATTCGCACAAGCTCTTGGTAGGTTCTTAATTTTACGGCAAAATGATGAGAGAGATGGATAGTGGACATGTTTGCCATGAGTGAGAGAGACAGATAGTGACGCCACTTTTACCAAAGTCAACAAAAGTATGTAAAATTAATAAAATAATGAAAAATCTTGACCTAATTTAGATTTATTGGAATAAAAGTCAGATACATAGGGAAATAACATTTTTTATTACAGCAAATGTTGAAATTGTTTGCCATCAGCCTCAATACACGCCCTACATCTTCTTAAAAAAGATCTACTTATTAGCCGGGCATATCCTCGAGAGTTGATGTCCTCAGCAGCTTGAGAAATTCGTTCACGCAGCTCGGCTACGCTCTCAATGGGCTTTGAATAAACTTTTCCTTTGAGAACGCCCCAATAAAAAAAATCCAGGGGATTTAAATCTAGGGAACGGGCTGGCCACGAGATAGTGCCTGAACGTCCAATCCACCTTCCCGGATATTCCTGGTCAAGGAAATCTCTTACTTGCACTGCGTAATGCGCTGGGCAGCCATCTTGTTGATACCACATGTGGCGACGATCTGTTAGTGGTACGTCGTCTAACAAAGTTGGTAAATTTTCTCGTAAAAAATGTAGGTTATTCGTGCCATTCAAGTTCTCAGGCAGCTCAAAAGGCCCAACAATTTTGCCGTTTAAAATTCCGGTCCACAGGTTGACTTTAAAGCGATACTGGGATCTGTCTTCTCGCATTAAATGTGGATTCTCCACATGCCACTCGTGAAAATTGTGTAAGTTTATGTAACCATCTTTTTTAAATGTAGATTCATCTGACCAGAGAATTTTTTGGATAAATTGGGGATTTTTATTATGCCTCTGTAGCATTGTTCTACAAAATGAAATCCTTTCAGGATAATCTCGAGGGAGAAGACTTTGAACTCGTTGTACGAGAAACAGATGCATTTCGGCTCTTTGTAAAATACGATGTGCTGTGCTTTTGGGTATTCCCGTTCTTTCTTCAATTACACGAACGGAAATACTTGGGTCATCTGCGACCTCTTGCAACACTTCTTCCTCTTCCTCGAAAGCGAGGTCCACCTCCAGCCCGTATTTGATTCGGGAAATGGCCGCCCTCCGTGAGTGAACGGTGCACATTAACAAACACGCGGTGATCCGGATAGCGCTCTAAATTTGGATATCTTTCACGATAAAGTCTAGCGGCGGCACTTGCGTTCCATCTGCATTCCCCATAAATGAGGTGCATGTTCGCATATTCTTGTGAAGTGTAGCGCGTAGGCATGGTAGATAACAAGGATGCCAACACAAAAGTCCAATTCCAAAAGAGAGAAGCCAAAGTTGCCAGTATGTAATCAACAAGTCCAATTCACAAAAATCCAAGTCGAATAAGAGAAGCCAAAGTTGTCAGTACTAAATCAACACAAGCGTATACGGAAAGGTGCGCAGTAGACGAATGAGCGAAGCGTACTAACTGGTGTCAGACTGGTAGCGTAGCCATTTGTTTGGTATGGCGTCTGTATCTGTTTCATTCGCAGTCGCTTAAACGATGCATCTCCGTCTCACTGCGTGGCGTCACTATCTGTCTCGCTCACTCATGGCAAACATGTCCACTATCCATCTCTCTCATCATTTTGCCGTAAAATTAAGAACCTACCAAGAGCTTGTGCGAATAAAAAACATTTTAACTGAGTAAAATGGGTTAGCAAAAATCGGGTTACTTGAGGTTGTAATTTTTTTACTCGTTTTTTTAGTATGAAACTAACAAGTATTGTACCATTTTACAATCCTGATTAAATGCGCCAACTTTTAATGGCACTTGCCAAGGCACTCTAGTACTTTTTTTTTAAAGCAGGGCCTTTCAAAGTAGACACATTTTGAAAATTTTAAACTCATCGTTTAACAAATAGTCTTAATTCTAGGAAACTTGGGGCCATTGTGTCATTATTTTTTACTGTGATTCTAGAAATGTTATTTAGGGTTACGGTTCCAAAGTTTAAATGAACAAAAATAATAAAAATTAACCACAATAACCGAAAAATGGTTACAGTTTGACCAAATTTCTAGGTTTTTCTTAAATGCCCATAATTTTCAAACTGCATGGGATAGATTTTTTTTCTGATTTTTCTCATGATGCTTACAATCAATCCTGTCACCCCGTCTCGGCTGGACGTTGAGTTCTGGGACACCCTGTATGTAAAAAACACGTTTTTCTAGATGGGCTGTATCGCCGCCATTTTGAGTTTGAGATCTTTTCTCGCTTTTGCGTTTTTTTTTCCGAACCGTCATGAGGAAATTATGAATCCGCGGATATTTCGACGTTTGATGTCACGATCGGTCTGTCGTGAGGTTAGAAACTCATCCGATCACTTTCACCTCGTTGACCAATATATTACTATATATGTAGGTGCCGCTGCACCCCAGCGCCATCACTTCGGGACATTTTCGGGGACGCTTTTTTCAGCGCCTTTGCATTGCCGCTGAACCTCCTGGTATCTAGGCTCCATGGCTGCGGCAGTCGGGAAAACGACATCTTGTCGATTCGTCGGGAAAAATAAATTTGTCGCGCAAGAATTTGCGCGGCTGGCGCCCTATCCCGTACGAGTCGGACGAGAGTTGATTTTGGGACGCGAGTACCGGCAATCGTGTCACAAATTTTGGCGCCCAACGTGGGGCCCGATTCGCGATAGCGATAATCCGACCGAACACCGCCCCGAGATTGGTGAAAAAGAAATTCAGTAAAGCGTTTATCAAATTGTAGTACAGATTTCTTTCTTGATTGTATTTTTTTGTGTTGCATGTTTAAAATATTCCCCCGTTGCATGTGTAAAATATAATATTTAGTCCCCAGGTAGCAATTTTCAAAAAGTTGTCCTAAAGTCGGCTCAAAGGATGCCAAATGTCCGCCCGGCAATTATCTTAAAGTCAACAACCATCCAAAAAGATAACTGTTGGACGCATGATAACTTATAGGTAACTTCCCAGCTGACGTTTGGTACCCATTTGGACAACTAATAGACAACTACTTTGAAATTGCTACCTGGGCCATTATCGTAAGCTGGAATTATTTCCCGCCGTCAAAAGTCTCGACTGGGTTAGCACGACGCCTCGTGAAACGCTGGTGGTGGGGGTATGTCCTCGGTTTGAAGCACCGGCCGTTTCGCCTAGTGACTACGAGTGTCGCTGCGATAGAGTGATGCAGGCTGTACGAGAGAGATGGAAATCAATTGTTGACTCATAGGAACCTAACCTAGTTGTACAATTGGCTGATGAAGGAAAATTATGATATTCAACGTAAAAATGCATGATGGACCTAAATACAATTAAAAGTAACTTTATTGTAAAACTGAAAAAAACCAAAAGACTATAGTTATCCAAGTGGGTACAATGAATATGAATGTTTTTTTATATAGGTGTCAATGTGAGCTCGTGTTGGTCGAGGGGTTCGGTACAAGCTTCGTAATGCTGCTTTCAGGGGTTCGGTGCAAGCCACGTAATGCTGCTTTCAGGGGTTCGATCCCTGTGCGCTTTGGTTTTTTAAAAACATGTTTTAGCTTTTATAAACAAATAGGCTTTACGCGTTGTTTTAATTGACCGGAAAATAAGTGGCAACTATTCCAGACCGAAGTGGAATCCAGACCGAAACACTTGCAGGATGTTTTTCTTGAAAATGAAACAAATACTTAAGAAACAGTGCTTCTTTTGCAATTCTTTGTTTCCTCTTCGAAAAACTTTAATGAATGTCCCAAAAAACATTTTCAATAATCTCTACTTTGCAGTTTCCGAAACGGTTTGCGTTGGTAAATTAAAAAAATCGGTTGCCTGTAAAGTCGGTTTACTGACGATAGTTGAACGTGACAACGTCATAAGAAAATACTGATGGAAAGGTTTCATTTTTCAAAAGAAAATTTTAATTTTGTTTGTTTGATAAATATTTTGTATGGATATAGAGAAGGAGGTAAATGGAAATCACAATTGAATTGATCAAGTTACATTTATTTGTACGCATAAATACAATTATGTCAATTTTTATTTATTTTTTTTACAATGTACATATTTCTTACAAGTATGAATGTGTTTGAGCAATTGTTTTACAACTTTTATTTTTTCATAAAATTCTTCGTTCAGAAAATCATTTTAAATTTACAAAATACTTGAATAAAATTTATTGTTTAAATTTCTACTCGACTGTTAAAATTTAATTTTTGATTTTATTATTTTATAATAATAAATTTTGTATTGACATTATTTCTTTCAGCAAGTGAACTGAATAAAAGTTGTTGTTCAATTAGTTACTTAATTATTTTTGCAAATTTAATTGTAATTTGTTGTAAAAAAGTAATAATTTTGAATAATTTATTATAAGAATAAACTGTGATTAAATTATTGTTCATAAATCTTAAATTTAAAATTAAAAAATTGGAAACATCATTAAAAATTTTGTAACTCTAGCTTTTAAAAAGCCCGCCGCAATGTGTTTGATATAGGAGAAAATTGTTCCCTTTGACGGCTGGCTGGTCCAACCTGTCATTTCAGACACGTTCTTATGATATGTGGAAGATTTAACATTTATGTTTTAATTTTTTGAAATCATAGCTACGCTCGATAATTACAGTACTACCTCCCTAAGAGAGCCCTCCCTAAGAGAGAATTTCCCCGCCGTTCCGCTTGAGCGCATTTTATGGCTTCCCCCACCTAGCTCGAGCTGTCCAGTGTACCCGAGGCCTCCCGAGTTTGTCGCGGACACCTCCATAAGAGATCGCGAGCGATTTCAGAAAATCGCACGTCGCACGATTGTCAAATGGATAATATTCCTTTGTATAATAATATATACGTTTAAGCCGTAAAGTCGGAGAAAAAAACATGCACCATAATTAAATTTCAAGTAGTAATTTAATGCAAGTGAAATATATTTTCGATTCAGCCATCCCGTTTTATCTAAAAATGAAATATTTATACATATATATACATTGTATATTTCAACTTGAAGTATATACACAAGATAAATTGTTAGTTACATTTTTTTTGTACACTGTACAGTAGAACCTCAATTATCCGAACGATGACTTAGTTTATCCGAACTCTCAATTATCCGAACGTTGGCGCGAAAGATACATTGTTGCTCGCTGCCACCGCCGTGAGCAACAATGAGCAACCCAACGCAATCTCTCCTTCCCAAACGGCTGCGAGACTTAGCCGCTCAAAAACGCGTTACAGCCGTTCGTCAATTAAAAATGAACGATTTTATTTTTAAAAAATATAAAAAAAGCATTCAACTTTTTTCAGGTATTTCAAATACATTATATATATATATATATATATATATATTTCAACGTTAACATATATGTCAAATTATAATATATATGTATGTACTGTTTTTATATAAAAAGGTGTTGTTTATGATCTCGTCCCAAAAAACCCACGTTTCGATTATCCGAACTTTTGATTATCCGAACTAGTCTCGGTCCCAATTGGTTCGGATAATCGAGGTTCTACTGTATATGTTCGAGTTTCGATAACGAATATACTACGTATATTTTTGCGAACAATAAGATAATTCAACAATTATTGAAAGTTTTACAAATGTTTCCTTCATATGTGTTATAATATTGCAACAACAAAATATACCAAACAGCAGATTAAAAAAAACGCGAAGAAAAAGAAAGATTTACACATCAATATTCAATGAGATATACTTACGCATGAAACGACATAACGCCAGTACACTTTCCGCAACTTGTTTACAGTTTTCTTAACACTTTCGTTCGCGCTCTCTCATAGAGGTCGAGTGGAGAAACACATATACGCTACCACATGCGCGATTTTCGAGCGCGCTAACCTAGCGGTGGGGGAAGGCTTCGGCGACGAATTTCTCGAGAATTACTTCCCCTAACCGCCCTAGACCGCTCTCTTAGGGAGGTAGTACTATATTTCGATCGAATAGTAAAGCAATTGATTTTTACTCATCGTGAAATAGTTCTGTTAACTTATTGTTATAGTTTTGTCAATTATAGCATAACCTACAATCGCTGCACTAGCGGACCGATGCTATTTATTTTAATGATGAAAGCACGAATATTCGACAATATATCACTGAACATATATTTAATATCGAAAGAATCATTACCTTTATCGCCGCAATTATCGTTGCTACAAACAATTCACACCACATTCACTTTTCACTGCACTTCATACTTGACGAAAACATGTACATGTATTATTGTATAGCAGCTGTCCACGCGGACGCATCGCTCATGGCTTCTGCACACTGCGCGCGATGGGCGACAAGCGATGAGCGATATCCAATGAGAGCTCGAGTATGACGGAAATGCTCTATGAGAGTGACGTTAACATTGGATATCGCTGATCGCTCGTCGCTCGTCGCTCGCAGTGTACAGAGGCCATCACTCAAGTAGGAGAGAGACAAATGTCGAACGCTGCCGAACGCTGCCGAACGCGGAGGCCGATTGTACCTTTTTGTCGCTCGTTCCGAGCTCTCGCTTACACTTCAAGCCTTAAATGGAACGCCTCAGAGCGAGGTAACGGCGATGAGTCATGCTTTTTGGTGCGTGCAGCCGGCTCCATCGATTTATAAGACGTTATCACGTCAAAAAAAACACCTCTTTTCCGACTTTTAAGCGAAGGACTCTCGAGTAGGATAAATTTAAATAATTCACTAAATTTGTTTTTTGTTTTTCAGCCTGGAAAGTATTTATTTTAATGATCCCAATAATTTTTTCATTTTTTCAGGTTCCCGGCTCCAACGCGAAAACATAATTTCAATCATTCCATAAAATGCAGGTTTTATTGTCGTTAAAAAAATTGATTTGTTTCAATATCACCGTTTTTACAAGTTTACAAGTAGAGCACGTCGCGTGTGGTCGCGTGAATCAGCGGTTATGTTTCGATTTTGTTTACTTTTGAAATATATTTCTGTCTCTCTCACACAGCCTGCATCACTCTAAAGCAGCTATCCTCGTGCTCACGAGTTGAAACAGTCAGTGCTTCAATAAGAGGCCATCCCCCACCTGGGACAGACTGGTGGAGCTCGGTTCCGTAGGATCTGTGTGTCCGTTCCGTGAACTTAATTCTCAGCGGGTAATTGATGGATGCAGATAAAGAAGTATGCTCTGTATTATCTGCTCGACCGCTGAGCACTCGGTTTTGGTTACCCACTCATGTAAGCTCACATGCACGCATATTACAAAGTAAAACTACGGTATCCCTTGCAGGCAGTCAGATCGCGCGTAAACGTTCTCCCCTCTCTAGTCTCTTACGCGCCCATCACACAATCATAGTAGCGCGTGTCCATGAGCGAGCGACGCTCGGACATCTTCGGAAAGAGCCGAGCACGATCGAAGTTTCCCGACCGCGCCTTCGGCAGCTACACCAACACATACACGCTGAGCACGTTCATGTGCGGCCAAACCGAAACGAAGGCTTCGAGCGAAAAAAGCAATCTGAGCACGACTCGCGCGTCACGTCACCCGACAGCACGCGCCAGGCATTTAGATGATTTCAATTATTATTTAGCTCTTGATTCTCTGCGTTATTAATGTATACAAAAAATGTATCGCGCACTCTGATCACGTATTTTTTTAGTTTATACGTTGATTTAAACATAATAACAAATCGAAATCACAACTTATTGATGTTATATAAAATTGGTTACGCTTTACTCACATCCGTCCTTATGCCAAATAAATTATGATTCATAAAAGTAAGCGAAAATATATTTATATTCGTATTATTATATTAATTTTCATACTTTCATGAAGCGATAAAGCATTATCCCCAGAAACAAGCCAATCATCCATCCGGCCGCGAATCGTAAGTACCAGAAAGTGCACATATTCTACAAGCGATGAGATGGTCCCGTTCGTAGCGTTCCTGACTTCGGTCCGCAGGGGCCCCTAGTGCAAATTTTTCTCAAAATTTTTCATAATTTCTCATATTTTCAAGTTCTGTAGATTCAAGTTCTGGTCTACTGCCCAAAAACAAATTTTTTTCACTGAAAATTCATATCTCATTTTTTCCCCGGAAATTTCTCTTTTTCCTATGACCTGAGTGAACGGCTGCGGAGATATTCGGAGAAAAGTTAAATTTTCCTTTTTCCTATGACCTGAGTGAACGGCTGCGAAGGTATTCGGAGAAAATTTAAAGATGAAAAAAAAGAGATTTTCGTAAAAAAAAAACTTGTTAGTATTTTTTTTCCGGAACTATTTCTTTTTCCTATTGAGTGAACGGCTTCGGAGATATTCAGAGAAAAGTTAAAGATGAAAAAAATGAGATTTTCGTAAAAAAAAAACTTATTACATTATTTTATCCCTCATAATTCTGAGAAATAATGAATTTCCGAAATTTTTGCCAACATTACTTTCCTTAAGGGTAAAAGATAATCACTGTAACGGCCTGCCACGAAGTGTTTTAAACAAATAATACTTGGGGTAATTATTAAGCATGTATTGAAGTATATTGCAAACAAAATTTAAGGGAAAATATAACAAAATGCCGACACTGCAGAAAATTCTTCCAAGGCATGTTGAACTTAAGGTGCTCTGCGGCACGTAGTAGAACTTGTGCCAAATTTAATCTAGACAAAATCATTTTTTTAAATTAAATCTAGATCAGTGTAGCTAGTGAACCACGTAGGGGATTTTATAAATATTGATTTTTAAGTAATTGCCGAGTATTTGACTAAAAATGTTCATTTAGACTTAATAAAACAAAATTATTTTTTTATATTAAAATTGGCACAGTTATACTGCGTGCCGCAGAGGTTCGACATGCTTCGGAAGAATTGCTGCAGTGTCGCATTTTGTAATATTTTCGGATAAAAATTTCTAGCAATATACTTAAGTATATGCTCAATAAATACCGCAAGTATTATTTGTTTATTACATTTTCTTCCGTCAAAAAAATATAAAAAAATACGCTTCCTGTAACTGTTACAGTGGTGTTACCCCTTAAAGTCTTCATATAATTTCCGAGATGTTCCCGTGATCGTAATTAAAATGATGAAATATTCGGAAAAATTCGGAGAAATTCGGAGAAACTCGGATGTTTGCATAAAAATAATTGTCCGAAAAATCCGAATTCGTCATATTTGTTGCAATTCATAGAAAAATTCGGAAACATTTTTCGGAAGAAATCGGAGTTTTTCGGAAAAAAAATTGCACTGGGGGCGCGGGTTCGTTCCCGCGCTCAGTGCTTTTTTTAAAATTATTATTACTATTAATTATTATTTGATTAGTTATTTTTATTAGTTATCATCATTATTTAAATTAGTTATCTTTTAGTGTCGAAAAATGTATCGCGCACTCTGACCGTTTATTTTATTAGTTTGTACGTTAGTTTAAATATAATAATAAATCGAAATTACAACTTATTTATCTTCTGAAAAATTGTTTGCGCTTTACTCGCACCCGTCCCTATGCCAAATAAATTGTAATTCATAAAAGTAAGCGGAAATTTATTTACTGTAGAACCCCGATTATCCGAACCTCGATCATCCGAACCCTCAACTACCCAGGTAGCAATTTCAAAATAATTGCCTATTAGTTGTCCAAATGTGTACCAAATGTCCGCTTGGAAGTTACTTAAAAGTTATCATGTGTCCAACAGTTATCTTTTTGGGTGGTTGTTGACTTTAAGATAACTGCCGGGCGGACATTTGGCACCCTCTTAGCCGACTTTTGGACAACTTTTTGAAAATTGTTACCTGGGTCCGAACGTTGACTTAGTTTATCCGTACGCTCAATTATCCGAACGTTGGCGCGAAAAATACCTGGTTGCTCGCTGCAACCGCCGTGAGCAACAATGAGCAACCCAACGTCAATTCGTTCGTCAATTAAAAATGGACGATTTTATGAATTAAAATATTTAAAAAGGCATTCGACTTTTTTCAGGAGTTTATGATACACACACGCACACGCGCGCGCACACACACACACACACACACACACGCACGCACGCACGCAAGTAGTGGGGCTAGGGGGGTTCTGATCCAAGGGGAGGTGGTGTGTCAAGCGTAGGGAAGCCAAGGTGGCGCCACCATCGACGGGAGGTAACCGGGCGGGTGTGACGTCACAGAGGGGACCTCTATGGACGGAGTAGTCATGTGGTCCGGGGAGCGACTGGCGGGAGGGGGAAGTCAGCGTCGACGAGTGGTGTGTGTGTGTGTGTGTGTGTGTGTGTGTGTGTGTGTGTGTGTGTGTGTGTGTGTGTGTGTGTGTCAAATACCCGCACTGGATCCGTTATCCTGGAACATAATAAAGCATGCATCTTATTAACCTATTAAACATAATCATATTTTGAATCATACTAAAGATAATACGAACCATCGACCCAATATAACTTTAAGCAGGTGGGGCACGTGTCGCGCATCGAAACTTGGTGGGTCGGCCCGCCGCAGTTGGTATAAAAGATCCGCCGAATGTTGTTGAATCGTTCGCTGAAGTGGCCACATCTTTGGATCAGTCGATCAACCGCGTCCCGCATATCGAAATAGCACGACACACAAAATATCGCCCGATCGTTTTCGGCAAAATATTCATAGTTCACACAGCCCATCACGTCCCATTTCAACCGATTTATTTGCTGCTGGTCCACAATTATTTCCCGCATATAATGAACTCCCTCGTCTGAGACATCGCCCAACCCGCTATCCACTGATTCGGTATCACTTTCCAGTTCAGCCAATTCCATATCATCGTGTTTAAGCCGTTCAATTTTCGCCCACTCATCGTCGTCATCATCGGCGATATCAATGACTACTTCATCTGCCACAACTATCACTTCGTCGTCATCAGCGATATTCACCACCACCTCCATGTCATCATCGACGAGATCAATCAATTCGATTTGACGCGACATTGTTCTTGACTGATTTTCCGTTTTCGGACTCTTTCACACTGACACCTCGGAGGTTGAAGACTGGAATGGCGAAAACTGCTGTTTCGATCCTTCTTCGGATTTCAATTTTTGGATCCTCATGGGCTTATAGTAGGGTGGGGAATGGTCAACAGGATGTGAAAATGGTTTTCAACATTAGTTAGGACTTGTAGAAAAAAAACCTTGCAAGATGCTGCATCCTGGCCAGGGATAAACGAAAAGTTTTTTCTTAACTATCTCTATGGGGTAGGCATCTGCTATCCAGAAGAGTGTGCACTCGTGGAGGTGAAAGCTGGCCAGCCTCTCCAAGCATTGAGTTTTATGATCTCTACAGAACAGCGTAAGGTCATGGAGACTAAACTGGTGTATTATAAAGAGCATCTTAGAGTTTTCAGATTACCGTCTAGGCGCAACTTGACGTCATTTTAAATATTCGGTCCAGATATCGGGTGGTGATACATTTCACTCGAGAACGCGAAATCCCTAACAAAAATGCTTTATTGGTTGCAACTGTCCAAGGAAACGCTGTTTAAAAAAAAAAAATAAAAAAAAAAAAACTGAGGTCTTGGTTCCATTCCGAAAGACAATGCCAATTACATCCGCCTTGTCTCAAAGCTCGACGGTACTCGAGACAGGTCCTGACAGGTATCTCGGGAAAACTATAATCTTTAGGGGCCAAAGGGACCGCGGATGCACCACTTGAGCGCAGCTGCACTCTTGAAAAGTCGAGATCTGCATTCCGAAAGATAATGTCAAGATGTTTGCATGCGCGTCCACTCCTGTCACGAGTCTCGCCAACACTTTAAACAGGTCTCGACAAGTCAGGATTTCTTGGAAAAACTATAAACTTTAGGGATCAAGGGCCGTTTTGTCCCGAGAGAGGGCCGAAGTTTTTTGTCCCCGAAGAGCCTTTTTAATGATCCGCTCCGCTCAAATCTGACCACACTTTGCATGAAGCAGTCAGTCTGTTAACATCGTGGAAGTTTTTTTTGTACTCATCAACATGGAGCAAATCTTACATGACCAAGCCGTGCTTTTACGCTCAATCGAAGATTTTGACGCATGGGAGCAACGATGCGTCGAGTTCATCGAAGGGCTGGAAACGCAAAGCCGGATTAAGCGCCCGCGATTATTAATTGGACATCAACAGTCACTCATAGTCGAAATAGCATATCTGGAAGGATTGAGGAATTGCGTGCGGAGTCGTTTCAAACATACGGGCGCAGGACATGGTGATCATGAGTTAATCTGGCGGGAGATTGAAACATCCTTCGAGAGTCGGATATTGACCGAGTCCATCATCAATCGCAGCCACATCGAGCCGAGACACTTTCTCAATGATGCTCGCGTCCTAGTGCTTCATCATGTGCAAAGTATCATCGACAAGCACAACAGTGTTAAAATCAATACAGTGTTTAATGGTGAATTCGCGAGTGGTGACAAACATGCGAATAAAAGCGTCAACACCCGAAACTGCGAACTATTTAGCACAAGCGATTTGAACGAGTGGTATGAACAGCGTGTTATTGAGCCCACTTTAACCTCACTCGATGAATTCCAAGAACGTGATAGTGGCTGGGTCTGCAGAAAATACTTAACCTCACGATAAATGTGAATAAGTATAATCCGATGCGTGCCGGGTGCTCCATATCATTGCCGCGGGAAATAATGGCGAAAAAGGCCGTCGCAAACGTCAAATCTGAGGATAACGCATGTTTCGCATGGGCAGTTGTCACTGCTCTATACCCAGCTGGACGACACAGTGCCCGTCCATCTTCTTCCCCTCATTATTCGACAGTATTGAATCTGAAGGATATCGAATTCCCAATAACGATCCACCAAATAAAAAAATTTGAAGCTCATAACAATGTATCGATCAACGTATATACCACCACCGCCAAAAAGGACATTGTTCCGATACGAGTCACTCAACACAAGAAGGAAAAGCACATCAATTTGCTATACATGCAAGATACCGAGGACAACAATGTGGGGCACTTCGTATGGATCAAGAACCTGTCGAGATTCGTGAGGGCACAACTGACCAAAAAGAAGCATAAGAAATACATATGCGATCGGTATGTAGTTACCATAATATATATAAAGGTAATTATATATGCTAGACGAATTAGACAAAACAATCTTGTTTTTTTTTACAGATGTTTGCACTACTTCGGGTCAGAGGAAAAATTGCATTCACACGAGATCGATTGTGGAGCAATAAATGACTGTGCGATCCGACTACCAAACGACACCAATAAGTGGCTCCAGTTCAGCAGCTTTAGCCGGAAAGAGTGACATCCCTTCATTGTGTATGCTGAGTTGGAGTGTGTGTTGGCAAAGACCGATGGAGAGAACCTATCGAAAGATATATATCAACACCATGAAGTGTCTAGTATCGGATACTATGTGTGTTGTTCGTATGACGATTCATTATCTTCGTATCACTCACGCCGCAGTGCTGATTGCGTATCATGGTTTGTCGAAGAACTAAAAAATTTGGCACTGCGGATAAACGAACTTTTCTGTCATAATGTACCAATGGTGCATTTAACACCGAGTGAGTGGGTTAGTTTTCGAGCAGCGACTCAATGTCATATATGTGAAAAACCATTGTCGCAAGAAGATGTACGCGTTCGAGATCATTGTCATCTAACTGGGCGCTATAGAGGCCCTGCCCATTCCAACTGCAACCTAAATTACAAACAGTCATTTTTCATTCCAGTAGTTTTCCACAATTTATCCGGTTATGATGCGCATTTTATAATGAATGAAGTAGCCAAAGCGTTCGAAGGAACAACCAATGTGCTTCCAATCACAAAGGAGAAATACATCTCATTCACTAAGCATGTTGAAATTGAAGACGATTCAAAACACAAGATCCAATTGCGCTTTATCGACTCATACAAATTCCTCAACACGAGTCTCGACAAATTAGCATCATTCTTGACCAAGGACAAACTGAAAATTTTACACACGCAATTCCCAACTCTCTCGACAGACGATTTCAATTTGCTGACGCGAAAAGGGGTTTTCCCTTATGAATATATTGATGACGTGACGAAGCTAGACGACACTTGCCTACCACCACGTGACGCATTTTACAGTTCCCTGACAGATGCTACAGTATGTGAGAGCGAGTACGCACATGCTGAGAACGTTTGGGAGCAGTTCTCCATTCGATCGCTGGGTGACTATAGCGATTTGTACTTGAAGACAGATGTCCTGTTATTAGCCGACATTTTCGAAAACTTTCGAAATACGTGCGTTGAGAGCTATGGCCTAGATCCCGCGTATTACTACACATTGCCCGGAAACACCTGGGATGTAATGTTAAAACTCTCAAATGTCAAGTTTGAATTACTAACTGACATCGACATGGTTTCATTCATTGAGCGGGGTATACGCGGTGGTCTGAGCCAATGCTCAAACCGATATGCACACGCTAATGACAAGTACATGGAGTCGTTTGATCCATCGAAAGCATCATCATACTTGATGTATTTTGATGTCAATAGTTTGTATGGATGGGCAATGTACCAGTCCTTGCCATATGCAGATTTTCGATGGGTCAACGATGCGTCCAATTTCGATCCATCATACATCGCGCTAGACTCACCTATGGGCTACATCCTTGAAGTCGACTTGGAATATCCCCAATCTCTACATGATGCGCACAAAGACCTACCGTTTTGTCCAGTACAGGAAAAACCCCCGGGTTAGCAGGGGGAAAAGCTGTTAGCAACCGTCTGCGATAAAAAGCGCTACATCATACACTACCGGAATTTACAACAGTGCTTACGCCATGGGCATCGCCTCACGAAAAGCCATAGAGTCCTACAGTTTACACAATCCCCATGGCTGCGTTCGTATATTGAGTTGAATACCCAGTTTCGGACGCTTGCCAAAAACGATTTCGAAAAGAATTTGTTCAAATTAATGAATAATGCGGTCTTTGGCAAAACGATGGAGAATGTGCGCAACCATGTAGATGTAAAGCTTTTAACAAAATCGGAGGGCAGATATGGCGCAGAGGCAATGGTTGCGAAGCCAAACTTCCACAGCCGAAGTGTTTTTTCGGAAAACATCGTGACCATGGAATTGCGCAATCTCGAGGTGAAATTCAACAAGCCGATATATGTGGGTATGTGCATCCTCGACATATCCAAAACGTGCTTGTATGGATTTCACCACGAATATATGGTACCTTTGTATCGAGATAGATGTAAAGTCATGTATACCGATACGGATAGTCTCATATATGCCATTGAGAGCGATGATATATATGCCGACATGAAGCGCGACATTGAAAAATTTGATACAAGCGATTATTCGGCAGACAATCGGTATGGTATACCGCTCATCAACAAGAAGGTACCCGGTCTCATGAAGGACGAATGTAATGGAGCAATTATGACGGAATTTATTGGACTTCCATCGAAAATGTACGCGACACGTGTTGAGGGTAAGAAGGACATGAAAAAGGTTAAAGGTGTCAAGAGTAGCGTTGTGAGTAGGTGTCAAGAGTAGCGTTGGGGCGAGGACAATCACATTTGACGATTATGCTCAATGCTTGAAGGAAAATAATGAAATGGAGCGTAGTCAAACGTGCATTCGATCAAAATTACACCAAGTATACACCATTCGCGAGATAAAAATTGCTCTGAGTCCTCATGACGGTAAGCGGTATATCATATCTGGGACCTCTGATACCCTACCATGGGGGCATTATAGAATACCGTCGTGAAAAGTTTTGTAATTTTTTTTTCCACAACCTTGATGTAAAACTGTATACATTTTTATGAATATCGATGTGTAAATCTCGTCAAAATTATGTATATATATTTTATTCACTCGATGTTAAAATTATGTTTGTTGTTGTATATATTTGATTGCATAAGAATGGATTCATTATTTTCTGTAAATAAAGAAACGGACTTTTTATAATCCCATGTGTTTATTCACTCTATCTATTTCCTCGTACCCACGTTCCACGAAAAAAAGGGATTATCGACGGCGGGAAGAGGGGGAAAAAAGGAAGCCTGCTGTGGAGTCGGTCGGAGGCCTTGGAAGGATACATGCGGAGACGACCAACAGGTCAAGAGTCATAAAACACGCATATTTTCAATTTTCTGTATTATCGACTACAAATCGGATTTACTTATCCAACTATTGTAGCTATTGTCGAACCCGAGCCATTCAACAATCATTCGATTACCGCGCTTCTTCAATACTGCTTCAATGAGATAGATATCGGGGTGCTTGACACTGAGAAGCTCTTGTTCGTAAAAACCCCCAGTGATCGGTTCATCTTTATGGTCCTTCAAGTAGGACGTCACGGGATGAGTTTGTTTTCCACACAATTGTAAATATTTCGTTGTCCAGTTTTGGGTGTAACCCTTTTCGAAAACAGTCTTAAATTTGCTGATTCTCACTTTATTACCAACGGCGAATTTCGGCGACCTTGCCTTTGGAGGCTTATTGAAAATCTGCTGCAGTTGCTTCTCATTTTCCACGTTGACGTTTCTCGGCTTCATCTTAATGATGCGGTGTACAGAATCGTTATATTCGGCTACTAGATTATCAAGAACATCGATCCACTTATAATTACCACGAAGACTAAATTGCATCCACATCTTATTCTTCAATGCACGATTGAAACGCTTGCAAAATGGATGCCTTCAATTCGCCATATGTTGAATACATGTGAATATTGTACTTCGTCATGATAGCCTTAAAGTTACAATTGTAAAGAATCTTTACCTCTCTTACTCAGCATTGGCATGGTCCATACGAATTTCGAGAAGGGACACATACCGCAAAACTTACCCGTTGATCGTGGAAAAGTATAATATTCACAGGTATTCAACATATGGCGACTTGAAGGCATCCATTTGCAAGCGTTTCAATCGTGCATTGAAGAATAAGATGTGGATGCAATTTAGTCTTCGTGGTAATTATAAGTGGATCGATATTCTTGATAATCTAGTAGCCGAATATAACGATTCTGTACACCGCATCATTAAGATGAAGCCGAGAAACGTTACCGTGGAAAATGAGAAGCAGCTGCAGCAGATTTTCAATAAGCCTCCAATGGAAAGATCGCCAAAATTCGCCGTTGGTAATAAAGTGAGAATCAGCAAATTTAAGACTGTTTTCGAAAAGGGTTACACCCCAAACTGCACAACAGAAATATTTACAATTGTGTGGAAAACAAACTCATCTCGTGACGTCCTACTTGAAGGATCATAAAGATGAACCGATCACTGGGGGTTTTTACGAACAAGAGCTTCTCAGTGTCAAGCACCCTGATATCTATCTCATTGAAGCAGTATTGAAGAAGCGCGGTAATCGAATGATTGTTGAATGGCTCGGGTTCGACAATAGCTACAATAGTTGGATAAGTAAATCCGATTTGTAGTCGATAATACAGAAAATTGAAAATATGCGTGTTTTATGACTCTTGACCTGTTGGTCGTCTCCGCATGTATCGTTCCAAGGCCTCCGACCGACTCCACAGCAGGCTTGCTTTTTTCCCCCTCTTCCCGCCGTCGATAATCCCTTTTTTTCGTGGAACGTTGGTATGTACGAGGAAATGGATAGAGTGAATAAACACATGGGATTATAAAAAGTCCGTTCCTTTATTTACAGAAAATAATGAATCCATTCTTATGCAATCAAATATATACAACAACAAACATAATTTTAACATCGAGTGAATAAAATATATATACATACTTTTCACGAGATTTACACATCGATATTCATAAAAATGTATACACTTTTACATTAAGGTTGTGGAAAAAAAAATTACAAAACTTTTCACGACGGTATTCTATAATGCCGCCATGGTAGGGTATCAGAGGTCCCAGGTATGATATACCGCTTATCGTCATGAGGACTCAGAGCAATTTTCTTCTCGCGAATGGTGTATACTTGGTGTAATTTTGATCGAATGCACGTTTGCCCTGTTGCAAAGAACCGATACAAACCAAGAAAAAAAGAAATACTATCGGAAAATGATGTGTTTTTGTCCTCGGAAACGCTTATGAATTCCGATAGGATTGACGACTTTTTGAAATATATGATTCTATCGGGTTTTGTACGTATCTACGGTGCCCATAGATTACCTATAAAATCCGAAAACGGTTTCGCATAGTTCAATTTGTAAATGCAGATACCTTTTAAATTTCAATCGTAATTAATCTGCAACAGCAGAATACTTTAAAATGTCCATTACATTCTAACGGAATGAACTTGCACTCACAAACTGGAATTCTATTGGTACTAATCGGCAGAATCAAATTATAGTTCGTATAGGAAGTTATATGCTACAATCGAAATTTGACAGCAATCAGTTTGTATGTGACTTTTCAGATCGAAAACTTATCTTTAGCTGTACGAGAATGTATACGTATTCGCAATTATTTTTTGTCTGAACCTACTCGACCTTTCAGATCGAAAACTTACCTTTTACTGTAGGCGAATGTATTCGTATTTGGAGACTATTTGATATCCGCACCTATTTGCATGTACTCGTATTTCAAAAGATTCGTCCTCAGAACGTGGCACGGTTTTTTTTATCAGTAAATACGGATCTGGTATTTATAAGGGTGGGATCCATTCAATCATTTGCTATATGGATTCTACAATCCAACAATAATCCTTTGTTGTATGAGAATGTATGTGTATCTCCAAATTATTTTTTATCCGCACCTACCGGAATGTACTAATATTGTAAATGTTTCACTCTCAAGAAGAGGCGTCGGTTTTCATCAGTAAATACGGGCCAATCATTTAACTGTGTGAATCGGTATTTTCCTATGCACATAACTCAGAATGAGGATTCATTAAATCGGTTAACACTCAGTTACACTGCCAGGGCAGTGTTGTGATTTTTTTAGTTTTTGTATTACCCTTCGGATTAGTCTAGTCTTTGATTTTTTTATTGCATTTCCTAGCCTGCACTGGATATTCAGTAGAAACAAAATGTTACGGTAAAAATCTTGACCGTGAAATGAAGCAACAAAAATCTGTGCAAAATTTTAGATAGACAAAGGGTACTGGCTTTTCGGAATACGAGGGTGGGGTGAAAAGTTTCCGGCCTGACCAAGAGATGGTGACACTAGGTCTAGTTTTGGAGCGGCGTCCTACAGTACCAGTCCTACCGAGCTTGTATGTACAGTTTCAGCCCAATCGCTACGTTAGTTTGCGTTTTAGAGCACATTGCGCGAGACGCTTCCGTTGTTGTCGTAAAAATGGAAAAATTGGAAAAACGTGCTGTCATCAAATACTTCCATTTGAAAGGTTTTACACCAAAACAAATAAAAGAAGAGAAGGATTCAGCACTAGGAGACTCCTCCCTATCATATTCAACTATTAAGCAGTGGGTTTCTGAATTTAAAATGGGTCGTGTGAGCACCTCTGACGAGCGTCGCTCAGGACGGCCCGTTTAAGTCACAACTTCAGAGATAATTGAAAAAAGCCATAAAATAGTGTTGGAAGACCGCAGGTTGAAAGTGCATGAGATAGCTGAGACCTGTAGGATGTCAGCTGAACGTGTGCGAAATATTTTGCACAACCACTTGAACATGGAAAAGCTGTGTGCAAGGTGGGTGCCGCGTTTGCTAACGCTCGACCAAAAACTGCTTCGAAAAACCATTTCTACCGACAATTTGGCGCTGTATAGGTGTAATCCAAACGAATTTTTGCGTCGATTCATAACTGTTGATGAGACATGGGTCCACCACTACACTCCTGAAAATGAAGAACAGTCAAAACAGTGGGTTGGAAAAGGGGAACCAACCCCAAAGAAGGCAAAAACAATTTTATCGGCAAACAAGGTTATGGCTACTGTTTTTTGGGATGCGAGAGGAATTATATACATTGATTACCTTGAAAAGGGTAAGACTATCACTGGTCAATACTACGCAGAGTTATTGCAACGTTTGAAGCAGGAGGTGCAAATTAAACGACCTCATTTGGCGAAGAAAAAAGTTTTGTTTCATCACGATAACACACCAGCGCATTCGTCGATTGTTGCCATGTCCAAAATCCACGAATTGAAGTTTGAATTGATGCCGCATCCTCCCTACTCTCCAGACTTAGCCCCCAGCGACTATTACCTGTTTCCTAACCTCAAAAAATGGCTTGGCGGAAAAAGATTTAAGAGCAACGAAGAAGTTATCGAAGCTGTAAATCAGTATTTTGAGGAGCTTGACGAATCTACGTTTAAAACTGGTATAACTGAATTAGAAAACCGTTATGAGAAATGTATCAGTGTTGATGGAGATTATGTTGAAAAATAAAGCAAAACAAAATTTTTAAATATCGTTTTTCTTGTTCAGGCCGGAAACTTTTCACCCCACCCTCGTATACCCACGTACTAGTGTGAACTGCCGTCTCTTACTATTTTTTTAACATTTTTCAAAATGCAAAAAATGTAAACAAAATAATAAAAACCGTAAACGCTTTCTGTGTTTTGTGTAACAAAGAGGCTATTTCACGTAAAGCAGACCCGATTCTGAGGCTGAATCTTTTACAATGCAAATAAATACATATATGCACAAATAGACTAGTTTTGTACTTACGTATACATTACCATAGACGCAGATGCCATTTTTTATTGGATATCCATATATAGACCGACCGAAGCATTATCACTCAAGTCTGCGTAGGTTGGAAAACACCAATTTAAAACAGATACAGGATTCGAACGGGTATAAGTTTGACTCATATTTGCATATAAGCACCCGAGCTTCATTATTAAGCTGAATCTTTGACTGTACGAATATATGCCGAGATGGGCAGATACATTATAATCTGCATCAACATATGCATTCACATAGACTTAAAGATCAGTTTTGCATTAGATAATCCATATAGAGCCCTATCTAAAATATTCTCTCTTCACCCTGGATAAGTTTGGAAACTCTCATTAAAACATATACAGGTTAAACCCATATTTATCAATAAGATCGTTGAATCTGTATATCCCCATTAAATGTTAATCAGCCAATACCAATTACTGCTGATGAAGTGACTTATCTGAAATAACTGATTCATTCACATTGAAAACGTCCATTTTTATCGGAAAATGATGCGTTTTTGTCCATGGAATGACAAATTCTATCCCCTACAAAACTTGGTCCTAATATATCTGTCATTTCTCATAAGGCGAAATAAGTACAGTTTCATACGTATCAGTTTTTGCATTCGAGATCTGATAGCTAAAAATCGTGGACTTTCCCGTTTTATGCACATTCGCTTCCAAACGGTCAAGTCCATTTGAAACTTATAAATGTATAACTTGTGGAAATACAATTAGAAAAATATTCAAATCAAATCCGTAGCTGCTGATAAATGCACGCAACTTGTCGATCAGTGTAAAATGCACATTTTATGCAGTAGATCGCACATACGTTATTCCCTATAGATTCCATCTTGCTGATAAAAATAATAGAATCTGATACATTCCATATCGGTTTATCCAAATAGAAACCGTATATGCGAACATTCCAATGAGTCCAGATAAATTACGAAAATCCGCTATCTGTGCTGCCAATATACCAAACAGCAATGTATCGATATGACTACGCTCCATTTCAATATTTTCCTTCAAGCATTGAACATAATCGTCAAATGTGATTGTCCTCGCCACAACGCTACTCTTGACACCTTTAACCTTTTTCAATAAATGTTTCAAATTCAATAAATTCCGTCAAAATTGCTCCATTACATTCGTCCTTCATGAGACCGGGTACCTTCTTGTTGATGAGCGGTATACCATACCGATTGTCCGTCGAATAATCGCTTGTATCAAATTTTTCAATGTCGCGATTCATGGCGGCATATATGTCATCGCTCTCAATGGCATATATGAGACTATCCGTATCGGTATACATGACTTTACATCTATCTCGATACAAAGATACCATATATTCGTGGTGAAATCCATACAAGCACGTTTTGGAAATGTTGAGGATGCACATACCCACATATATCGGCTTGTTGAATTTCACCTCGAGATTGCGCAATTCCATGGTCACGATGTTTTCCGAAAAAACACTTCGGCTGTGGAAGTTTGGCTTCGCAACCATTGCCTCTGCGCCATATCTGCCCTCCCTTTTTTTTTAAAGCTTTACATCTACATGGTTGCGCACATTCTCCATCGTTTTGCCAAAGACCGCATTATTCATTAATTTGAACAAATTCTTTTCAAAATCGTTTTTGGCAAGCGTCCGAAACTGGGTATTCAATTCAATATACGAACGCAGGCATGGGGATTGTGTAAACTGTAGGACTCTATGGATTTTCGTGAGGCGAAGGCCATGGCGTAAGCACTGTTGTAAATTCCGGTAGTGTATGATGTAGCGCTTTTCATCGCAGACGGTTGCTAACAGCTTTTCCCCCTGCTTACTCGGGGGTTTTTCATGTATTGGACAAAACGGTAGGTCTTTGTGCGCATCATGTAGAGATTGGGGATATTCCAAGTCGACTTCAAGGATGTAGCCCATAGGTGAGTCTAGCGCGATGTATGATGGATCGAAATTGGACACATCGTTGACCCATCGAAAATCTGCATATGGCAAGGACTGGCACATTGCCCATCCATACAAATGATTGACATCAAAATACATCAAGTATGATGATGCTTTCGATGGATCAAACGACTCCATGTACTTGTCATTAGCGTGTGCATATCGGTTTGAGCATTGGCTCAGACCACCGCGTATACCCCGCTCAATGAATGAAACCATGTCGATGTCAGTTAGTAATTCAAACTTGACATTTGAGTGTTTTAACATTGCATCCCAGGTGCATCCGGGCAATGTGTAGTAATACGCGGGATCTAGGCCATAGCTCTCACGCACGTATTTTGAAAGTTTTCAAAAATGTCGGCTAATAACAGGACATCTGTCTTCAAGAACAAATCGCTATAGTCACCCAGCGTTCGAATGGAGAACTGCTCCCAAACGTTCTCAGCATGTGCGTACTCGCTCTCACATACTGTAGCATCTGTCAGGGAACTGTAAAATGCGTCACGTGGTGGTAGGCAAGTGTCGTCTAGCTTCGTCACGTCATCAATATATTCATAAGGGAAGACCCCTTTTCGCGTCAGCAAATTGAAATCGTCTGTCGAAAGAGTTGGGAATTGCGTGTGTAAAATTTTCAGTTTGTCCTCGGTCAAGAATGATGCTAATTTGTCGAGACTTATGTTGAGGAATTTGTATGAGTCGATAAAGCGCAATTGGATCTTGTGTTTTGAATCGTCTTCAATTTCAATATGCTTCGTGAATGAGATGTATTTCTCCTTTGTGATTGGAAGCACATTGGTTGTTCCTTCGAACGCTGTGGCTACTTCATTCATTATAAAATGCGCGTCATAACCGGATAAATTGTGGAATACTACTGGAATGAAAAATGACTGTTTGTAATTTAGGTTGCAATTGGAATGGGCAGGGCCTCTATAGCGCCCAGTTAGATGAGAATGATCTCGAACGCGTACATCTTCTTGCGCAAATGGTTTCTCACATATATGACATTGAGTGGCTGCTCGAAAACTAGCCCGCTCACTCGGTGTTAAATGCACCATTGGTACATCATCACAGAAAAGTTCGTTTATCCGCAGTGCCAGATTTTTTAGTTCTTCGATAAACCATGATACGCAATCAGCCCTGCGGCGTGAGTGATACGAAGATAATGAATCGTCATACGAACAACACACATAGTATCCGATACTAAACACTTCATGGTGTTGATATATATCTTTCAATCGGTTCTCTCCATCGGTATTTGCCAACACACACTCCAAATCAGCATACACAATGAAGGGATGTCACTCTTTCCGGCTAAAGTTGCTGAACTGGAGCCACTTATTGGTGTCGTTTGGTAGTCGGATCGCACAGTCATTTATTGCTCCACAATCGATTTCGTGTGATTGCAATTTTTCCTCTGACCCGATGTAGTGCAAACATCTGTAAAAAAAACAAGATTGTTTTGTCTAATTCGTCTAGCATATATAATTACCTTTATATATATTTTGGTAACTACATACCGATCGCATATGTATTTCTTATGCTTTTTTTGGTCAATTGTGCCCTCACGAGTCTCGACAGGTTCTTGATCCATACGAAGTGCCCCACATTGTTGTCCTCGGTATCTTGCATGTACAGAAAATTGATGTGCTTTTCCTTCTTGTGTTGAGTGACTCGTATCGGAACAATGTCCTTTTTGGCGGTGGTGGTATATACGTTGATCGATACATTGTTATGGGCTTCAAATTTATTTATTTGATGGATCGTGATTGGGAATTCGATATCCTTTAGATTCAATACTGTCGAATAATGAGGGTAAAAAGATGGACGGGCATTGTGTCGTCCAGGTGGGTATAGAGCAGCGACAACTGCCCATGCGAAACATGCGTTATTCTCAGATTTGACGTTAACGGCGGCCTTTTTCAACATTATTTCCCGCGGCAATGATATGGAGCACCCGGTACGCATCGGATTATACTTATTCAAATTTATCGTGAGGTTAAGTATTTTAAGGAATTCATCGAGTAAGGTTAAAGTGGGCTCAATAACACGGTGTTCATACCACTGGTTCAAATCGCTTGTGCTAAATAGTTCGCAGTTTCGGGTGTTGACGCTTTTATTCGCATGTTCGTTACCACTCGCGAATTCACTATTAAACACTGTATTGATTTTAACACTGTTGTGCTTGTCGATGATATTTTGCACATGATGAAGCACTAGGACGCGAGCATCATTTAGAAAGTGTCTCGGCTCGATGTGGCTGCGATTGATGATGGACCCGGTCAATATCCGACTCTCGAAGGATGTTTCAATCTTCCGCCAGATTGCCTCATGATCACCATGTCCGTGTGTATGAAACGGCTTAATCCTGAATCCTTCCAGATGCGCTATTTGGGCTATGAGTGACTGTTGATGTCCAATTAATAATCGCGGGCGCTTAATCCGGCTTTGCGTTTCCAGCCCTTCGATGAACTCGAGGCATCGTTGCTCCCATGTGGTAATATCTTCGATCGAGCGTAAAAGCACGGCTTGGTCATGTAAGATTTGCCCCATGTTGATGAGTACAAAAAAAACTTCCACGATGTTAACAGACTGACTGCTTCATGCAAAGTGTGGTCAGATTTGAGCGGAGCGGATAATTAAAAAGGCTCTTCGGGAAAAAAAAAGTTCGGCCCTCTCTCGGGAAAAAACAGAGTTTTCCGATACCGCGTAGATTGCTCGAGAAACGCTAGACAAAAAAACAGGAAGTCGGGATGCATCGGGTCAAAAGATTTTATGGGTCCTACAGCTCAAGTGATCCATCGGCGCCAACGGCCCTTGATCCCTAAAGTTTATAGTTTTTCCAAGAAATCCTGACTTGTCGAGACCTGTCTAAAGTGTTGGCGAGACTCGTGACAGGAGTGGACGCGCATGCAAACATCTTGACATTATCTTTCGGAATGAAGACTTCGACTTTTCAAGAGTGCAGCTGCGCTCAAGTGGTGCATCCGCGGTCCCCTAAAAATTATAGTTTTCCCGAGATACCTGTCAGGACCTGTCTCGAGTGCCGTCGAGCTTTGAGACAAGGCGGATGCAATTGACATTGTCTTTCGGAATGGAACCAAGATCTCAGTTTTTTTTTATTTTATTTTTTTTAATTTTTAAATTTTTTTTAATTTTTAAAATTTGTATATTTCTTTTAAACAGCGTTTCCTTGGACGGTTGCAACCAATAAAGCATTTTTGTTAGGGATTTCGCGTTCTCGACTGAAATGTATTACCACCCGATATCTGGACCGAATATTTAAAATGACGTCAAGTTGCGCCTAGACGGTAATCTAAAAACTCTAAGATGCTCTTTATAATACATCAGTTTAGTCTCCATGGCCTTACGCTGTTCTGAAGAGATCATAAAACTCAATGCTTGGAGAGGCTGGCCAGCTTTCACCTCCACGAGTGCACACTCTTCTGGATAGCAGATGCCTACCCCATAGAGATAGTTAAGAACAAACTTTTCGTTTATCCCTGGCCAGGATGCAGCATCTTGCAAGGCTTTTTTTCTACAAGTCCCAACTAATGTTGAAAACCATTTTCACATCCTGTTGACCATCCCCCACCCTACTATAAGCCCATGAGGATCCAAAAATCGAAATTCGAAGAAGGATCGGAACAGCAGTTTTCGCCATTCCAGTCTTCAACCTCCGAGGTGTCAGTGTGAAAGAGTCCGAAAACGGAAAATCAGTCAAGAACAATGTCGCGTCAAATCGAATTGATTGATCTCGTCGATGATGACATGGAGGTGGTGGTGAATATCGCTGATGACGACGAAGTGATAGTTGTGGCAGATGAAGTAGTCATTGATATCGCCGATGACGACGACGATGAGTGGGCGGAAATTGAACGGCTTAAACACGATGATATGGAATTGGCTGAACTGGAAAGTGATGCCGAATCAGTGGATAGCGGGTTGGGCGATGTCTCAGACGAGGGAGTTCATTATATGCGGGAAATAATTGTGGACCAGCAGCAAATAAATCGGTTGAAACGGGACGTGATGTGCTGTGTGAACTATGAATATTTTACCGAAAACGATCGGGCGATATTTTGTGTGTCGTGGTATTTCGATATGCGGGACGCGGTTGATCGACTGATCCAAAGATATGGCCACTTCAGCGAACGATTCAACAACATTCGGCGGATCTTTTGTACCAACTGCGGCGGGCCGACCCACCAAGTTTCGATGCGTGACGCGTGCCCCACCTGCTTAAACTTATATTGGGTCGATGGTTCGTATTATCTTTAGTATGATTCAAAATATGATTATGTTTGATAGGTTAATAAGTTGCATACTTTATTATGTTCCAGGATAACGGATCCACTGCGGATATTTGACACACACACACACACACACACACACACACACACACACACACACACACACACACACACACACACACACACACACACACACACACGCACGCACGCACGCACGCACGCACGCACGCACGCACGCACGCACACACACACACACGCACACACAGACACACCACTCATCGACGCTTACTTCCCCCTTTCGCCAGTCGCTCCACGGACCACATGACTACTCCCTCCATGGAGGTCCCCTCTGTGACGTCACATGCGCCCGGCGACCTCCCGTCGACGGCGGCGCCACCTTGGCTTCCCTACTCTTGACACACCACCTCCCCTTGGGTCAGAACCCCCCTAGCCCCTCTACTCACGCAGCGACACACACACACACACACACACAGATATATATATATTTCAACGTTTATATGTATGTAAAATTTTAATATATATGTATGTACTGTTTTTATGTGAAAAGGTGTTATTTATGATCTCGCCCCAAAAAACCCACATTGCGATTATCCGAACTTTTAATTATCCGAACTAGTCTCGGTCCCAATTGGTTCGGATAATCGAGGTTCTACTGTATACACACACACGCACACGCACACGCACACGCACACACACACGCATGCACATACACAGGCGCACACACACACACACACACACACACACACACATTTATTGTGACGTTGCGTTACGATATAGCGACTATCCGAGGAAGGTGAGGTAAGCGGGCTGGCGTAGCTCAGTTGGTCAGAGTAGTCGACCGGCAATCGAAAGGTCCCGCGTTCGAATCCCGGCCCAGAAGCGCACCGCATTTTTTTCGGATAGTTCTCCTCAGTTCTTTCGGGGGATTAAAAATGGCGCCCAACAGCGGGCCACGGCCTCAGAATAATGAAGATAAAGTTCGAATTATCGTTGATTGCCGTGGAATAGAATCCCCTCGTTGAGAAGAGTCTCATTGAGCTAGCCCCTCCCTTACTTCCTCCTTCCGTCCCACAGACGATTGCCACGTCGGTAGTTCCCCTTCCGTCCCTCAGACAATCGCCGCGTCGGTAGTACCCCTTCCCCCTTCCGTCCCTCAGACAATCCCCACGTCTGTAGTAGTTACTGTTGCGTTGAGATATTAGTTTGGGCAAAAAATCGGTTGCCTGTAAAGTCGGTTTACTGACGATAGTTGAACGTGACAACGTCATAAGAAAATACTGATGGAAAGGTTTCATTTTTCAAAAGAAAATTTTAATTTTGTTTGTTTGATAAATATTTTGTATGGATATAGAGAAGGAGGTAAATGGAAATCACAATTGAATTGATCAAGTTACATTTATTTGTACGCATAAATACAATTATGTCAATTTTTATTTATTTTTTTTACAATGTACATATTTCTTACAAGTATGAATGTGTTTGAGCAATTGTTTTACAACTTTTATTTTTTCATAAAATTCTTCGTTCAGAAAATCATTTTAAATTTACAAAATACTTGAATAAAATTTATTGTTTAAATTTCTACTCGACTGTTAAAATTTAATTTTTGATTTTATTATTTTATAATAATAAATTTTGTATTGACATTATTTCTTTCAGCAAGTGAACTGAATAAAAGTTGTTGTTCAATTAGTTACTTAATTATTTTTGCAAATTTAATTGTAATTTGTTGTAAAAAAGTAATAATTTTGAATAATTTATTATAAGAATAAACTGTGATTAAATTATTGTTCATTAATCTTAAATTTAAAATTAAAAAATTGGAAACATCATTAAAATTTTTGTAACTCTAGCTTTTAAAAAGCCCGCCGCAATGTGTTTGATATAGGAGAAAATTGTTCCCTTTGACGGCTGGCTGGTCCAACCTGTCATTTCAGACACGTTGTTATGATATGTGGAAGATTTAACATTTATGTTTTAATTTTTTGAAATCATAGCTACGCTCGATAATTACAGTACTACCTCCCTAAGAGAGCCCTCCCTAAGAGAGAATTTCCCCGCCGTTCCGCTTGAGCGCATTTTATGGCTTCCCCCACCTAGCTCGAGCTGTCCAGTGTACCCGAGGCCTCCCGAGTTTGTCGCGGACACCTCCATAAGAGATCGCGAGCGATTTCAGAAAATCGCACGTCGCACGATTGTCAAATGGATAATATTCCTTTGTATGATAATATATACGTTTAAGCCGTAAAGTCGGAGAAAAAAACATGCACCATAATTAAATTTCAAGTAGGAATTTAATGCAAGTAAAATATATTTTCGATTCAGCCATCCCGTTTTATCTAAAAATGAAATATTTATACATATATATACATTGTATATTTCAACTTGAAGTATATACACAAGATAAATTGTTAGTTACATTTTTTTTGTACACTGTACAGTAGAACCTCAATTATCCGAACGATGACTTAGTTTATCCGAACTCTCAATTATCCGAACGTTGGCGCGAAAGATACATTGTTGCTCGCTGCCACCGCCGTGAGCAACAATGAGCAACCCAACGCAATCTCTCCTTCCCAAACGGCTGCGAGACTTAGCCGCTCAAAAACGCGTTACAGCCGTTCGTCAATTAAAAATGAACGATTTTATTTTTAAAAAATATAAAAAAAGCATTCAACTTTTTTCAGGTATTTCAAATACATTATATATACAGCGTGTTTCAAAATTACTGACCAACCCGGAACTGGCGGGTTCGGAGGGGTCCCCCGAGTATAACTATCGAGGCGTTTTTTTTTCCGTCCAATAGTTTCTGAATGAGAGCGATTAGAATATCGGAGTTCGGCCAATTGTTGTAGGGCCGACGTCTGCCCTTAACAACGACGCCACTCGAGTGCTGAATCTGAGCGCGAAAGACATAGCAGGCTACGAGTCAGGAAGATAGGTGTCTGTCTCGCTGGCCCGAGCGAGTTGACATTTCTGTCATATTTGGCGCATAAGTTCAGACCGCGCGGCAAGATTCTACTGAAATGCACCGTTTGACAGATGACGGCAAGCGTTATTTGACGTTTTGCGTATCGATCGCTTAGGCTGCCTGTTAACCAATCGGATTTGACATTCGTGACAGGCCGGCCGATCTGTCACTTCTAGCTTCGTCTTTATTCACTTCACGAATGTCATGCCGAAACATGAAGCTCGCCTAGATCCATGAGAAATGTATTCCTTTGTACGAGCGATGATGAGAAAATATCATCGCGCTCTATGGGATTATTCATCGAGGCATAGCGTTATCGTTATATTTAGGCGGTCATAAAAGATCAATAATTAATAAGTCGTCAATTCAGATTTCATGCTATATTTTTTAAATCAAGAAAAAAAAGAACCGACAATTGCTCGATGCATGTCGAATCTCGAGTACAGCGTTACAGCACGTGTTTTTGAATTGTTTTTTTTTTTTTTTTTTTCTTGATTGCGACCGGTGTTCTGGCGATTCGGATTGTCAAGTTGCCGGGGATTTACATCGTTACACGAATAACAAAGATTCGATATTTTGGTTTATCTGAATGCATGCTGGTACGAGTGCAAATATTAAATCAATGCTTCATATGATTTCTGGACGCCCTATCGGACATTTCTGAAAAGATTCGTCTACTTGCGTAATTGCGTTCGGCCGAGTTCCTCTTAATGCGAGTAGATAAGTTTCGCTGCCGTGATAGTAATTTTGACTTTCATGATGTCATCATCATGAAAGTGGTTCATTCATCATTGGTTCTGAAAACGATGCTTGAGAAGGGGATGGTCTATCGCTAAAATGGAGCTCGGACGAGTGTTAGACAGTGCATAGCGGAAAGACATGAAAATGATTCTCTCACTCATTTTTCTAGCATCGACGGGACTTGACAAACGGAGATAAAGTCGATAGTCTCAAGTGTTTGTCGGACATCCATGGGATATATTCGAAAGCGTCACGTTGAGTTTGTCTTTGATTTCATCTCCTTTTTGATCCAGGAGAATGGATCATGTAAGCAGAGGTAAAACGGTAGCTCGTTCTCCCTCGTTTCGGTCCCGATCGCGAACGGAGAGAAATCAAATCTGTCAGTGATTCGTGCAGTATCCATAGGACAACACTCGATAACGTCACGACGAGTTCGCCATTGATATCATCTCCTTTTCGATAATATCGCGACGAGATGAATTAATCTCGTTGCCGATCGCGAACGGAGATGAAATCAATTCTGTCAATGATTCGTGCAGTACCCATACGACATACTCGACAAGGTCACAACGAGTTGGCGGTTAATTTCATCTCCATTCCGATAATATCGCAAAGAGATGATTTCATCTCGTTCCCAATCGCGAACGGAGATGAAATCAATTCTGTCAATGATTCTTCTAGTGTCCGTAGGACATACTCGAAGCCGTCACGACGAGTTTGCCTTTGATTTCATCTCGTTTCCGATTATATCGGAACGATATAAGCCATCTAGTTCCCGATCGCGAACGGAGATAAAATCAATTCTGTCAGTGATTCGTGGAGTATCCATAGGATACACTCAACAACGTCACGACGAGTTCGCTATGGATTTCATCTCCTTTTCGATAATATTGCGACGAGATGAATTCATCTTGTTCCCGATCGCGAACGGAGATGAAATCAATTCTGTCAGTGATTCGTGCAGTATCCATAGGATACACTCGACAACGTCACGACGAGTTCGCCATTGATTTCATCTCCTTTCCGATTATATTGAAGCGAGATAAATTTATCTCGTTCCCGATCGCGATAGGAGATGAAATCAATTCGGACAACGATTCGTGCATTATCCATAGGACATACTCGACAACGTCACAACGAGTTCGCGGTTGATTTCATCTCCATTCCGATAATATCGCAAAGAGATGATTTCATCTCGTTCCCGATCACGAACGGAGGTGAAATCAAATCTGTCAACGATTCTTCTAGTGTCCGTAAGACATACTCGAAGCCGTCACGACGAGTTCGCCATTGATTTCATCTCCTTTCAGATTATATTGAAACGAGATAAATTCATCTCGTTCCCGATCGCGATGAGAGATGAAATCAATTCGGACAACGATTCGTGCATTATCCATAGGACGTACTCGACAACGTCACAACGAGTTCGCGGTTGATTTCATCTCCATTCCGATAATATCGCACAGCGATGATTTCATCTCGTCCCCGATCGCGAATGGAGATGAAATCAATTCTGTCAATGATTCCTCTAGTGTCCGTAGGACATACCCGAAGCCGTCACGACCAGATCGCCATTGATTTCATCTCCTTTCAGATTATATTGAAACGAGATAAATTCATCTCGTTCCCGATCGCGATAGGAGATGAAATCAATTCGGACAACGATCCGTGCATTATCCATAGGACGTACTCGACAACGTCACAACGAGTTCGCGGTTGATTTCATCTCCATTCCGATAATATCGCAAAGAGATGATTTCATCTCGTTCCCGATCGCGAACGGAGATGAAATCAATTCTGTCAATGATTCTTCTAGTGTCCGTAGGACATACTCGAAGCCGTCACGACGAGTTCGCCATTGATTTCATCTCCTTTTCGATAATATCGCGACGAGATCAATTCATCTCGTTCCCGATCGCGAACGGAGATGAAATCAATTCTGTAGGTAATTCGTGCAGTATCCATATGATACACTCGACATCGTCACGATGAGTTCGCCATTGATTTCATCTCCATTCCGATAATATCGCAAACCGATGATTTCATCTCGTTCCGGATCGCGAACGGAGATGAAATCAATTCTGTCAGTGATTCGTGCAGTATCCATATGATACATTCGACATCGTCACGACGAGTTCGCCATTGATTTCATCTCCATTCCGATAATATCGCAAACAGATGATTTCATCTCGTTCCCGATCGCGAACGGAGATGAAATCAATTCGGACAACGATTCGTGCATTATCCATAGGATATACTCGACAACGTCACAACGAGTTCGCGGTTGATTTCATCTCCATTCCGATAATATCGCAAAGAGATGATTTCATCTCGTTCCCGATCGCGAATGGAGATGAAATCAATTCTGTCAATGATTCCTCTAGTGTCCGTAGGACATACCCGAAGCCGTCACGACGAGTTCGCCATTGATTTCATCTCCTTTCAGATTATATTGAAACGAGATAAATTCATCTCGTTCCCGATCGCGATAGGAGATGAAATCAATTCGGACAACGGTTCGTGCATTATCCATAGGACGTACTCGACAACGTCACAACGAGTTCGCGGTTGATTTCATCTCCATTCCGATAATATCGCACAGCGATGATTTCATCTCGTCCCCGATCGCGAATGGAGATGAAATCAATTCTGTCAATGATTCCTCTAGTGTCCGTAGGACATACCCGAAGCCGTTACGACGAGATCGCCATTGATTTCATCTCCTTTCAGATTATATTGAAACGAGATAAATTCATCTCGTTCCCGATCGCGATAGGAGATGAAATCAATTCGGACAACGATCCGTGCATTATCCATAGGACGTACTCGACAACGTCACAACGAGTTCGCGGTTGATTTCATCTCCATTCCGATAATATCGCAAAGAGATGATTTCATCTCGTTCCCGATCGCGAACGGAGATGAAATCAATTCTGTCAATGATTCTTCTAGTGTCCGTAGGACATACTCGAAGCCGTCACGACGAGTTCGCCATTGATTTCATCTCCTTTTCGATAATATCGCGACGAGATCAATTCATCTCGTTCCCGATCGCGAACGGAGATGAAATCAATTCTGTAGGTAATTCGTGCAGTATCCATATGATACACTCGACATCGTCACGACGAGTTCGCCATTGATTTCATCTCCATTCCGATAATATCGCAAACCGATGATTTCATCTCGTTCCGTATCGCGAACGGAGATGAAATCAATTCTGTCAGTAATTCGTGCAGTATCCATATGATACATTCGACATCGTCACGACGAGTTCGCCATTGATTTCATCTCCATTCCGATAATATCGCAAAGAGATGATTTCATCTCGTTCCCGATCGCAAACGGAGATGAAATCAATTCGGACAACGATTCGTGCATTATCCATAGGACATACTCGACAACGTCACAACGAGTTTGCGGTTGATTTCATCTCCATTCCGATAATATCGCAAAGCGATGATTTCATCTCGTCCCCGATCGCGAATGGAGATGAAATCAATTCTGTCAATGATTCCTCTAGTGTCCGTAGGACATACCCAAAGCCGTCACGACGAGTTCGCCATTGATTTCATCTCCTTTCAGATTATATTGAAACGAGATAAATTCATCTCGTTCCCGATCGCGATAGGAGATGAAATCAATTCGGACAACGATTCGTGCATTATCCATAGGACATACTCGAGATGAAATCAATTCTGTCAGTGATTCGTGGAGGATCTATAGGATACACTCGACAACGTCACGACGAGTTCGCCATTGATTTCATCTCCTTTTCGGTAATATCGCGACGAGATGAATTCATCTCGTTCCCTATCGCGATCGGGAACGAGATGAATTTATCTCGTTTCAATATAATCTGAAAGGAGATGAAATCAATGGCGAACTCGTCGTGACGGCTTCGGGTATGTCCTACGGACACTAGAGGAATCATTGACAGAATTGATTTCATCTCCATTCGCGATCGGGGACGAGATGAAATCATCGCTGTGCGATATTATCGGAATGGAGATGAAATCAACCGCGAACTCGTTGTGACGTTGTCGAGTACGTCCTATGGATAATGCACGAACCGTTGTCCGAATTGATTTCATCTCCTATCGCGATCGGGAACGAGATGAATTTATCTCGTTTCAATATAATCTGAAAGGAGATGAAATCAATGGCGAACTCGTCGTGACGGCTTCGGGTATGTCCTACGGACACTAGAGGAATCATTGACAGAATTGATTTCATCTCCATTCGCGATCGGGAACGAGATGAAATCATCTCTTTGCGATATTATCGGAATGGAGATGAAATCAACCGCGAACTCGTTGTGACGTTGTCGAGTATATCCTATGGATAATGCACGAATCGTTGTCCGAATTGATTTCATCTCCGCTCGCGATCGGGAACGAGATGAAATCATCTGTTTGCGATATTATCGGAATGGAGATGAAATCAATGGCGAACTCGTCGTGACGATGTCGAATGTATCATATGGATACTGCACGAATCACTGACAGAATTGATTTCATCTCCGTTCGCGATCCGGAACGAGATGAAATCATCGGTTTGCGATATTATCGGAATGGAGATGAAATCAATGGCGAACTCATCGTGACGATGTCGAGTGTATCATATGGATACTGCACGAATTACCTACAGAATTGATTTCATCTCCGTTCGCGATCGGGAACGAGATGAATTGATCTCGTCGCGATATTATCGAAAAGGAGATGAAATCAATGGCGAACTCGTCGTGACGGCTTCGAGTATGTCCTACGGACACTAGAAGAATCATTGACAGAATTGATTTCATCTCCGTTCGCGATCGGGAACGAGATGAAATCATCTCTTTGCGATATTATCGGAATGGAGATGAAATCAACCGCGAACTCGTTGTGACGTTGTCGAGTACGTCCTATGGATAATGCACGGATCGTTGTCCGAATTGATTTCATCTCCTATCGCGATCGGGAACGAGATGAATTTATCTCGTTTCAATATAATCTGAAAGGAGATGAAATCAATGGCGATCTGGTCGTGACGGCTTCGGGTATGTCCTACGGACACTAGAGGAATCATTGACAGAATTGATTTCATCTCCATTCGCGATCGGGGACGAGATGAAATCATCGCTGTGCGATATTATCGGAATGGAGATGAAATCAACCGCGAACTCGTTGTGACGTTGTCGAGTACGTCCTATGGATAATGCACGAATCGTTGTCCGAATTGATTTCATCTCTCATCGCGATCGGGAACGAGATGAATTTATCTCGTTTCAATATAATCTGAAAGGAGATGAAATCAATGGCGAACTCGTCGTGACGGCTTCGAGTATGTCTTACGGACACTAGAAGAATCGTTGACAGATTTGATTTCACCTCCGTTCGCGATCGGGAACGAGATGAAATCATCTCTTTGCGATATTATCGGAATGGAGATGAAATCAACCGCGAACTCGTTGTGACGTTGTCGAGTATGTCCTATGGATAATGCACGAATCGTTGTCCGAATTGATTTTATCTCCTATCGCGATCGGGAACGAGATAAATTTATCTCGCTTCAATATAATCGGAAAGGAGATGAAATCAATGGCGAACTCGTCGTGACGTTGTCGAGTGTATCCTATGGATACTGCACGAATCACTGACAGAATTGATTTCATCTCCGTTCGCGATCGGGAACAAGATGAATTCATCTCGTCGCAATATTATCGAAAAGGAGATGAAATCCATAGCGAACTCGTCGTGACGTTGTCGAGTGTATCCTATGGATACTCCACGAATCACTGACAGAATTGATTTTATCTCCGTTCGCGATCGGGAACTAGATGGCTTATATCGTTCCGATATAATCGGAAACGAGATGAAATCAAAGGCAAACTCGTCGTGACGGCGTCGAGTATGTCCTACGGACACTAGAAGAATCATTGACAGAATTGATTTCATCTCCGTTCGCGATTGGGAACGAGATGAAATCATCTCTTTGCGATATTATCGGAATGGAGATGAAATTAACCGCCAACTCGTTGTGACCTTGTCGAGTATGTCGTATGGGTACTGCACGAATCATTGACAGAATTGATTTCATCTCCGTTCGCGATCGGCAACGAGATTAATTCATCTCGTCGCGATATTATCGAAAAGGAGATGATATCAATGGCGAACTCGTCGTGACGTTGTCGAGTGTTGTCCTATGGATACTGCACGAATCACTGACAGATTTGATTTCTCTCCGTTCGCGATCGGGACCGAAACGAGGGAGAACGAGCTACCGTTTTACCTCTGCTTACATGATCCATTCTCCTGGATCAAAAAGGAGATGAAATCAAAGACAAACTCAACGTGACGCTTTCGAATATATCCCATGGATGTCCGACAAACACTTGAGACTATCGACTTTATCTCCGTTTGTCAAGTCCCGTCGATGCTAGAAAAATGATTGAGAGAATCATTTTCATGTCTTTCCGCTATGCACTGTCTAACACTCGTCCGAGCTCCATTTTAGCGATAGACCATCCCCTTCTCAAGCATCGTTTTCAGAACCAATGATGAATGAACCACTTTCATGATGATGACATCATGAAAGTCAAAATTACTATCACGGCAGCGAAACTTATCTACTCGCATTAAGAGGAACTCGGCCGAACGCAATTACGCAAGTAGACGAATCTTTTCAGAAATGTCCGATAGGGCGTCCAGAAATCATATGAAGCATTGATTTAATATTTGCACTCGTACCAGCATGCATTCAGATAAACCAAAATATCGAATCTTTGTTATTCGTGTAACGATGTAAATCCCCGGCAACTTGACAATCCGAATCGCCAGAACACCGGTTGCAATCCAGAAAATAAAAAAAATAAACAATTCAAAAACACGTGCTGTAACGCTGTACTCGAGATTCGACATGCATCGAGCAATTGTCGGTTCTTTTTTTTCTTGATTTAAAAAATATAGCATGAAATCTGAATTGACGACTTATTAATTATTGATCTTTTATGACCGCCTAAATATAACGATAACGCTATGCCTCGATGAATAATCCCATAGAGCGCGATGATATTTTCTCATCATCGCTCGTACAAAGGAATACATTTCTCATGGATCTAGGCGAGCTTCATGTTTCGGCATGACATTCGTGAAGTGAATAAAGACGAAGCTAGAAGTGACAGATCGGCCGGCCTGTCACGAATGTCAAATCCGATTGGTTAACAGGCAGCCTAAGCGATCGATACGCAAAACGTCAAATAACGCTTGCCGTCATCTGTCAAACGGTGCATTTCAGTAGAATCTTGCCGCGCGGTCTGAACTTATGCGCCAAATATGACAGAAATGTCAACTCGCTCGGGCCAGCGAGACAGACACCTATCTTCCTGACTCGTAGCCTGCTACGTCTTTCGCGCTCAGATTCAGCACTCGAGTGGCGTCGTTGTTAAGGGCAGACGTCGGCCCTACAACAATTGGCCGAACTCCGATATTCTAATCGCTCTCATTCAGAAACTATTGGACGGAAAAAAAAACGCCTCGATAGTTATACTCGGGGGACCCCTCCGAACCCGCCAGTTCCGGGTTGGTCAGTAATTTTGAAACACGCTGTATATATATATATATATTTCAACGTTAACATATATGTCAAATTATAATATATATGTATGTACTGTTTTTATATAAAAAGGTGTTGTTTATGATCTCGTCCCAAAAAACCCACGTTTCGATTATCCGAACTTTTGATTATCCGAACTAGTCTCGGTCCCAATTGGTTCGGATAATCGAGGTTCTACTGTATATGTTTGAGTTTCGATAACGAATATACTACGTATATTTTTGCGAACAATAAGATAATTCAACAATTATTGAAAGTTTTACAAATGTTTCCTTCATATGTGTTATAATATTGCAACAACAAAATATACCAAACAGCAGATTAAAAAAAACGCGAAGAAAAAGAAAGATTTACACATCAATATTCAATGAGATATACTTACGCATGAAACGACGAAACGCCAGTACACTTTCCGCAACTTGTTTACAGTTTTCTTAACACTTTCGTTCGCGCTCTCTCATAGAGGTCGAGTGGAGAAACACATATACGCTACCACATGCGCGATTTTCGAGCGCGCTAACCTAGCGGTGGGGGAAGGCTTCGGCGACGAATTTCTCGAGAATTACTTCCCCTAACCGCCCTAGACCGCTCTCTTAGGGAGGTAGTACTGTATTTCGATCGAATAGTAAAGCAATTGATTTTTACTCATCGTGAAATAGTTCTGTTAACTTATTGTTATAGTTTTGTCAATTATAGCATAACCTACAATCGCTGCACTAGCGGACCGATGCTATTTATTTTAATGATGAAAGCACGAATATTCGACAATATATCACTGAACATATATTTAATATCGAAAGAATCATTACCTTTATCGCCGCAATTATCGTTGCTATAAACAATTCACACCACATTCACTTTTCACTGCACTTCATACTTGACGAAAACATGTACATGTATTATTGTATAGCAGCTGTCCACGCGGACGCATCGCTCATGGCTTCTGCACACTGCGCGCTGGGCGACAAGCGATGAGCGATATCCAATGAGAGCTCGAGTATGACGGAAATGCTCTATGAGAGTGACGTTGCCATTGGATATCGCTGATCGCTCGTCGCTCGTCGCTCGCAGTGTACAGAGGCCATCACTCAAGTAGGAGAGAGACAAATGTCGAACGCTGCCGAACGCTGCCGAACGCGGAGGCCGATTGTACCTTTTTGTCGCTCGTTCCGAGCTCTCGCTTACACTTCAAGCCTTAAATGGAACGCCTCAGAGCGAGGTAACGGCGATGAGTCATGCTTTTTGGTGCGTGCAGCCGGCTCCATCGATTTATAAGACGTTATCACGTCAAAAATTTTTTTTCGAGACGACCCTCCAGAGCCGGATCGACTCTGGCAGGGGGGTTTGTAACGTTGCGTTACGATATAGAGACTATCCGAGAAAGGTGTGGTAAGCGGGCTGGCGTAGCTCAGTTGGTCAGAGCAGTCGACCGGCAATCGAAAGGTCCCGGGTTCGAATCCCGGCCCAGAAGCGCACCGCATTTTTTTCGGATAGTTCTCCTCAGTTTTTTTCGGGGGATTAAAATATATATGTATGTATGTATGTACGTATGTATTTGAAACATCTGAAAAAAGTTAAATGCTTTTTAAAATTTTTTAAAATAAAATCGTCCATTTTTAATTGACGCACGGCTGTAACGCGTTTTCGAGCAGCTAAGTCTCGCAGCCGTTTGAGAAGGAGAAGTTGCGTTGGGTTGCTCATTGTTGCTCACTGCGGTGGCAGCGATCAACAATGTATCTTTCGCGCCAACGTTCGGATAATTAAGCGTTCGGATGAACTAAGTCATCGTTCGGATAATTGAGGGTTCGGATGATCGAGGTTCGGATAATCGAGGTTCTACTGTAATTATAAATTAAAATAAATAGCCAATCAGGTGAGCGCTACAGCGGAAAGGGAGCTTAGGGGAGGGATAGGGGAATGCGTTGTAATTGCGTGCGCCTGAAAATGTGTGCGGAGGGAAAATTCTGAAAGCATATGTGTGTGTTTTTTTAAGAGGTTTAGCAGGAAAATGCCTCCCCACCGTAGCATATAATTGCCGTGTGTCAGCCTTGCACCGACTAAAAACCCCCGTTCCTCTGCGGCCTTACAAATTCTCCTGCGGGACGACCGCTAGGTATTACATTGCGAGAGAGGCTTTAGCCGTAGCTCTTCCTGCAGAGTTGTCAAACGACCTTACATCCCCGTTCCACTCGAGATGGTATGAGTGGTTCAGGGGTTCGTGTCGCTGACTTCATCTATGACTGCCTGGTCTTCCGGCGTCGTCTTCTTCCTCGCGCGTTCTGCACGTCGCAACTCTTTCATTACTGCGGCAGCATAAGCCGATACCGATGTTCATGCGTCTGCTGATTTCAGCATCAAATCCACCAGGTTTTCCGGGGTGATGCGTGTCTCCAGCAATCTCCTCGACTATCGCGCGGGAGGCACTAAAACGTGGGCATTGGAACAATGTATGTTCAGCGTTCTCCTCGATTGTTACACATGCTGGGCAGTCCGGGGAATCTTCATAATTAAAGTTATAGAGATAAGCCCGGAAACAGCCGTGTCCTGAGATCACTTGAGTGAGATAATAGTTGAGCTTCCCGTGTGGACGGTTCACCCATATCTCCACCTTTGGCATTAGTCGGTGTGTCCACCTTCCCTTGGTAGAGGCATCCCACATCGTCTGCCACTGGTTGAAACTGGTTGCTCTCGCTTCTATCCTCGTATCCTAGGGTTTCTAGCTCCATTCTGCTGGTACATCGATCGACGCTCCTTGGCGAGCACCTCAATGGGCAGCATTCCCGCGATGACGTTGATAGCGTCCTCGGAGACAGTGCGAAATGCACAGGCTACCTTCAAGGCGATGACGCGATACGTTGCTGCAGCCTTCCTGCGGTACTCCTGGATTTTCAGTGCATCAGCCCATATGGGTATGCCATAGGTGAGCACTGATGACAGCAGTTTCCTCCTCTTCTGTCTGGGGGCACCGACATTAGGCATGAGTCGCGCCAGTTTGGTAGCCACCCCAGCGGCCTTTCTGCTGATCTTTTCGGTTTGTTCTTTAAAGTTCAGCCTCGCGTCTAGAATGACACCCAAGTACCGAATGAACAGTTGGGATGTGATTTCGGCGTTTCCAACCCTGAGCGTCACCGTTTCCATCACCTTCCTGCTGGATACGAGGAGTACTTCTGTTTTGAGCGGACGATAGTGTGAAGGTTCGTCTGGTGGCGTCTTCCCTTTCGGGAGGAGCACTAGCTTCTGCCACTTCCACTTGTCCAGGAAGATTCCTTCCTCGAGACACGCATTGTACATGCCCAGGAATATTGCCGGTGCCAACTTGATCGATGCATTGATTGCGTTGTTGGGTATCCCATCCATGCCGGGGGCTTTATTGTTGCCCACCCTGGCAATTGCCGTAAGAAGCTCTTCTTCAATAATGGCTGGGATGTCCTCATCGACATCCTCCTTGAGCTGGTAGTCCTCCTCGGGTTGCTCAGGGAACAGATGTGTAACAAACTTTCTCGCAGTTCGTGATTGACTCGCAGACTACGTCCTGCTCCCACTCTCTATTTTCGACCAATCATCCGAAGAGACATATATTTGATGCCTATTCCACCAATCCTTAAGGAAAATGCATCACGAAAATGCACTCCTTCCCCCATTAACGAAACCTCTTCTATTTTCCACGTGGCGAAGAATTATCCTACAGAAAGTTAGTGTTCCATCACCACTCGTTGAAGTCAGTCTCCCATCAGTTTCCAATGCGATTGGACAAAGTCTCCAACATCTTCCATCAGATCTAGTTCGAAACGATAAGTATCCGACAAGTTCAGACGTTAACTCTAAAAATTAGTATATCTCCGGTATAATTGTTACAAGTTATGTCTATGCTTTGTAAAACACATTAACATCGATACATTGAATTGCATAAATGCCCAATTAATTCGAAGACTCGGCTCGCAATAAATACTCATGTATTAAAAGATCGTGTCTACGTGAAGAACACCAGCTCTGCTAAACCCGTAACAGAGCGTACCCAACCGAGCGGTCCGGCCTACCTACGAAGGCCCAATTCGAGCCTCCGTATCTCCAACCATTGTACTCACGGCGCATCGACAAATGTAAGCGAAATACTTCATGTATATTTTCTGTATTGATAATTTAATCTACTTAACCCGATTGGATAATTCCAATAAACCCCGAGTCGATAGAATTCGAGTGTCCAATTATTCCTCAATCGGATAATCGCGTCATCCCATTTTTACCCAAGCACTACCCGTTTTTACCCTCATCCGGAGCTATTGCGTTAAGCGTCGGCTACAAAGAGGGAAAAGTAAAAATATATGCCCACGTTAATAGTGTAATGGGGCAGACTCTAAATCAAGATAGCCTTACCGACACTTACCGACCGCGTACGAACCAAAAATGGTTCATTTCTGAGTTATCGGCGGAAGGTCGGGTAGGGTTTTGATTAGAGTCTGCCCCATGATTGTCTGTCGATGTCTGTACTTACCGACTGATGGTGGGGCTGCCCAGCTTACCGACCGATGGTGAGGCTCACCTGCGTACCAACCGATGGTAGGGCTCACCTGCTTACCGACCGATGGTGGTAAGTCCCCCTTCGCCGCGAATTGGATTCGGTCGAATAGGGAGAGGGGGGGGGGGTAATACAGGGACACACGTCCGATTCCTAGCGAGGCCGCGTAATGACTGACAAAGAGTCAAAGTGCTTTGTAGTAAAAGGGAGTTCCCCACACCTCCCGCGGGAAGAGGGGGGGCGGTGGGAGGAAAAATGGAGGATCAGTAGATACATACATCTTTCGATAGACGACGACAGTGACGTCGCAGGTGTGGTGTAGTGGGTGTCGTGAGGCGGCGCGTGGTAGGGGTGTTTAGAGGTCGCGGTTGCGTCATAGTGACATGTATGGGGAATTAGTGGGGGGGGGGGAGAGTCAGCGGTGTGTGTGTGTGTGTGTGTGTGTGTGTGTGTGTGTGTGTGTGTGTGTGTGTGTGTGTGTGTGTGTACATGCAGATGTGAAAGTCGGCGTCTATCACACCTACTTGAAAAATGAATGCCGTAGAAATGCTGGATGTGAAATAAAGTCCTCACCTATAAAACTTATTTTATGCAGCTGTAGTAACAAAGAGGCGCGCTCTTCCAAAATGTTACTACATCCGGGTTTTGTTTTCATTTCCACAGGTGACACCGAGGTATTTATATATGCAAAGTACTCAATAATAATGCGTGGATGCCACCGCACGATTTTTGTGTGAAAACCCCAGATCTTCCACACTTATACTCCCTTTTAACTGGTTCATTTCGTTTCCATACCTCCCCACTATTATTATAGTATTACAATATAAGAACACTATAGTGTGGAACTATAGTGCACTCCTAAGATAGAGGAAAAATATGGAAAAAAGATTCCCGACTAAAAACGACTTCTACCACCGCAGGCTTTACACTACGAATCGAGCAGTCACTTTTGCCGACATCACCTCTTGAAACTTCCGTTGTCAACTTACGTGAAAATGGCTGAGAAAATTCCACAACTTGAACAAAATCTGCACGATCAAGCCGCGCTTATAAATTCCGTGGAAGAGTATATAGTATGGGAGCAACAATGTGATCAGTGTGTGGAGTTATTGGAAACGAAAAGCCGAATTAAACGACCGCGATTATCACTCGGAAATCCGCAATCGTTGGTAGCAGCAATCGCTCGTTTAGAAGGTTTAAAAGATGTTCTACGCAGACGATATTTCCATGCGGGTGCGCGAAACAGTGATCGTGGTTTGATCGGGCGAGAGATTGATACGGCGTTCGAAAATCGTGTCCTGACTGGCTGCGTCATCAATAACAACCATATTGAACCTCGTCAGTTTCTCGAAGAGGCGTGTGATATGATGCTTTCATACGTGTAAGACATTACCAACAAACACGTCAGTGTAAAAGTGAATACAGTTTTCAATGGTGAATTTGAGTCAGGTGACAAACGTGAAACTAAAAGTATCAACACGAAGAACTTTGAACTTTTTACCACATCCAATTTACGTGAGTGGTATGCACAACGAGTTGTTGAGCATCTCTCTCTGGCATCTCTCGAAGATTTTCAATATCGTGATAGCGGATGGAGATTGTCGCGGATACTGGACATAACATTAAATATCAACAAATACAATCCAATGCGTGCCGGATGTCAAACTGTTTTGTCGCGGGAAATAATTCTGAAGAAAGCGGTGGTGAATATAAAGTCTAAGGATAACTTATGTTTCGGGTGGGCAGTGGTGACTGCTCTTTATCCAGTGGAAACAAACGTGCATCGAGTAACTTCATATCCACACAATTCAACTGTACTGCAGCTTCAGGGAATTGCGTTTCCAATGACTCTCAATCGAATAAAACATTTTGAATCGCAAAACAATGTTTCGATGAATGTATTTACAACGGAAAAGAAAGGCATCGTTCCAATTCGAATATGCGCCCAAAAACTGGTTAAACACGTCAATTTATTGTACGTGGAGGATTCGTCGGACCACAGCCTGGGGCACTTGGTATTGATAAAAAATTTATCCCGGCTCTTGAGCATGCAGCTGAACAAAAAAAAAGTAAAAGAAACACATCTGCGATCGGTGAGTAACAAGAAGCATACTCGAGAATACACATATGAGCAAGTATGTACTTCAATAATATAATTCTTTCCATCGTTTTGTTATAGGTGTTTGCACTACTTTTACACGGAGGCTAAATTACGATCGCACGAGATGGATTGTGGAAAATCAAACGACTGTGCTATTCGATTACCTGGTGAAACGGACAAATGGCTAGCGGTCGAAAACATTCAACGAAAAGAGCGACTTCCATTTGTGATTTATGCAGACCTCGAGTATGTTTTAGCAAATGTTGACAAAATAAATATCACAGCCACAGCACGAAGTGTTTAATGTAGCGTACTACGTACATTGCTCGGATGACGATTCGTTATCGGGATACTACTCGCGGCGCGATGCCAATTGCATCCCATGGCTCGTTGAGAACCTTAAAAATTTAGCTTTGCGCTTCAACGATATTCTATCGGATGATGTTCCCGTGGTACTTCTAACTCCAGATGAGCGGGCAAAGTTTCGAAGCGCTGCTCAGTGCCATATATGTGAAAAACCATTTACCAAAGACGACATAAGTATTCGTGATCATTGCCTTCTGACCGGACGTTATAGAGGTCCAGCCCATTTTAACTGCACTTTGAATTACCAACGGTATTTTTTCATCCCCGTATTTTTTCATAATTTGTCCGGCTATGGTGCACAGCTCATCATCGAGGAACTAGCCACAGCATTCGAGGGGGAAACCACTGTACTGCCCATAACTAAAGAGGAATACATTTCTTTCGCAAAAACATTTCGAACGGCAGACAAGTCACATCCGATTCAATTACGCTTCGTCGATTCATAAAAATTTCAGAATGCAATTCTGGATGACCTGGCCTCATTTTTGATAATGGACAAACTAAAGATTTTAGGTTCGCAATTTCGTGACATAAGAAGCGATAGTTTCGTCCTATTAACTCGAAAGGGCGTCTTCCCCAATTAATATATCTATAGTGTAAACCGATTGGAAGACTATCACCTAACATCACAATCACGTAGATGTCAAGACTTGACATCACAATCACGTAGATGTCAAGATTTTAACACGGTGGGAGGGCAGGTATGGTGCAGAGGCAATGATTGCAAAACCAAATTTTCATAGCCGGAGTGTTTTTTTCAGAAAACCTTATTGCCGTCGAATTACGCAAGCTCGAGGTGAAATTCAATAAACCAATATATGTGGGTATGTGCATACTCGACATATCGAAGACGTGTTTATATGATTTTCATCATGAGTGTATGGTGCCTCTGTATAAAGAAAAATGTACAGTGTTATACACCGATACGGATAGTCTAATACACAACATTGAGTGTGAGGTTGTGTACGAAGACATGAAGCATAATATCCATCGTTTCGATATTAGCGAGTACTCGGCGAGCAATGGGTATGATATACCGCTTGTCAAGAAAAATGTCCCGGACTTATGAACGACGAAAATAATTTCCTTCGAGGATTACACGAAATGCTTATATGACCAGATCGAAATGACTGGTCAGCAAGCATGCATACGATCGATGTTGCATGAAGTGTACACCACCAACGAGACATGAATGGGGGCATTATAGGATACAATCGTAGGGTGTATTTTTTTAAATTGTAGATAAGCTTGTAAATTAATTGTAAAAACGCTTGTTCTGCAAATAATCAACCCTATGAGAAACGACGTTTGTAAATTATCGCGTTTGTCTGTTGTATATAATAAATTGGTTCATGAATTTTTCAACTGAGAAAATGAAGAAGGGCCCGCTGTAGTTTGGCGAATCACCTAATTTTTTCTCACACTCTCCTGACACGCTTCTACGGGAGAGAGACAAAGAGAGAGGTGTCATAAAATTTAAAACATTTTTACTGTCCGCTCCACATCAGGTTTGCTCATTCAGCTATTGTGAGTATTGTCGAAAGCCAACCCCATTACAAACATTCGATTATTACGCTGCTACAATACTTTTTCAATGAGATCAATTTCGACATATCAATTTCGACATGTAAGTAGCTCCTGATCGTACAAATCACCTGTAACGGCTTCATCGTTATCGCCCGTCAGATGAAATGCTACAGAGTTCGTGATTTTTTCTCGATATATGGCAAATATTTTCGCTGTCCAGTTCGGTGCGTAATCCTTTCAGAATACACTCTTAAATTTTCTGATTCTCAACCTTCTTTATTGTTAATTTTTTACTTACATAATGATGCGGTAAATTTTTTTTGAAATGCGGTCCTATGAAAAACATGTTGTTGTGGTAGCTTCTCATTTTCAATGTTGATGCTACTCAGTTTCACCTGCCTTATCGTATAGTGTACAAAATCATCAGACGCGTCTACTAGGTTATCAAGAATACCGATCTACCTATAATTACTACGTAGGCTAAATTGCATTCACATCTTATTCCTCACTGCAAGATTGAAATACTCACAAATGGATACTTTTAAATTGCTATACCCAGAAAACAGGGGAAAATTATACGTTTTTATTAGGGTTTTAAAGCGACCATTATAAAATTATTTTCCCTGATCAAAGTGCAAGTTCTGTGGTATGCGTCCCCTTGACACGTGTTGACGTCACTGCAGTTCCTGCATCATTACCATTCTTACTCCGTAGGCGTACGGCCGAGGCAAATTTTGAGACAGTATCGATGACGGTTAGGTGAAATTTATGTTTGGAGTTTTTACGCGCGTACGACGAAATATCGACGAGATCAGCTTGACATGGTTCATCTAATCCGCGAATGTTCACAAGTAAAAGGTCTAGTAGCGTCGAGTTCATCAACGCTTCGCACCACGAACGAGTTTTTATTTGAAGCACTTAAAGTAACGCTACCGACTTTGTCCTTCCGATGTAACACTGGGATGACAGTTGTATACCGCACGAGGTAGCTTGAACGATAATTCGGACTATCTTGCGAGGAGCTCCCACGATCTACGCGGCGGAATCCGAGAAGTACTCGAAGCTGTTAATATTTACGCAAAAATCGGCACAAAATCGTGCCAATTATCCACAGACACTTCAGTTAAGATAGAGCGCATCGTCGCCGTGCAAGGGCTCAAGACACCCACCAACGAGTTTATACTAAAGGAGATATCCATCACCAAACTTCACGACAGGAACGCTGACCCGCAAAGTAGATATGAATTGAAGCCATATAAAACAATAGTTTATTAATAATAAAATTAAACAATTACCTAATCATAGTGTATTCTATGCATTAAACCTTTGTGTGTGTGTGTGTTTTATTTTTTTATTCTTTTATTTTAAATATCCGCAGCGGTAGTCGTTCTGAAACTAACAAAACATGCATTTTTCTTATCAATCTATGAAACACAATGATATTTAGAATGATACTAAAGTAAAAAGATAATACTCACAATCACCCCTGTATACATTCAAACAGGTTGGACACATGTCGCGCGTGACAATTTGCAACAACACAATACTTTGATCGATGATGTTCGGTAAAGTATATGTAATTCACGCAATATACGACTTCCCGATTCAGCCGATTAAGTTGACGCCGTTCCAGTAGGTCCTCTCGCACATCATGGTATTCATTATCTGATCTACCGCCGTATGCGGAATCTGCCTGTTCAATATCACCATCCAGTTCGTCTATTTCAAGCAGTACAATGTCATCACGAGCGATCACTTCACGAATTTGGCTAACCATTATTTCACTTTTCTTCGTGCTGCGACTTTTTCGTTTCAGAATGACACCTCGGAAGTTGGAGACTGGAATGGTGAAAACTGCGTTCACGATACTTTTTGAAATTTCGGTTTTTAGATCCTGATAGGATTGAGGTATGGTGGGGACAGCCGTGTACACGATTTTCCTATTCAACATGTAGGAATTAATCGGGAAGTGTAGAAAAAATTAACCTTCCAAGATCTCGTATCCCCATCATACCTCAAACGCATCCCCACCATACCTCGCATCTCCACCATACCTCAATTCAGAATGAAAGGATTACGCACCGAACTGGACAGCGAAAATATTCGCCATATATCGCGTGAAAATCACGAACTCTGTAGCATTTCATCTGACGGGCGATAACGATGGAGCCGTTACAGGTGATTTGTACGATCAGGAGCTACTTATATGTCGAAATTGATATGTCGAAATTATGTCGAATATGTCGAAATTGATCTCATTGAAAAAGTATTGTAGCAGCGTAATAATCGAATGTTTGTAATGGGGTTGGCTTTCGACAATACTCACAATAGCTGAATGAGCAAACCTGATGTGGAGCGGACAGTAAAAATGTTTTAAATTTTATGACCCCTCTCTCTTTGTCTCTCTCCCGTAGAAGCGTGTCAGGAGAGTGTGAGAAAAAATTAGGTGATTCGCCAAACTACAGCGGGCCCTTCTTCATTTTTTCAGTTGAAAAATTCATGAACCAATTTATTATATACAACAGACAAACGCGATAATTTACAAACGTCGTTTCTCACAGGGTTGATTATTTGCAGAACAAGCTTTTTTACAATTAATTTATAAGCTTATCTACAATTAAAAAAAATACACCCTACGATTGTATCCTATAATGCCCCCATGGCAATTACGAGGATAGAGCAATTTTTGTCTCATTGGTGGTGTACACTTCATGCAACAATCGATCGTATGCATGCTTGCTGAACAGTCATTTCGATCTGGTCATATAAGCATGTCGTGTAATCCTCGAAAGAGATTATTTTCGTCGTTCATAAGTCCGGACATATTTGTTGACAAGCGGTATATCATACCCATTGCTCGCCGAGTACTCGCTCATATCGAAACGATGGATATTACGCTTCATGTCGTCGTACACATCCTCACACACAATGTATATTAGACTATCCGTATCCGTGTATAACACTGTACATTTTTCTTTATACAGAGGCACCATGCACTCATGATGAAAATCATATAAACACGTCGTCGTCATGTCGAGTATGCACATACCCACATATATTGGTTTATTGAATTTCACCTGGAGCTTGCGTAATTCGACAGCAATAAGGTTTTCTGAAAAAACACTCCGGCTATGAAAATTTGGTTTTGCAATCATTGCCTCTGCACCATACCTGCCCTCCCACCGTGTTATAATCTTAACATCTCCGTGATTGCGCACATTTTCTATTGTTTTCCCAAACACCGCATTATTCATCAATTTATAGAGATTTTTTTCAAAATTATCCTTTGCTTGGGTTCGGAACTGCGCGTTCAGCTCGATATATGTTTGTAGCCCGGGCGATTGGGAGAATTGGAGTATTTTAAGAGTTTTGGTGATTTTGAGACCGTGCCGTACACACTGCTGCAGATAGCGATAATGAATAACATACCGTTCCTTGTTATGCACGGTTGCAAGGGGTTTTTCGTATTGTCCACCAGGTGGTTTACCATGTGTTGAACAAAACGGTAAGTCCGTGTGTGCATCAGGTAGACATTCCGGGTACTCTAAGTCAATCTCAAGAATATAACCGGTCGGTGAATCTAGCGCGATGGATGATAAATCGAATGTCGACAACTCATCGACCCATCGAAAATCAGCATAAGGCAATGGTTGACACATTGCCCGTCCATACGAATTATTCACATCGAAATACATCAAGTACGATGAAGACCTTGATGGATCGAATGATTCCATGTATTTGTTATTGGCGTGCGCATACCTATTTGAGCACTGACTCAGGCCACCTCGTATATCCCGTTCAACAAATAATACCATGTCAATGTCGGTGAACAATTCGAAGTTGACGCATGTATGTTTCAACATTGCATCCCATGTGTAGCCGGGGAGAGTATAGTAATAAGCGGGGTCGAGCCTGTAACGCTCCATACAGCTATTGCGAAAGTTCTCAAAAACGTCGACCAGCAACAAAACTTCGGTCTTCAAATACAAGTCACTATATTCACCTAACGTTTGAATAGCAAACCGTTCCCATACATTCTTGGCGTGAGCGTATTCGTTCTCACTTACAATGTCACCAGTCAAAGTACTGTAGAATGCGTCTCGTGGCGGTAAGTGATAGTCTTCCAATCGGTTTACACTATCGATATATTCATTGGGGAAGACGCCCTTTCGAGTTAATAGGACGAAACTATCGCTTCTTATGTCACGAAATTGCGAACGTAAAATTTTTAGTTTCTCCATTATCAAAAATGAGGCCAGGTCATCCAGACTTGCATTGAGAAATTTGTACGAATCGACGAAGTGTAATTCAATCGGATGTGACTTGTCTGCCGTTCGAAATGTTTTTGGGAAAGAAATGTATTCCTCTTTAGTTATGGGCAGTACAGTGGTTTCCCCCTCGAATGCTGTGGCTAGTTCCTCGATGATGAGCTGTGCACCATAGCCGGACAAATTATGAAAAAATACGGGAATGAAAAAATACCGTTGGTAATTCAAATTGCAGTTAGAATGGGCTGTACCTCTATAACGTCCGGTCAGAAGGCAATGATAACGAACACGTATGTCTTCTTTGGCAAATGGTTTTTCACATATATGGCACTGAGCAGCGCTTCGAAATTTTGCCCGCTCATCTAGAGTTAGAAGTACCACGGGAACACTATCCGATAGAATATCGTTGAAGCGCAAAGCTAAATTTTTAAAGTTCTCAACAAACCATCGGATGCCATTGGCATCGCGCCGCGAGTAGTATCCCGATAACGAATCGTCATCCGAGCAATGTACCTAGTACGCTACGCTAAACACTTCGTGCTGTTGCTGTATATTTTTGTTGTCAACATTTGACAAAACGTACTCGTGGTCTGCATAAATCACAAATGGAAGTCGCTCTTTTCGTTGAAAGTTTTCGAACGCTAGCCATTTGTCCGTTTCATCAGGTAATCGAATGGCACACTCGGTTGATTTTCCACAATCCATCTCGTGCGATCGCAATTTAGCCGCCGTGTAAAAGTAGTGCAAACGCCTATAACAAAACGATGGAAAGAATTATATTATTGAAGTACATACTTGCTCATATGTGTATTCTCGAGTATGCTTCTTGTTACTCACCGATCGCAGATGTGTTTTTCACTTTTTTTTGTTCAGCTGCGTGCTCACGAGCCGGGATACATTTTTTATACATACAAAGTGTCCCACGCTGTGGTCCGACGAATCCTCCATGTACATTAAATTGACATGTTTAACCAGTTTTTGGGCGCATATTCGAATTGGAACGATGCCTTTCTTTTCCCATACTATATACTCTTCCACGGAATTTATAAGCGCGGCTTGATCGCGCAGATTTTGTTCAAGTTGTGGAATTTTCTCAGCCATTTTCACGTGAGTTCACAACGGAAGTTTCAAGAGGTGATGTCGGCAAAAGTGACTGCTCGATTCGTAGTGTAAAGCCTGCGGTGGTAGAAGTCGTTTTCATTCGGGAATCTTTTTTCCATATTTTTCCTCTATCTTAGGAGTGCACTATAGTTCCACACTATAGTGTTCTTATATTGTAATACTATAAGAATAGTGGGGAGGCATGGAAACGAAATGAACCAGTTAAAAAGGAGTATAAGTGTGGAAGATCTGGGGTTTTCACACAAAAAATCGTGCGGTGGCATCCACGCATTATTATTGAGTACTTTGCATATATAGGTGTCACCTGTGGAAATGATAACAAAACCCGGATATAGTGACATTTTGGAAGAGCGCGCCTCTTTGTTACTACTGCTGCATAAAATAAGTTTTATAGGTGAGGACTTTATTTCACATCCAGCATTTCTACGGCATTAATTTTTCAAGTAGGTGTGATAGACGCCGACTTTCACATCTGCATGTACACACACACACACACACACACACACACGCACGCACGCACGCACGCACGCACGCACGCACGCACGCACGCACGCACGCACGCACGCACGCACGCACGCACGCACGCACGCACACACACACACACACACACACACACACACACACACACGCACGCACGCGCACACACACACACACACACACACACACACACACACAATATGTATGAACGGACAAAATGTTGAATGAAAACTTCGACACACTATTCACGTAAATCATCGCGTTTTTTCTTTACCCGAAGCTCCCTGTCCCCACGGTGTAAGACCTTCCTCCCCCATACGATCCGCGGGCGGAGCCCCCACGCGCTTGCTCTAGCGGTAAGCAGGTTGTCGATATATGCAAAAGACATCACCAGTCAGTCTATTCGGAAAAGCAGCTCGAAACCACCCCCCCCCCCCCCCCACTTAATCACGAGCTCCCGAAAAAGGGCCCAATCCCCCCACCCCTCCGACACCGCTGACTCCACCCCACCACTAATTCCCCATACATGTCACAGTGACGCAACCGGGACCGCCAGACACCCCCACCACGCGCCGCCGCACGATACCCATTACACCACACCTGTGACATCACCATCGTCGTCTCTCGAAAGATGTATGTATCTACTAGGGTCCGATTTCTCAGAAATTGTTTTAAACATTTGTGGGTGGTGAGTCATCGGGCGCTTGCCGTAGCTTGACAAACCCCCTCCCCCCACCCCTCTTGCTGAGATACGATAGTTTTGTTTATCGACGTGTTGCAACCGGCGAATTGAGGTGTTGAATGATTATTTTCCGAGAATTTATCATCGGCCGAAGAGTGACATTTGATAGCGTCAAAATGGCGGCGGGATTTCGTCAGATTTCTACGAATTATATTTTTTAACATTTTGTGGGGAGGGGGCGAGTCATCGGATGCGTGATATTATTCCGCGCTCGGACCCTCGTGCCCTCAATTTAGCCCGATAACAGGAGGAAATAAACAGATGAAAAGACCGCTGTTTATACTCGAGCGATGCGACGTTCCATTTGCACGCGCGTGCCCACACGCACGCACACACACACACACACCTTGTGGATGCTGCGCTTGACAAAGCCCCCCCCCCCCCCCCCCAAATCAAATGCGATATCGATAAACGCGTTGAAACTTGGCCGCCATGATGGAGGGGACTATAAGTGGGGGTGTCTCGAAAAATATTCGTCAGTATAGCGTTTCCCCGTCAACATGAGTCATTTCAGAGATTCAAAAAATTCTGTTTCTCGAAATTTGAAGAAGTTGGCTGGAGATCAATTTCGAAAAAGCCCTCCCCCTCCGATTCAAAAGTTTCAAAGATCAAAGGGAGTGAAGCTTATAATGATAATGTTCGTCCCGGGCGATACGGCGCTGTAGGTGATTCACGAAAAAATAGGCTCTTGTTGAGAAGTTGCCACGAAAGGCTGCGGAATCATGCGGCGCAACGAAAAAAATGCGTGCACGAGACGTGAATTAAAAATACGCATCGAACGATTGTTGCAAGACATTCAACAATTAAAAGGAGAAATAGACTCGTGGGAGCCGATCCATTCGCTGAGGATGATATTTGAAAAAAATAATTTGGAGCCACGACCTTAAGAATCTCCTCACCGACAAACGTCATTAGTCGAGAATTGGTTGGGGGGGGGTGGTGGTAGTGGGGGCAAGTATATAATCTCGTGAATACAGCTTCGAACGATTAGACGGCAAGTGAAAAATGGACGCGATCAATAAGATTGGTAAATACGCAGATTTTCTTCCGGCGAAGAAATTGAACGAGTTGACCCCCGAGTCGGAGTATCCCATCACCAATATACGGGAAGTGAACACGAGATATGGCAAAAAGTTCGTGATTGACATTCGCAACGAGTTTACCGTATTTCTACCGGGGAGGATCAGCAAGGTACTTGAAACGAATCCGGCAACGTTCCAGACGATGTTGGCGTCAGCGTACACCGGAGAACTATGCATGGTCTACATCGGTGGAAAGTTCAATAGCATGGAATTCAAAAACCTGGCAAACAAGCCTCGCTCATGCAGTGCGCGGTGAGGAGGAAGGCGACTAATGTCGATTGACTGCTCAAGTGAATAGCAAGTGAAAAAAATGCTGTTTTTTGTTCTCCAGGTGAAGAAACTCCGAGTCGCTATGGGGTCTCGGAATAAAACACATCACAGAGGCTCGATGTTGGCGGAGGTGCTGGGCTTGGAATTCTGCTAACCTCGCGGCAGCGAATCCATGGCAAAAAGATTGTGTTTCGGATCCCCAAGGCGTTCCAGGTTGACATCAGTGCTTAGATGAGATCTGGTGCGAAGGAATCCATGAACCTCGCCATCACAGTATTAAGAACAGTTTCTATGCGCGCGCGCACGCGTGTGTGTGTGTGTGTGTGTGTGTGTGTGTGCGTGCGTGTGTGCGTGTGTGCGTGTGCGTGTGCGTGTGTGTGCGTGTGAATGGGAGAACATTTTGTAAGAAAATTTTTTTTGTAAATAAAAAGAAAAGAAATTATGTAATCAACAAAAAAAAAATTATTTCCTCGCATCCTCTTTCAACCATCTTTCCATACATTTCACACTTTCATAGGCACATTTGAATTTTGGGTGGAGAGTCGCATAGTAGGGACATCCGTTGTTTCTCAGCTCTTTCGTCGCAAGTTTCTCCAACGATGGGCAATCCAGAGTCTCCAGTTCGATGATCTCCGTTGCTAGGTCGGTGAATTTCTTCAACCACTGCGATTTCTCCAATCCCTTGATGTAGACGATTCGAGCGTGTTGTAAGATTGATCGAATGAACATGGTGATGGTGTTGTGTAGAAAGTCGCCATCGTCCCATCGCAAACCATGGTAATTGCGCTCCAACCACATATTCATACTCTTGTACTTTCCTGGCAGAGAATTCCAGGCGTACGGTGGTTCGAAGAGAAACGTCAACGCTCACCACCTCGACAATTGATATTTCCTTCGGGACGAATTTGTTGATCGGTCGCTTGAAGCCTTGCATATCAACGATAAACTCCATGATGACTAAAGGGGGGCACGTGATTTCAACTTTATATCAACTTTCTTACCCCAGATTGTACTCGACAATACGATCATGGAGAATGAGACAGTATGCGGAAGTATTGGCGGGAATATTGGCATTTGATTCGAATTCGATGCGTACGTCAACGGGGCCGGACTTGAGAGAATCGTTCTGCTTCGAGCAATCAATGACAATGAGCGGAGCATACTTGATGAAATCCAATTTTTTCAAGCATGGTTCGGACGCTCTATTGTAGTACGAATATTGAAAGTTTGCATACATTTGATAGAGAAGCGCATATTGGTTCTGAGCAATGTCCAGATTCAAATTCCCATAGGGATAACTTTGCAAATTGAGGTAGAGTTTGACATCAGTGAGGTCACAATGATCGAAATTACACGCATTTGCGCTTTTCTTATTTTTACGATCGGTCTGGAAGGCTAGAATGACATATTGTGGCTTCTCAAGTTGCGTAGATGTCTTCACGGCCCATATGTGTTTTGAGGTTGCGGGGAGCATTGGGTACTCGTACAATTCCCACGAGCGGAAAGTCATGTTAGTCTTATCGGAGAGTATCACGTATGATACGAGCCATTCTACTTTTTTCAACGTGAATTTGATGTCATCCTCACCTGTGGCTTGTCATATCGCATTATCATTCGTCTTCGATCTCAATAGAATCAATTCATGCTTCGCGTTAACAATGATTTTTTGATAATCTTTGGCGAAACCGAGGATCATACTTAGCGGTATGCATACGTCAAAATTCCCATCGGCATCTGCGACAGCGTGCCCACTGCGAACATCATACCAGCCAGCATTCTCGAGCTTATAGTTCTTGGATTGACTCACGGATGCGTATCCCTTCATCGAACTCGTTATGCCCACATTTTTACATCGATCTATTTCCTAAGGTTGTAGATGCATACGGCTGATGAGCATGAATCTCATAGTGCGCGATGGAATCATCGAAGATGACGGGGGTTTCGATATCAGTTATTTCCGCCTCCATCTCAAACAGCATACGCACGCAATGCAGATTATGTAGTTTTTCATGTGATTTTTCCACGTATTCGTAGACCCAAACTCCGCAAAAACAGCACGTTCTGCGGTGTTAGCGGTGTGCGTGTCCATCGACTACTGGACTCTCTCATCGGTGAAGTATTGTTTTTATAAGTGCTCGAGATTCTGTGAAAGACTATACCCATTGCGATTTGATGTGTAATCGTATGGTTATTGTCTCACCGCGAAAGTTCACCCAATCACCGTCCTGATCCACTATTCGGAGTTGAATGTTGTCTATCGTCTTTCTCGCGATTGGTAGATAAATGACGTGTGACAGTATCTCGATGATTTTATAGCCTGGTGGTACGGATGGGAAAAACTCGTGGATTGTGTATACTTTTCGCTCGTTAATATACGCGCCAGCTGTGAGGTTACATTCGACGCGCAAGGCGTTCACTTTGAGAATGATCACTAGATAATCCGATTGATGCTTTTCACCAGCTCGTAGTCTACGGGGTGCAAATCCTAGCACACGTCAGATAGAATCCTCTGGCATGAAATATATTTCATAATTGCACTAGATTTCACTGCGCAGCGTATTGTGGTTGAGCCCAATGCGAATGGTAACATTTTGTTTTGGCAGCTTTTTTTCCAAGTGTTTTGTTTTTGAGGATTTGGTGCAGGTGGAATGAATTAATAATGCGGCGACGCAGAGAATTATGCGTAGTTCCCAATTTTTTAATTGTTCCAAAATTTACAATTATTTTATTGACCCGAACTCTCGATCCCGAACACGACGAGGTCGTAAATCTCGCCGTGTACAAGAGTTTTCCTGACGAATTCCCGAGTGACTTCGAACTCTTGCTGACCGCGTGGTCAACGAGAGCGTGTAAAGTTGATATGGCCGCGACGCGAAAGCGCGATACCAATTTTCCCGAGATCCCGAATATCTTTCGTTCCCAACGATGCCCGGAAAATATATCCGTGGCCCGATTCTCCTCGACTTGGAGAATAAGAGGACTGTAACCGTTTGTAAGGCGGTTACCCAATGCTGAAAGTATTCGCGGATACAGATAAGAGGCCCGGGTAGAAGTGAGACCGAGCGCGTGACCGAGTTCTCTCACGTCCCGATGAAGAAGAAGGATCAACAATGGCGATCGATAGGTGATGTATTACGCGCATGTCCCGTCGCTGGTCAGGCGTATCACCCCTGGTGGTGGCGACAATTGCGTCAGAGCGCGTAACTATTTCCCGATTACGAAAAATGAGAGGCCCTTGAGTGACAGGGCCATCGCGTGGCGCCGCGACCGGCAGAGTGCGAACCTTGACCCGATGCTCGCTGTACCGGCGCGAATTGCGTCATTCCCGAACACCAAGTATGTCGCAATATCGGCTATTTCGTAACTTCCAGTAGGTATGGTAAAAACGTTCTTGCCAACGTAAAATTTGTTGTGTCCAATGTCTATATTTGGAATCGAATTGTAGGTTAGGAGTTCAATGAGACTGTTATCCATAATGTCGTTTGACAAACTGATTCGATTTTTCCCTCATTACCCACTTTTATATAGAGAAAACCTCTCTCGTCGTGGTAATTGTCGACAGAGAAACTTGAGACACAAATGACCACACTCGAATGTGTCGTATGGCTGGTACCTCTCGTAATTATAATTCACGCTACTCACACCGAAGTATTGCAAAAGTTCGGCAGGTGGTTGAAGATCGCCGAAACAATCGAAATAATGGACTCTATTGTTGGTTTTTTTGTACGCCACCCAATGTGTGCCAGACCCCATATCCTCATCGAGATTTACAATGGCACATTCGCGTAGCCATGGTCCACCCTGATGAAACTCCGCTTATTGGAATTCGACAAATAATGTTGAAATCTGTTAAAAAATGTCAGAAACTGTGAAAATGAATAGATTCTAACATAATTTGATGGAATCGTACATATTTTGATAGATTCTGTCGGAAATAATCTATGAAAATCGGACAGAACCTCACATATTATGTTAACTTTACGGAATGTCATAAAATCACAGAATTCGATACTTTCTGTCATCTTTTTGTCAGAAAATGTCATCTTTTAACAAAAAATGATAAAATTAATTTTCCATTTTTTGACATATTGTTGCATCGAAAAGAATGACAGAAAATGACAAAAAATGATAGAAAACGATAATTTTTATCATAATTTGTTGTCACATTTTTGTTGAATTCTGACAGATTTCAGCTGTCATTAAATCACAGAGTTTGATACTTTCTGTCATCTTTATGTCGGAAAATGTCATCTTTTAACAAAAAATGATAAATAAGTTTTCCATTTTTTGACATATTGTTGCATCGAAAAAAATGACAGAAAATGTCAAAAAATGATAGAAAACGATAATTTTTATCATAATTTGTTGTCACATTTTTGTTGAATTCTGACAGATTTCAGCTGTCATTAAATTACAGAATTTGATACTTTCTGTCATCTTTATGTCGTCTTTCTGTTATCTTTATGGAACTTAAGAGGGCTCAATAAGGAGCAAACAATATTCAACCGTACTAATTATATTTTTATCTATGTATTTTATCTGCGTCTCTGTATGTTGAATATTTTTTAAGATCTCAACAGTTGCCAAATATGTGTCACCAAATAAAAGTATTATTGATTATAAAGTACCAAATTTCTTTCTTTCAGCATTTCCATTAAAATTTAGAAAATTATATGTAAATTCCATCAAATATTGACGAATTCTGACAATTTATTATCAGAATTGATAATTAAATGTCAAAATTCATCAGAATATATCATATATTTATAATGCAAAATGTCAAAAGTTAACAAGTTCGGTCATTATATGACAAAAAATAAAAAAGAATGATATAATTTGACAGATTCGGTCATAATATTTCATGAATGTTAAAGAATTCTATTTCATTCCATTAAATAATGACATTTAATGACGAAAATCTCACAAAAAATAAGAAAGAATGATATAATTTGACATATTCGGTCATAATATTTTATAAATGTTGAAGAATTCCATTATATTCCATAAAAAAATGACATTTAATGACGAAAATCTCACAAAAAATAAGAAAGAATTCGACAGATTCGCTCATAATATTTCATGAATGTTGAAGAATTCCATTTTATTCCATCAAAAAATGACATTAAATGACGAAAATCTCACATAAAATGGAAAACTCTTACGACATTATATGACATATTATGTAAGATTCTGCCAGAAATTACTGAATTATAACATTACTTTTCTGATAAAATATGACAGATTCTGTAAAGCATGTTCCAATTTCCGGTCAGAAATCATCAACTTCTCACAGAAAATGTCAAATCTCGAAATAATATGACAGATTCTGTCGTATAAATAACATATTCTGACATTATTTCTCATTGAAAGTTGACGGAATATTATCAAATCTGACATTTTTTGTTAAAATCTGACGAATTCCAATAAGCGGATTTCCATCAGGGCCACCCTTGGGCAATTGATTTCGCATGTAACATCCACGAAAATAGGGGATTTTCATTATTTTGGCGTATTTTAGCAAATCTGCATCGGTGAGTGGTTGATGAGGTAGCTCTACTTTACGTTTTTTGGCGCGACAAAAAGACCCATTCCCTGTTTGTACGGCTTGAGATGTAAGCCTTTACCCAATGCTATTGCTTCAATCGTTCGATTGTGACGCTTGCTCTCTTCGAGCTCATGTTTCGCTGCTTGAGCGGCCTTGACCGCTTTGACTATGTTGGCCGCACCACCTGCTAGCGCCCCTGCAGCGCCGAGACCGGCAAAGATGGGTACGAGAAACGGTAGGAAGCCACCGATTTTACGAGGTACAGGCAACACTCGAGGCGTACGCACTTTACGCGTGCCACGTGCGACCCTCTTGACAGCTGCCCGGGCGCCCCTTAAGGCCGACGCAGCGACTGCGACTTGAATCTTCGCTCTTCACCATGGCTTCTCTCGCTGCATCGATGATTTTCTTCAAGCCAACAATTTTTGCTCCCCTCTTCTTCCTTATCCCCAAGCCGAATTTTCTCTTCGCTTTCATGATTCCTGCTACGGCAAGCGCGTTTGTTTTCTCCCCGATACTAGCGTCGCTGGCGCGAACTCATTTCCAAGCTCTCTCCTGCAATATTTTATCCGCAGAATGTCTAGCTTCGAGATTTTCGCGATTTTTCGAATACGCGATATCGTGCTCCTTGCAAGCTGCACCCAACGGATTTATTCCAGGATCACCGCGTCCAAGACGTTTAGCTAGCTTTGTGCCGGGTCCGCAATACTGATATCTAGGCAAGTGCAATTCAACGGGAAGTTTGTTGATGATACGATTGAGGAGACCTTTACCGGACTTCTTTCCTCGACGTTTGATCATAATAAAGGTTGACGCTCGACTGAAGCGGCAATAGATATAAAAGCTCGTTGTATATCAAAATGATGTCAGTCGTGACGAAGATGAAGTCCAAGACGTATGGAAAGCTGCCAGTGATGAACTTTGATAAATTTACGCAAATTCGGGGAGAGAGTGGACAAAAGCGTCATGGTGATTTGCTGCCAAATACGATTCGCGCGGTATTCTGCGGTCCGTCAAACTGCGGAAAAACCAACGCGTTGCTCACCCTCGTAATACACCCGAATGGTCTGATATTAGAAAACGTTTATCTCTATTCAAAGTCGGTGAAACGGCCGAAATATCAGTTACTCGAACAATTTCTCCAGCCCCTGAAGGGTCTCGAATATCATCCATTTAACGAGCATGAACAAGTGGCGCCACCGAACGACGCACGACCAAACTCCATATTCATCTTTGACGATATAGCGTGCGAAAAACAGGACAACGTGAGAGCCTTTTTCTCCATGAGAAAGCATGAGAATGTGGACTGTTTCTCTCTTTCTCAAACATGCGCTCGTATTCCGAAACATCCCGTACGCGATAATACGAATTTCATAGTTCTCTTCAAGCAGGATGACTCGAACCTTACGATGACCATGTCAATACCTATATGTTATACATACAATTCAAAAACATATGTTGCGAATGGTGGAATTTCAGCAAGTATGGATTCCTTACAATTGACAAGGATAGTAGTATCAATGAGGGTAGGTATAGACGAGGGTTTGATTCTTTCCTCCGAGTCAATAAATAACGTGCTCGTAATAAATGCAATAAATAAAAAACTCTTTTTTCCCATGCATACAGTATTGCTTGTATTGTGAAACTGACAACAGCATGAAGCGTCGACAACTTTTGCAAGAAAAATATATGTTGCAGCAAATCGTCAAGGCCAGTGATGCAATTAGACGAAAACATCGAACAATAAAGATGGCCGGAGATAATGTTGATCAGGCTGTTACGCAAAATGGCTCGATGACTCGAATCTAACTAACGTTCGTTATAAACTTTGTCCTTGTGCAAAATACACAACACAAAATAACGCGTCTTTATAAAGAACGTCTGGTTTTCGAATCGCCAGCTTAATGTTTTGGTGAAGCCTTTCCAGGCCTGTATTACGTGTCAAGATGGTAATACGCGGAACAATAGGTCTGTAGCCCAACGGTGTGTTTATCGACGGCGCAGTCGTTCCTTGATGTCAGAATCAGGACCAATATTGGGAGTCAGATGAGTTTCACGTGTATTTTGATACTTGCCGAAATGTTGATCAAAGGTCGCTTTCCTTGGAACTCTTGTTATAACAAACAGTCGACGTCTTTGTAGAAAGAGGACGAACCTTGGTGAGTACGATGCGAAACGGGTGAAAAATCAGAGCTTGCCAGGATTTGGAACAAGGTGTATTCAGGTTAACACAAAGGAGAAGATCACGAGTTAATTGTGTCAATGATTTAATTACACTTATATCAGTTCGTTACATCGATGTTATTTATACTCGGATGCGGATAACACTTTGCTGGTTTGTTAGCGCGATGGTTTAAACGTTACAACAAACCCGTTCACGTAATTCACGGAGGTTCTTAATGAAAACTTGTGCGTGTTATCCCGTGTACTGTACGGCGTATCGCTAGCGTAGCAGCTAACAGTAGAGGTCTTTAGGAGAGAACATCTTCGTAACAGTGATTTCACGATTCTAATTTATAGGTCGTCAGTCCCGTGCTACGCAGGGCCGATATTCGTCGGATAGCGATAGTGGGGCAAGGGTTTACGTGACTGCATTTCTGGGAATGCATCCGTGGGACCCATTGATAAGTATATATTCCCAGGCTACGTCACATCTGACCCGACGACAAAATATCCGAGGACAAAATATCCAAAAGACAAAATATCCGAAAGATAAAATATACGAAAGACAAAATATTCTCATGACAAAACATCCGCGAGACAAAATCCTAAATCTCGTCCACCACATCAACGGGGTCACGCGCAAAACACCTTTGTGGGGTGTGTGAGATAGTGGGGTGGGGGCATAATAAGAGCTTCTTCATTGCACTTATTTCTTTATTGTAAAGTTTTTGTACACTTTAAACTGTAGCACTACTGACACTACAAACTGACAGCACTACTGACACTACAAACTGACAGCACTACAAACTGACAGAATAAATTTCAACGGCATGACTGTACACTTTAAACTGTACAGTGTGACAGTGTGGGGTGTGTGAGATAGTTTGTACTGTGTAATTTGTTGTACAGTAATGTAATGTCTGTACAGTTTAAAGTGTACACCTTTGTGGGGTGTGTGAGATAGTGGGGTGGGGGCATAATACGAGCTTCTTCATTGCACTTATTTCTTTATTGTAAAGTTTTTGTATACTTCAAACTGTAGCACTACTGACACTACAAACTGACAGCACTACAAACTGACAGAATAAATTTCAACGGCATAACTGTACACTTTGAACTGTAGCACTACATACACAGCAGAGAGAAAAACATTGACTGTCTCATGAAGCCAGTTGTCCTAGTTTAAGAGTAATAACGTTAATCATAGATTTAATTACCGACAGCGGATATAATATCGGCAGATATTTTGTCTTGCGGATATTTTGTCATGAGGATATTTTATCCTGCGGATATTGTGTCGTCGGATATTTTGTCGCGGATATTTTGTCGAGGATATTTTGTCGTCGGGTCAAAACGCGTGTTACCATTCCCACACGCTAGTCTGACTCAGTGTGCATTGTTTCAACGGTTTTGGACAACGGACTCATACCGAAGGCGAAGCGCAATAAAATTTAATCTTATAAAATATTTATGTAAACGCTGAGAGCTCGGGCGCATATGCAGGCCGAGAAATATCGATACTTAATCCTAGACAAAGTTGCTTTGTGCGTTGGTCGCTTGGTCACATACGCAAGCCATGAGACAGCGAATTATATTAACGAAAAAATATATGAGCATATATTTTTAATTTGTATTTATATTTGCTCTTATTCTATGGATATGAGAATAAAGTATTTGCTATAATTAAGGCAATTTATGCGGTTGGCTTAAGAAGGCCACGCCTTCAAGATAGCCACACCATTGGAAAAGCTCGTTTCTCTCAAGACGTCACCATTGTAGGAGGACGAGGAGGAAATCAAGAATGAAACGGAAGAAAATGAGAGTGAAGTTAAGAATGAGTCACCGGAAGATTTAACTTTCACAGCAGCGTTTGAGCACAACAATGATGCCTCTGATGATGATGATGATGATGATGATGATGACGATGACGATGACGATGACGATGACGATGACGATGACGATGACGATGACGATGACGATGACGATGACGATGACGATGACGATGACGATGACGATGACGATAATGATGACGATGACGATGACGATGACGATGATGATGATGATGATGATGATGATGATGATGACGATGATGATTCACCCAGTCGAGTCGATGAATTGATAAAAAAAGATCTCGTATTGTTACGTACGGGTAAAAAGAAAAGTTTGGATACCACATACGGTGTGCGAATGCTCGCCAGCCCCAAATTAATGATTGACGATTCTCCGATAATTTTCAATTCTCCGCATATTCGTGTGGGGGAGAAAAGTTATGCGACAACTGTGGGATTGACGGAGATTCTATTTAAAAAAGTGCCAAATGTCGGTTTTCTCGAACCGAACGATTTGAAAAATGATGAGAATATCATCATTGGCACGAACACGCATAAAAAATATAACAAACCGGACGGAGCTATGCGACGTGAAAACAGTCACAAATTCAAAATTTATATTTCGAAAATAATTCGAGCACGTACGGATCGGGGGATGTATAAGAAAGCCAGAAAAATATGCAATTTGACTACGTTTACTGGGACAATCCGAATGAGCTTGAAGATCGTCTTCGATTACTCCACGCATCTCAAGCGGCAAGCAACTCATCGCATTCCAATGAGGTCTTATCGATTATCGAAGCATTGCGCGAGGCTGGAATTATTTATTAGGAAAAACGTTCGTTTTTTCCATTCGCATGTTGAACGTTGATGTGTGTGGATCTTCGCGCGCCATGAATGATGACAAAAACCTGACTCTCGTGCGAGAGCTGCATAAGCCTGCACGAAGAAATTATACTCGTCTACACATTGACATTCGAGGTCTGGATGAAACGTGGCAAGCCGATATCATAGATATGTTATCGTACGCGAGGCAAAACTCGCAACATAAATTCCTCCTGACCGTCATCGATATATTCTCCAAATTCGCCTGGGCCATACCGTTGAGAAGCAAGAGCGGTAGAGATAAGACGATTGCAATGTAGAGCGGTAGAGATACGTCGAACATGGACAAGATTGTATAACTCACAGTTTGAAGCTCTTATGAAGAGACACAATGTAAACATGTATTCAACGTATAGCTATTTGAAAGCATCAATCTGCGAGCGTTTCAATAGAACGTTGAAAAATAAAATGTGGATGCAATTCAGTCTTCACGGAATGTACAAATGGATGGATATTCTGGATTCTCTCGTTACCGAATACAACAACACCGTGCATCGAACCATGCGAGAAAAACCGAAAAACATCAATCGCACAAATGAAAGAGATTCTCCATCGTATTTTCCGCCAGCGACGATTTTCGGCAAAAAAATCATAAAAGTTAAAAATTGGCGATAATGTGCGAATTAGCAAATATAAGAATATATTTGAGAAGGGTTATACGCCCAATTGGACAACGGAAATATTCATGATATGCAGAGTGAAAAGAACGAATCCAACGACGTACAATCTGAAGGACCATCGAACGAACCCATCGCCGGCTGGTACTATGAAGAGGAGTTCCCCAGAAAGTTGAGTATCCCGACATTTACATCGTTGAGAAGGTGGTGAGGAAGCGTGGGAATCGAATGTTCGTCAAGTGGCTCGGTTTCGACGATACGTACAACAGTTGGATCGACAAAGGAGATTTGTGAAAAAAAGGTTTTGATAAAAAAGTTATCTTCAAAAAAATGCATCACCCCCTCCCCCTTCGAAAGAAAAATCGTCGGTTTGAGCCGTTGCCTCTTTTTTTGGGTTGCCCCTTCGTCTTAATCGAAACGCAGAAACGTTAACGACCAACTCATGCATCCCGACGCATATGTGCTCTTCGACGCCCGTCGAC
>OZ023313.1:44395079-44623839 GCA_964007375.1 Ophion obscuratus
CCCTCAATTCTCTTTTCAATTCTCAGTCATATCAATTTGATACTGTTACGCGTTGTCTCATCTCTAGTGTTTCTTCTTCGTTGCGAGCTGGTTCTGATGACATATCTCCGTTTGCTATATTGAAATCTGAACCTACTATTCTTCCGGCTCTCACTGTTATATTTAACCTCTCACTCATATGACTTCACTTTTCTAACCAATGGAAGCAAGCTTTTATCCGTTCATTACTGAAGAAAAATAATCCAGTCATTATCTGACACACGTCCAATAGCCAACTTACTAGAATTTTCGAAAAATTTTGAACGCATCATTTATTCACAAATTAATTATTTTCTATCGGAACATAGTATTCTTCATCAGCGCCAGTCTGGATTCAGAGAATCGTTTAGTACCCAAACAGCCCTGCTTCGATTTTCTGACGACATTCGTCGTGGTATTGATAAAAAAATGCTAACAATACTTATTCTATTTGATTTTAGCAAGGCGTTTGATACAGTGCCTCTTTTACGCTTGCTCCAGAAGTTGAGAGTCATTGGATTTTCTATAGATGCTATTTGTTAGGTTTTCTCTTATCTGACGGGCCGATCTCAAGCAGTGAGAGATGGGGAGCGCCGGTACTCTGACTGGCTACCTACTACCAAAGGTGTGCCACAGGGCTCTGTCCTTGGTCATTTACTCTTCTCACTTTATATTAATGATATTGGTGCAAATCTGCGGTACACCAGCCTAATGGTATTTGCTGATGATACCCAGATTTATCTTCATTGTAACCCGTCGGATCTCAACAGTGCTATTACAAAAATCTCTCATGATGCAAATATCATATCGGAGTTTGCCACCACAAATGGCTTAACTCTGAATGCAGTGAAGTCCAAGGCTCTCGTTTTTGATAGTAACGCGTATATTCGTGACCTTAATATCAATAGTTGTCCGAGGGTACTAGTGAATGATGCTGTTCTACCATTTGCAACTGAAGCTTTAAATCTGGGCGTATACTTTATGACCAACCTATCATGGCGTCGTCATATCTCGTCTATATCGCAGAAAGTAAATAGAGCTCTATTCAGATTGAAATTTCACAGGAACGCAATGTCAATCGATCTTCGGATAAAGCTCGTCTCTTCCTTTATCCTCCCACATCTAGATTATTGCTGTCTTGTTTACCATGATCTTACGGATGAATTGAATTTAGTATTACAAAAACTGATCAACACGTGTATACGTTTCATCTTTAATGTCATTCATGACGAGCATATTACACCATATCGCCGCCGCTTAACCCATTAACGCCCAAGAATCGCGATTTTTTCCTTCATTTTCAAGCCAGATTTTTATTATATAAAAAAAATCATAAAAAATGAAGAGATACGTTCCCTAGTAGTTCCCTCGTATTAATATTAGTAACTTTTGCATTTGTGTCCGTCATATTGGATCCGCCATTTTTAATTTCGGAATTTTGAGAGCAGAATCATAATCAGTGACCTCGAAAACCCCCGAGTGCCACGTTTTATCCAATTCAAATGAACTTTTGCATTTGTGTCCGCCATATTGGATCCGCCATTTTTAATTTCGGAATTTTGAGAGCAGAATCATAATCAGCGACCTCGAAAACCCCCGAGTGCCATGTTTTATCCAATTCAAATGAACTTTTGCATTTGTGTCCGCCATATTGGATCCGCCGTTTTTAATTTCGGAATTTTGAGAGCAGAATCGTAATCAGCGTCCTCGAAAACCCCCGAGTGCCACGTTTTATCCAATTCAAATGAACTTTTGCATTTTTGTCCGCCATATTGGATCGGCCATTTTGAATTTCGGAATTTTGAGAACGGAATCGTAATCAGCGACCTCAAAAACCTTCGAGTACCAATTTTCGTCCTACTTTTTCTTTGGGATACCGAGCATGAAATTTACCAAATGAAACTACTTTTCATTTGGGACACAGAGCGTGAAATTTTTCGTGTCACTCAGGGGGTGAAAAGGGCCATTTTGGGGGTGAAAATGTTGACAACGATGAATTAAAAAAATTGATTGTTCAATCCTCACTATTCTATGCACCCATGGTTGAAAAAAACCGGACTTTTCAACGGCTTCGAGGTGATAAAAAATTTTGAAAAAAAAGTGTCATCGATTTTTCCTGTTTTTTTTGTTTGTTTATAAAGCCGCCATATTTTTTTTCCTAATGGACAAAACCCGATTTTGACCCCAGATACTGGAAGAGCACCCTAAAAAATACTAGGGAACGTATCTCTTCATTTTTTATGATTTTTTTTTATATAATAAACATCTGGCTTGAAAATGAAGGAAAAAATCGCGATTCTTGGGCGTTAATGGGTTAAAGTAATACTGCAACACAAATTTTTATTTGGAAGCAATTTTTTATTGAACAAAGTTTTTAATTAGTTATGAATGAACCAACGCTTCTATTTGTTAATAAAGCTAACATAAACAATGAAAAATATTAATATATATAATGCAAATATTTTTTGATGGCAAAATTGTTAACTTTAGCAATACGATAATTATTTGTTCCCGAAATTTTGAACAGTACTGTTCTGCTGTGTTGCTATATGTCTTCTAATTATAGGGCACAAATCTTTTTTACGGAAAATTATTCTGTCTAAATTTCAATGCAAACCCTGCAGTGTTAAAAGTTGCAATTTTAAAACCTATTATCTCCCAATCAAAATAGTCGACTGTTCTGAAATTTCACTCAAACATGCACAATGATATGAACAATGTCTGCTTAAAATTTTAACAAAATCTATAGCAATAAAGATTGCGCGCTCGTACTACTTTAACGTAACGCCTCAAAAATAGGCGGGCTAGGTAGCTCCATCACAACTCGGCAACGGCTTGTTTGAAACACAAAAATCAAAGTCCATTAGATTCAGTATGACACCAGCTACAAAATGACCCTAGGATATAAAATTTTATCGAATAATGAAAAAATGGCAGACGAAAAATGAAAAAAGTATTAAGAAAGCGCGTTTTTCTCGCAGTTTTTCGCAAAAAAAAGAGTAATAATAAAAATGTTTAAACCATCGAGGGTCACCTTTTTGCGAATCATGTTTACAATATGTTGTAAACATGAAAAGTTCAAATTTCAAAAGAATTGATTTATTAGTTTTAGAGATACGATGAAGCTAGATTTTGAAAACGTTGTTTCGAGAAAAACGCGTTTCAAGTTTATACTATGAAAAACTCGTATCTAAACTCAATCGGAAATTCCTGCACCATACAAAATCCCTTCTGATTGCTCATCATCGTCGATTTTTTCAAGTCTTGCTTGCTTTCGATTTTATGAAATTTTCAACGTGGACTGGCCCCTTAACGAGCCAATAACTGAAGCGGTCGCCGTAGCAGACACATAGAAAAAAATGTGATTGAACTTTTCTCTGGTCGGAAATTTATTGAATCGTAATTAATTTTTTTAGTATCGTAAACGAATTGCCTGTCGATTGACAAATTTATTTTATGAAATAAAAAGAATTGTTTTATTAAAATAGCTGCTGCTTTAACGCTTGATTCATGAAAAATTTCTAACAAGTACACCGACCCAAGTAAAACCCACCGCATTAAGGCAGTAGTCTGGTCTAGAAATTTGACAAAATCGATTTTTTTTCATTTTATTATTCCTTAAACCTTTCTTAATACGCTCGAGTGCATGTACTAGGGGGGTCCTAACGCGAAAGCAGGTCACCGGGTCGAGGGGAGGTCGCCGAACGCATGTGACGTCAAAGGGGTAGCCTCGGTGGAGGGGGTAGCCATGTGGTCCGTAGACCGACTGGCGGGAGGGGGAAGCCCGCGTCGATAAGTGTTTTGTATGTGTGTGTTCGTGTGTGTGCGTGTGCGTGTGCGTGCGTGCGTGCGTGCGTGCGTGTGTGTGTGTGTGTGTGTGTGTGTGTGTGTGTGTGTGTGTGTGTTCGTGTGTGTGCGTGTGCGTGTGTGTGTGCGTGCGTATTTGTGAGAAAGGCAGGGGGGAGGGGGCAAAAAGAATGCTTCGAATTGAATGACAATAAAACAATAGTTTATTAATAACTAAATTAAACAATGACCTTACATAGTATATACGATTCATAAAATCTTTGGTCTTTGTGTGTGTGTGTGTGTGCGTGCGTGCGTGCGTGCGTGCGTGCGTGCGTGCGTGCGTGCGTGCGTGCGTGGGTGCGTGCGTGCGTGCGTGCGTGCGTGCGTGCGTGCGTGCGTGCGTGTAATATGAAATTGTAAGCGTGTAATTTTCGGTAATATGAAAACGCTAGGCGCCACATAAAGGGCGGCTTTTCAAAGTCCCCTAATTTATGGCATGTAGGTGCAGTGCCTTGGTTTTGTTTCCGAAATCCTTAAAACGTTTGCATGCGTGTCTACACGTGTCACAAGTCTCGCCGACACTCGAGACAGGTCCTGACAGGTTCCTTGGAAATACTGTAATCTATAGGGATCAAAGGGACTGCGGGTGGACCACTTAAGCAGCACTCTTGAAAAGTCGAGGTCTCCATTCCGAAAGATAATGTCAAGATGTTCGCATGCGTGTCCACTCCTGTCATGAGTCGCGGCAACACTTTAGACAGGTCTCGACAAGTCGGGATTTCTTGGAAAAACTATAAACTTTAGGGATCTATCGGAAAGGGCCGTTGGCGACGATGGACCACTTCAGCTGCAGGACCCATAAAATCCTTCGACCCGATGCATTCCAACTTCCTGTTTTTTGTCTCATGTTCCTCGAGCGATCTACGCGTTATCGGGAAACTCTGTTTTCCCGAGAGAGGGCCGATTTTTTTCCCGAAGAGCCTTTTTAATGATCCGCTCCGCTCAAATCTGACGAAAATTTGCATCAAGCAGTCAGTCTGTTAACATCGTGGAAGTTGTTTCGTACTCATCAACATGAAGCAAATCTTACATGACCAAGCCGTGCTTTTATGCTCGATCGAAGATGTTACCGCGTGGGAGCAACGATGCGACGAGTTCATCGAAGGGCTGGAAACGCAAAGCCGGATTAAGCGCCCGCGATTATTAATTGGACATCAACAGTCCCTAATAGCCCAAATAGGGCGTCAGGAAGGATTGAGGAATTGTGTACGGAGCCATCACATATACACGGGTGCAGGACTTGATAATCATGAGTTAATCTGGCGGGAAATTGAAACATCCTTCGAGAGTCGCATTTTGACCGGGTCCATCATCAATCGCAGCCACATCGAGCCGAAACACTTTCTAAATGATGCTTGCGTCTTAGTCCTTCATCATGTGCACAATATTATCGGCAAGCACAACAGCATCAAAATCAACACAGTGTTTAATGGTGAATTCGCGAGTGGTGACAAACATGCGAATAAAAGTGTCAACACGCGAAACAGCGAAATATTTAGAACAAGCGATTTGAGTAAGTGGTATGAACAGCGTGTTGTGGATCCCACTTTAACCTTACTCGATGAATTTCAAGAACGTGATAAATGTCAATAAGTATAATCCAATGACTGCTGGGTGCTCTATATCATTGCCGCGGGAAATAATGTTGAAGAGGGCTGTGGGTAACGTTAAATCCAAAGATAATGCATGTGTCGCATGGGCAGTTGTCGCTGCTCTATACCCAGCTAAACGAAACAGTGACCGTCCATCTTCTTACCCTTATTATTCGACAGTACTGAATCTGAAGGATATCGAATTCCCGGTGACCATACATCAAATTAAAAAATTTGATTTTCATAACAATGTATCGATCAACGTATATACCACCACCACCAAAAAGGACATTATTCCGATACGCGTAACTCAACACGAGAAGGAAAAGCACATCAATTTGCTGTACATGCAAGATACCGAGGACAGCAATGTGGGACACTTCGTATGGATCAAGAACCTGTCGAGACTCGTGACGAAGTAACTGAGCAAAACGGAGCATAAAACATATATCTGTGATCGGTATGTAGTTACCATAATATGTACATATATAGGTAATTATATATGCTAGACGAATTAAACAAAACAATCTTTTTTGCAGGTGTTTGCACTACTTCGGTTCCGAGGAAAAATTGCGATCACATGAGGTCGATTGTGGAGTGATAAACAACCGTGCAATTCAACTACCAAACGACACCAATAAGTGGCTCCAGTTCAGCTACTTTAGCCGGAAAGAGCGACATCCCTTCATTGTGTATGCTGATTTGGAGTGTGTGCTGGCAAAAACCAATGGGGAGAACCCAGTGAAAGGTATGTATCAACACCATGAAGTGTTTAGTATCGGATACTATGTGTGTTGTTCGTATGACGACTCTTATATATCATGGTTTGTTGAAGACCTAAAAAATCTAGCACTGCGGATAAAAGAAACTTTCTGTGATAATGTACCAATGGTGTATTTAACACCGTGTGAGTGGGCTAGTTTTCGAGCAGCGGCTCAATGTTCCATATGTAAGAAACCATTTGCGCAAGAAGATATACGCGTTCGAGATCATTGCCACCTGACTGGACGCTATAGAGGCCCGGCCAATTCCAACTGCAATCTAAATTACAAACAGTAATTTTTCATTCCAGTAGTTTTCCACAAGTTATCCGCTTATGATGCGCATTTTATAATCAAGGAAGTAGTCACAGCGTTCGAAGGAAGAACCGATGTGCTTCCAATCACAAAGGAGAAATACATCCCATTCACGAAGCATGTTGAAATTGAAGACAATTCAAAACACAAGATCCAATTGCGCTTCATCGACTCATACAAATTCCTCCACACGAGTCTCGACAAATTAGCCTCATTTTTGACCGAGGACAACATTTTACGCACGCAATTCCCAACTCTCTCGACAGACGATTTCAGTTTGCTGACGCGAAAAGGGGTCCTCCCTTATGAATATATTGATGATGCGACCAAGCTCGACGACACTTGCCTACCACCACGTTTACATTTTACAGTTCCCTGACAGATGCTACAGTATGTGAGAGCGAGTACGCACATGCTGAGAAAGTTTGGGAGCGGTTCTCCATTCGAACGCTGGGTGAATATACCGATTTGTATCTGAAGACAGATGTCTTGTTATTAGCCGATATTTTCGAAAACTTTCGAAATACATGCGTTGAGAGCTATGTCCTAGATTCCGCGTATTACCACGTATATCCATTGCTCGATATACCTGGGATGCAATGTTAAAACACTCGAATGTCAAGTTTGAATTACTAACTGACATCGACATGGTTTTATTCGTTAAGCGGGGTATACGCGGTGGTCTGAGTCAATGCTCGAACCGATATGCAGTGCAGCCAGATCGCGCGCAAAAGTTACCCCCTCTCTAGTCTCTTGCGCGTCCATCACACAATCATAGTAGCGCGTGTCCGTGAGCGAGCGACGCTCGGACGTATTCGGGAAGAGCCGAGCGCCACCGAAGTTTCCCGACCGCGCCTTCGGCAGCTACACCAATAAATGGACGCTGAGCACGTTCATGTGCGGCTAAGCCGAAACGAAGGATTCGAGGGAAAAAGCAATCTGAGTACGACTCGCGCGTGACGTCACCCGCCGGCACGAGCGAGGCTTTTAGATGATTTCAATGCTTATTTTGCTCTTGATTCTCTGCGTTATTAATGTATGCAAAAAATGAATCGCACACTCCCACCGCTTATTTTTTTCAGTTTATACGTTAATTTAAATATAATAATAAATCTAAATTACAACTTATTTATCTTCTAAAATATTGTTTACGCTTTACTCGCACCCGTCCTTATGCCAAATAAATTATAATTCATAAAAGTAAGCGGAAATATATTTATATTCGTATTATTATATTAATTCTCATAGCTCTCATAAGAAAACTCTCATATGAAAAAAACTTCAAAACCTTAGATTTCAACGAACCAAGAACATACATCACATTTTCAATCATGACAAATTTTTAAGAACAATATCATCACAAACACATCTGAACCAAAACAATATACGTCACGTAAATTAACAAAACATAAATCAAACAACACAAAATCACAACATGTTATACTCAACCCTTACTAATGAACATCAGGACACAAATAATAATCTTTCCACTGATCCTCTGAATAATATAAATTCGACAATCACATAAAATAAAACGAAAGAATGGCTTATAAATCTCTCCAACATTGATACTCCGCTACACATTTCCACATTCTTGTCTCTAGGTGAAAAGTTTTGTTTTCTTTACCTCAAACTCTCAAACATAAAAACTCATATCCATAAATCAATCTCCGAACTTGAGTCCAAATTAGATTTTTTACTCCACAAACCTAGACAAATCGAAATTAGAACCAGATTCACTAAAATCTTAAACAAAATAAATATTCAACCTCATTTTCCAACACTAATCAAATTATAAAACACACGTCCTCATTCTTAAAAAACAACCCTCAACTTTTAGTTACACGAGCTGACAAAGGAAATTCAACAGTCATTCTTAACAAATCAGATTACATTACAAAAACTCATAATTTACTCGCAGATTCCTCAACTTACAAATTAAAAAATATAAATCCCATCAAAACTCTACAAAAAGGCATTATCAATAAATAGTCCAACACATAAACTAGCTGAATTTATACAATCTAAACTTTCTAAATCAATCAATACGACTAATTCACACGTCAAAGATAGTTTCCACCTAAAACATTCACTTTCTAGCATCTCAATTCCACTCAACTACAAATTGGTCTCGTTTGATGTTGTTTCTCTCTATACCAACATCCCATTACAACTTGTTATTCAAAGTCTTAAAAAAAGATCAAATCTATTTTCAAAAACATTTCCTTTAAACGAAATAATTAAAGCCATATTCGTTCTCATCATCATGTTCTCAACTTTCTTTACATTTCAAAATAAAATTTACCAACAAATCTCAGGGTTACCAATGGGCTCACCTCTGGCTCCAATAGTATCTAACATCGTCATGATTGATCTTGAAATAAATTGTCTGGAAAAATTAAAATATTCGTTACCACTATATAAAAGATATGTTGATGATATTATTATTGCTCTACCAACAGACAAAACTGAATCCACCAAAAAGATTTTTAACTCATATACAGTAGAACCTCGATTATCCGAACTAGTCTCGGTCCCAATTAGCTCGGATAATCAAAAGTTCAGATAATCGAAATGTGGGTTTTTTGGGACGAGATCATAAACAGCATTGTTGTTTATGATCTCGTCCCAAAAAACCCACGTTTCGATTATCCGAACTTTTGATTATCCGAACTAATTGGGACCAAGACTAGTTCGGATAATCGAGGTTCTACTGTAACTCAAAATTACAATTTACATCAGAAAATGAAGTAGATAAAAAAATCCCGTTTCTTGATATACTTTTAATCCATAAACAAAATTCAATTATCACAAATTCGTATAGGAAACCAACCCGGTCAGGCAGATTCATAAATTTTTTTTCACACCACCCACTTTCCCAAAAAAAGCCATAATTTACATGCTAGTTGACAGAGCAATAAAATTATCTCATCCTTCATTTCACAAAGAAAACCTCAAACTTATTAGTACCACGATGACACAAAATTGCTATCCGATCTCTTTCACAGAAAAAAATAATAAAACATCGGCATTCGGCAAACATCGGCAACATTCCACAATCAACAATCAAAAAAAGAATAACAACAATTTTGATTCTTCCAGACTAATAAATGTTCCTTACACAAAAAAAAACATCCATCATCAACTAATTCGTCTTTTCCAACAATACAACATAACAGTGGCGTAGCTTGGGGGGGGCAGAGGGGGCCATGGCCCCGGGCGGCGCAGGTGTGGAACGGCGGCGGGGGGCGGCACTTAGTTGCGAAGATAGGGGGGGGGCGGCAAATTTAGGGTTAGCCCCGGGCGGCAAAAAACCATGCTACGCTACTGCAACATAACATTATTCACAAACAATAAACACAACATTTCATCGATTACTGGCTCCACCAAAGACAAAATAAATAAGAACCAAAAATCCAACATAGTTTACAAAATCGATTGTAAGGATTGCAATGCCACATACATCGGCCAAACCAAAAGATACCTCGAAACCAGAATAAAAGAACATAAAAATAGCCTTAAACATACTACCACAATACACACAGCCTTAGCACACCATGCAATAGAACAAAAACATGACTTTCAATTCGACAATGTAAAAATTTTAAAGAATGAAAATTGGCTCAAAGACGACTAATCCTAGAAATGATCCAAATTAAGGCACACTCCAAAGCCATAAATTTTAGAACTGACATACAATAACTAAGCTCGATCTATAACTCTATTATATAACTATTAAAATATTTTACAATACTTTACTTGACATAACAATTTTTACTCTTAACATGACGCACCAATTTTATTTCTCTTGACACGTCACTGCCTAAAGGATCTTTCTCCCCCGATTCGCAAAATAAAGACTCTAATAAGCTTGACGAAATTAAAACACCACTGAGTTTCTCTCAAACTCTCCGTGATCACACAACTCAATATGTAACTGAGAAATGTAAATTTCGAGTTTTTGTTTATTTTGGAAGAACATTTTTTAAATCTTAAACTCAATAGGTAATCATCACAGTCATTTAATACTTGATTAAAATTTATTTTAAATCAATCACGTACATTAAATTTTCACAAATAAAACACAAAACTTTCATATAGTTATTAATCCCTTACAGATGATAAAAATCGCAAAAAAAACGATAAATTCTTCCATCTATTGAGTATACTCCAGCAAAACAGTATTTACTTCCACAAATACTGTCTTCTGAAATAACCTTCCAAATATAAGCAAAAGCTAGAAACATCAACAACATCGAGGTTAGTAGTTTCTCATATTTCATTTCTTTATAACTCCATAGTATAATAAACCACACTCTTACGCATCACCCATTTTAAACACCGATGAATAAGAAGAATTAACGCAATACAGGAACTTATGCATATCAAATCAATATAGTTATAACCAAAACAGAATTAACATAACAGTTATACAAAACGACATAACAATTTTATAACACAATCATAACATAAAACATTCGTGTATTTAATTCCTTCAAACTTAATTTGTAAAATTTGTGTATCAAAATTTATAGAAAAAAAATATAATTTCTAAAGAAGACCCGAACCAAAGGGTCGAAACGTAAGATAGCATCATTTATTTCCATCGCTGACCTTGGAAAACCTCTATTGGCCGGACTGAAGCCGAATCTTCAAGTAGCAACTTGTCACCAACACGACCGCACACATCTTTGACTCATTAATTCTCATACTTTCATCAAGCGATAAAGCATTATCCCCAAAAACAAGCCAATCATCCATCCGGCCACGAATCGTCAGTACCACAAAGTGCACATATTCTACAAGTGATGAGATGGTCTCGTTGGTCGCGTTCCTGGCTTCGGTCCGCAGGGGCGCGGGACGTTCCCCGCGCTCAGTGCTTTTTTAAAATTATTATTACTATTAATTCTCATTTGATTATTTTTGTTAGTTATCATTATTATTTTATTTAGTTATCTTTTAGTGTCGAAAAATTTATCGAGCACTCCGATCGCTTATTTTATTAGTTTGTACGATAATTTAAATGTGATAATAAATCTAAATTTCAACTTATTTAACTTCTAAAAAATTGTTTGCGCTTTACTCACACCCGTCCCTATACCAAATAAATTGTAACTCACAAAAGTAAGCGGAAATATATTTATATTCGTATTATTATATTCATTCTCATACTTTTATCAAGCGATAAAGCATCATCCCCAAAAACAAGTCAATCATCTATCCGGCCGTGAATCGTAAGTGCCAGAAAGTGCATTTTTAACACAAGCGATAAGATGCTCCCGTTAGTAGCGTTCCTAGATTAGGGGCGCCGGATCGTTTCCCGCGCTCAGTGCTTTTCTGTTTTTTTTTTAATTATTATTTTCTTTTTGTATGGGGCGAATTGTTTATACGTGAAACACGCTCATTGAAAGAATATTATTCTGAAAATAGGAAAACTGCTCATGATGTTTTACGATTAAATTTGTTTTGTTCTGTCAATGGTGAGTGTTCACAAATAAACAATTTACCCGATTACAATAAAAATTACCTGTAAATGTAAAAACATACAAAAATGCCACTTTCTGGCACTTACGATTCGCGGCCGGATAGATGATTCACTTGTTTTTGGGGATAATGCTTTATCGGTTAATGAAAGTTTGAGAATGAATATAATAATACGAATATAAATACATTTCCGCTTACTTTTATGAATTACAATTTATGTGGCATAGGGACGGGTGTGAGTAAAGCATAAACAATTTTTTAGAAGATAAATAAGTTGTAATTTAGATTTATTATTACATTTAAATTAACGTACAATCTAATAAAATAAGCGGTCGGAGTGCGCGATAAATTTTTCGACACTAAAAGATAACTAGTTAAAATAATAATGATAACTAATAAAAATAACTAATCAAATAAGAATTAATAGTAATAATAAATAAATAGATACTGAGCGCGGGGAACGATCCCGCGCCCCTGCGGACCGAAGCCAGGAATGCTACCAACGAGACCATCTCATCGCTTGTAGAATATGTGCACTTTCTGGTACTGACGATTCGCGGCCGGATGGATAATTGGCTTGTTTTTGGGGATAATGGTTTATCGCTTGATGAAAGTATCTTGATATGAGTATGGGCCCATTAATTATTTCGTTTAAAGGAAATGTTTTTGAAAATAGATTTGATGTTTTTTGAAGGCTTTGAATAACAAGTTGTAATGGGATGTTGGTATAGAGAGAAACAACATCAAACGAGACCAATTTGTAGTTGAGTGGAATTGAGATGTTAGAAAGTGAATGTTTTAGGTGGAAACTATCTTTGACGTGTGAATTAGTCGCATTGATTAATTTAGAAAGTTTAGATTGTATAAATTCAGATAGTTTATGCGTTGGACTATTTATTGATGATACTATTGGACGAAGTGGATAATTATTTTTATGAATTTTTGGCAGCCAATACAGACGAGATAGGTTGCAATTTTCAGCTTTTAAGTATTTGTTATTTGTTTCATCAATGATTTTTAGGATTTTCCATCTGGAGAGAATATTGTTAATGCCTTTTTGTAGAGTTTTGATGGGATTTCTATTTGTTAATTTGTAAGTTGCGGAATCTACGAGTAAATTATGAGTTTTTGTAATGTAATCTGATTTGTTAAGAATGACTGTTGAATTTCCTTTGTCAGCTCGTGTAACTAAAAGTGAGGGTTGCTTTTTAAGAATGAGGACGTGTGTTTTATAATTTGATTAGTGCTGGAAAATGATGTTAGAATATTTATTTTGTTTAAGATTTTAGTGAATCTGGTTCTAATTTCGGTTTGTCTAGGTTTGTCGAGTAAAAAATCTAATTTGGACTCAAGTTCGGAGATTGATTTGTGGATATGAATTTTTATGTTTGATAGTTTGAGGTAAGGAAAACAAAACTTTTCACCTAGAGACAAGAATGTGGAAATGTGTAGCGGAATATTAATGTTGGAGAGATTTATAAGCCATTCTTTCGTTTTATTTTATGTGATTGTCGAATTTATATTATTCAGAGGATCAGTGGAAAGATTATTATTTGTGTCCTGATGTTCATTAGTAAGGGTTGAGTATAACATGTTGTGATTTTGTGTTGTTTGATTTATGTTTTGATAATTTACGCGATGTATATTGTTTTGGTTCAGATGTGTTTGTGATGATATTGTTCTTAAAAATTCGTCATGATTGAACATGTGAAGATGTATGTTCTTGGTTCGTTGAAATCTAAGGTTTTGAAGTTTTTTTCATATGAGAGTTTTCTTATGAGAGCTATGAGAATTAATAAAATAATACGAATATAAATATATTTCCGCTTACTTTTATGCATTATAATTTATTTGGCATAAGGACGGGTGCGAGTAAAGCGTAACGAATATTTTAGAAGATAAATAAGTTGTAATTTAGATTTATTATTATATTTAAATTAACGTATAAACTGAAAAAAATAAGCGGTGGGAGTGTGCGATTCATTTTTTGCATACATTAATAACGCAGAGAATCAAGAGCTAAATAAGCATTGAAATCATCTAAAAGCCTCGCTCGTGGGTGACGTCACGCGCGAGTCGTGCTCAGATTGCTTTTTCCCTCGAATCCTTCGTTTCGGCTTGGCCGCACTGAACGTGCTCAGCGTCCATGTATTGGTGTAGCTGCCGAAGGCGCGGTCGGGAAACTTCGGTGGCGCTCGGCTCTTCCCGAATACGTCCGAGCGTCGCTCGCTCACGAACACGCGCTACTATGATTGTGTGATGGGCGTGCAAGAGACTAGAGAGGGGGTAACTTTTGCGCGCGATCTGGCTGCACTGCCGATATGCACACGCTAATAATAAGTACATGGAGTCGTTTAATCCATCGAAAGCATCATCATAATTGATGTATTTTGATGTCAACAATTTGTATGGATGGGCAATGTGTCAACCCTTGCCATATGCAGATTTTCGACGGGTCAACGACGTGTCCAATTTTGATCCATCATGCATCGCGCTAGACTCACCTATAGGCTACATCCTTGAAGCCGACTTGGTATATCCCCAATTTCTACATGATGCGAACAAAGACCTACCGTTTTGTCGAATACATGAAAAACCGCTGGGTAAGCAGGGGGAAAAGCTGTTGGCAACCGTCTGCGATAAAAAGCGCTACATCATACACTACCGGAATTTGCAACAGTGCTTACGCCATGGGCTTCGCCTTGCGAAAATCCATAGAGTCCTTCAGTTTACACAATCCTCATGGCTGCGTTCGTATATTGAGTTAAATACCCAGTTTCGAACGCTTGCCAAAAACGATTTCGAAAAGAATTTATTCAAATTAATGAATAATGCGGTCTTTGGCAAAACGATGGAGAATGTGTGCAATCATGTAGATGTAAAGCTTTTAACAAAATGGGAGGGCAGATATGACGCAGAGGCACTGATTGTGAAGCCAAACTTCCACAGCCCAAGTGTTTTTTCGGAAAATCTCGTTGCCGTCGAATTGCGCAATCTCGAAGTGAAATTCAACAAGCCGATATATGTGGGTATGTGCATACTCGACATATCCAAAACGTGCTTGTATGGATTTCATCACGAGTATATGGTACCTCTGTATGGAGATAAATGTAAAGTCATGTATACCGATACGGATAGTTTCATATATGACATTGAGAGCGATGATATATATGCTGACATGAAGCGCGACATTTCAAAATTCAATACAAGCGATTATTCAACGGACAATAGGTATGGTATACCACTCGCCAACAAGAAGTTGCCCGGTCTCATGAAGGTCGAATGTAATGGAGCAATTATGACCGAATTTATTGGACTTCGGTCGAAAATGTACGCGACACGTGTCGAGGATAAGAAGGGCACGAAAAAACTTAAAGGTGTCAAGAGTAGCGTTGTGGCCAGGACAAGCACGTTTGACGATTATGCTCGATGCTTGAGGGAAGAAGCTGAAATGGAGCGTAGTCAAACGTGCATTCGATCAAAGTTGCATAAGGTCTACTCCCATTCGCGAGACGAAAATTGCTCTGAGTCCTCATGACGATAAGCGGTATATCATACCTGGGACCTCCGATACCCTACCATGGGGGCATTATAGAATACAGTCGTAAAAAGTTTTGTAAATTTTTTTTCTACAACCTTGATGTAAAATTGTGTACATTTTTGTGAATATCGATGTATAAAAGTCGTGAAAATTATATATATATTTTGTTCACTCGATGTCAAAATTATGTTTGTTGTTGTAAATATTTAATCGTGTAAGAATGGATTTATTATTTTTTTGTAAATAAAGAAACGGACATTTTATAATCCCATGTGTTTATTCACTCTATCCATCTCCTCGTACCCACATTCCACGAAAAAACATGCATGAGGGGTTCAAAGAGTTTCAAGCAACTTTTTACGACCTTCATGAGACGTTTGAAGATGTTCGTGAGACGTTCAATAGACTTTCAAAAACGTTCATAAGACGTTCAAAGACATTCATGAGAGGTTCGAAGATGTTCAAGAGATCTTTGGCGATATTCATAATACGTTCGAAGACTGATGAGAGGTTCGACGACGTTTTAGAGACTTTCAAAGACATTCACCAGGGGTTTGAAGTCGTTCCAGAAACTTTCGAATACGTTCGAGAGACTTTCGACGACATTCATAATACGTTTGAAGACGCTTAAGAAACTTTCAAAGACATTCAGAGAGACTTTCGAAGACATTCAAGAGATCTTGGACGATATTCATATAACGTTTGAAGGCATCGATGAGTGGTTCAACGACGTTTTAGAGACTTTCACAGTCATTCACGAAGGGTTAGAAGGCGTTCAAAATACTTTCGAATACGTTCTGAAGACTTTCTACGACATTCATAATACGTTTGAAGACATTCATGGGGTTTGAAGACACTTGAGAGACTTTCAAAGACATTCACGAGGGGCACGAAGACGTTCAAGAGACTTTCGGCGACATTCATAATACGTTTGAAGACATTCATCGTAGAATATGTGCACTTTCTGGTACTGACGATTCGCGGCCGGATGGATGATAGGCTTGTTTTTGGTAATGCTTTACCGCTTGATGAAAGTATGATAATTAATATAATAATACGAATATAAATATCCTTCCGCTTACTTTTATGAATTATAACTTATTTGGCATAAGGACGGGTGTGAGTAAAGCGTAAACAATTTTTTAGAAGATAAATAAGTTGTAATTTAGATTTATTATTATATTTAAATTAACGTATAAACTCAAAAAATGAGCGATCAGAGTGCGCGATATATTTTTTTGTATACATTAATAACGCAGAGAATCAAGAGCTAAATAAGCATTGAAATCATCTAAAAACCTCGCGCGTGCCATCGGGTGACCTCACGCGCGAGCCGTGCTCAGATTGCTTTTTCCCTCGAAGTCTTCGTTTTGGCCTTCGACACATGTCTGTCGAAAGCTTTCGAAAATATCGGCTAATAACAAGACATCTGTCTTCAGGTACAAATCGCTATAGTCACCCGGCGTTCGAATGGAGAACCGCTCCCAAACTTTCTCAGCATGTGCGTACTCGCTCTCATCTGTCAGGGAACGTTAAAATGCGTCACGTGGTGGTAGACAAGTGTCATCTAGCTTGGTCACGTCATCAATATATTCGGAAAGGAAGACCCCTTTTCGTATCAGCAAATTGAAATCGTCTGTCGGGAGAGTTGGGAATTGTGTGCGTAAAATTTTGAGTTTGTCCTCGGTAAAAAATTAGGCTAATTTGTCGAGACTCGGGTTGAGGAATTTGTATGAGTCGATAAAGCGCAATTGGATCTTGTGTTCTGAATCATCTTTAATTTAAACATGCTTCGTGAAGGAGATGTATTTCTCCTTTGTGATTGGAAGCACATTGGTTGTTCATTCGAACGCTGCGGCTACTTCCTTGATTATAAAATGTGCATCATAACCGGCTAAATTGTGGAAAACTACTGGAATGAAAAATGACTGTTTGTAATTTAAGGTGCAGTTGGAATGGGCAGGGCCTCTATAGCGCCCAGTCAGATGGCAATGATCTCGAACGCGTACATCTTCTTGCGCAAATTGCCTCTCACATATGTGACATTGAGTCGCTGCTCGAAGACTAGCCCACTCACTCGGTGTTAAATGCACTATTGGTACATTATCACCGAAAGTTTCTTTTATCCGCAAGTGATAGATTTTTTAGTTCTTCGACAAACCACGATATACCATCAGCGCTGTGACGTGAGTGATACGAAGATAATGAATCGTTATACGAACAACACATGTATGCGATACTAAATACTTCATGGTGTTGGTACATATCTTTCGCTAGTTTCTCCCCATCGGTCTTTACCAACACCCACTCCAAATCAGCATACACAATGAATGGATGTCGCTCTTTCCGGCTAAAGTTGCTGAACCGGAGCCACTTATTGGTGTCGTCTGGTAGTCGGATCGCACAGTCATTTATTGCTCCACAATCGACCTCGTGTGATTGTCATTTTTCCTCTGATCCGAAGTAGTGCAAACATCTCCGAAAAAACAAGTTTGTTTTGTTTAATTCGTCTAGCATATATAATTACCTATATATATATGTATCTATATATATATATATATTATGGTAACTACATACCGATCACAGATATATTTTTTATGATTCTTTTTGGACAGTAGTGCCCCACATTGTTGTCCTCGTTATCTTGCATGTACAGCAAATTGATGTGCTTCTCCTTCTTATGTTGAGTGACTCGTATTCGAACAATGTCCTTTTTGGTGGTGGTGGTATACACGTTGATCGATACATTATTGTGAAGTTCAAATTTCTTTATTTGATGTATCGTCACCGAGAATTCGATATCCTTCAGATTCAGTGCCGAAGAATAATGCGGATAAGAAGATGGCCGGGCACTGTCTCGTTCGGTTGTGTATAGAGCAGCAACAACTGCCCATGCGAAACATATGTTATCTTTGGATTTCACGTTAACCACAGCCCTCTTCAACATTTTTTCCCGCGGCAATGATATAGAGCACCCAGCACACATCGGATTATACTTATTCACATTTATCGTGATGTTAAGTATTTTCTGTAGAGCCCAGCCACTATCACGTTCTTGAAATTCATCCAGTAAGCTTAAAGTGGGCTCCGTAACTCCCTGTTCATACCACTCGTTCAAATCGCTTGTGCTAAATAGTTTACCGTATCGCGTGTTGACACTTTTATTGGCATGTTTGTCACCACTGGCGAATTCACCATTAAATACTTATTAATTTTAATGCTGTTGTGCTGCATCATTTAGGAAGTGTCTCGGCTCGATGTGGCTGCGATTGATGATGGACCCGGCCAAAATGCGACTCTCGAAGGATGTTTCAATTTCCCGCCAGATTAACTCATGATTACCAACTCCTGCGCCCGTGTGTATGAAACGGCTCCGTACACAATTCCTCAAACCTTCCAGACGCGTTTTTTGGGCTATGAGTGACTGTTGATGTCCGATTAATAATCGCGGGCGCTTAATCCGGCTTTGCGTTTCCAGCCCTTCGATGACCTCAACACATCTTTGCTCCCAGACAGCAAAATCTTCGAACGAGCGTAAACGCACGACTTGGTCATGTAAAATTTGCTCCATGTTGATGAGTACGAAAAAATTCCACGATGTTAACAGATTGACTGCTTGATGCAAAGTCCGGTCAGATTTGAACGGAGCGGATCATTTAAAAGGCTCTTTGAGAAAAAAAATTTCGGCCCTCTCTCGGGAAAACGGAATTTCTCGATAACGCGTAGATCGCTCGAGGAACATGAGACAAAAAACAGGAAGTCGGAATGCATCGGGTCGAAAGATTTTATGGGTCTTGCAGCTCAAGTGGTCCATCGGCGCCAATGGCCCTTCCCGATAGATCCCTAAAGTTTATAGTTTTTCTAAGAAATCCCGACTTGTCGAGAACTGTCTAAAGTGTTGGCGAGACTCGTGACAGGAGTGGACACGCATGCAAACATCTTGACATTATCTTTCGGAATGGAGACCTCGACTTTTCAAGAGTGCTGCTCAAGTGGTCCATCCGCGGTCCCCGTGATCCCTAAAGATTACAGTTTTTCCAAGGAACCTGTCAGGACTTGTCTCGAGTGTCGGCGTGAATTGTGACAGGAGTGGACACGCATCCAAACGTTTTAAGGATTTCGGAAACGAAACCAAGGCACCGCACCTACATGCCATAAATTAGGGGACTTTGAAAAGCCGCCCTTTATGTGGCGCCTAGCGTTTTCATATTACTGAAAATTTTCTACCCATTTATTGTCGTCACACACACACACACACACACACACACACACACACACACACACACACACACACCCGCGCGCGCGCGCGCGCGCGTGTGTGTTGGGGTTTCCAGCCAACGGGACCCCAACGGGACCCCAACGGGACCCCAACGGGGTCCCAACGGGACCGTTTGGGACACACACACGCGCGCGCGTGTGTGTGTGTGTGTGTGTGTGTGTGTGTGTGTAACGACAATAAATGGGTAGAACATTTTCAGTAATATGAAAACGCTAGGCGCCAAATAAAGGGCGGCTTTTCAAAGTCCCCTAATTTATGGCATGTAGGTGCGGTGCCTTGGTTTCGTTTCCGAAATCCTTAAAACGTTTGGATGCGTGTCCACTCCTGTCACAAGTCGCGCCGACACTCGAGACAAGTTCTGACAGGTTTCTTGGAAAAACTGTAATCTTTAGGGATTAAAGGGACCGCGGATGGACCACTTGAGCAGCACTCTTGAAAAGTGGAGGTCTCCATTCCGAAAGATAATGTCAAGATGTTTGCATGCGTGTCCACTCCTGTCACGAGTCTCGCCAACACTTTAGACAGTTCTCGACAAGTCGGGATTTCTTGGAAAAACTATAAACTTTAGGGATCTATCAGGAAGGGCCATTGGCGCCGATGGACCACTTGAGCTGCAAGACCCAAAAAATCTTTCGACCCGATGCATTCCGACTTCCTGTTTTTTGTCTTATGTTCCTCGAGCGATCTACGCGTTATCGAGAAATTCCGTTTGGGTTTGTTTGGGTTACATATATTTTTCAAATCGGCGCCCACGATATTTCGATAACTAATTGACCGATCGAGCTCATTTGCACATACGTTCGGTAGCCTCTTTCTGAGGACTGATAGCAGAATTGAATCGAACAATAATTTTGCCCACATTGTATAACTCGTCGAATACCCGAAAATGTATGAAATATCCCCGAGTCGAAATTTTCGAGCCTCGTTCAACCCACAAAATGAAGCAGGCTTCCGTCCCCGAGAAGAAATCGGCGAGTGCGGATTATTGGGTATCTGAAGGAGGGTACGATGTTTGAAAATACCACGCGCTATGGCCTCCGATGAACCTCCGGCATGGCAGAAAGGAGACTTTGACTCAAAGGAGGTCGGTCAGGACCACAACTGAACCTACGAAACCTCTGGTGGGCCTACTTCGAGCGCTCCCGCAGAACCTACTGCCCCACCCCCCCCCCCCCCCTTCGGCCTACTGTACCTGCTAAACAAAAAAATTAATTTATATAGGATCTATTTAAATAAAATAGGTTTTTTCCTTGTCTCACAGCCTACTATGATCATATTTGTTTCAAAGATATTTATATATGTTAATAAAGATGAGATTAAAATCAATCTTTATTTGCTCACAATGTACACTGTAAAGCACTAGTGTAAAGCACAAGTGTACTATATGCATAAAATATTTCATAAATCGAAAATAAAACGAATTCCTTAATTGAGAGCTTTACCGCAAGGATTTTTTATCGTAATTCGTCATTCCCTGGCCTTTAGAAATGAATTTTTTCGAAGAAAATATTTTCCCTATATGCGAATTGAACGTAGTACCTACCTACTCATAGCTACGCACGCTGCCCCTATGCTACCGAGTGCTTATAACATTTTGGTCACTGATAGAGCATAAAAGACCAAATGAATACCTTTAACTATTTGTTGTATCACGTAAGCTATATCAATTAGTTAATATCATTGTGGTAATTAGGGAGTTTTATCGAGTAACATGGTATAGATTTTTCAAACACTTTCTCATATATATATGTGTGTGCGCGTGCGTTCGTGGGTGCGTGCGTGCGCGCGCGCGTGTGTGTGTGTGTGTGTGTGTGCGTGTGTGGGTGGGTGGGTTGTTGTGTGCGTGTGTGTGTGTGTGTACACAATTCCCTCTCTCCACCTTCTCTGCCCCCACGCCCCTATGGTATGAGTGTTGCAATAAAGATGGACGATTAGTTCAATCAAATAGAAAAACGGTTAACTCTACGAAAATTCGATTTAAGGTAAATTAAAAAAAAATTAACTAGATCCATCCATTGAACTTGACGAAATTGTTTTTTTGAACAGATGAAAATGTTGAACTGATGAAACCGAATTACAGATTTATTAGGATCAAATAAAATATTTAGTTATTGGACGATATTAAATAGATTAATTTGAATGAATAAACATATTTGAAATCAATAATTTTAATAATGGAATGCAACAGGAAAAATTTGGTTCCACCAAAAATCTAGTTAATTCAAATAAAAAAGAATCAAATAGACGCGGTTAGTTATTATCATAATATTTAGCGGAAAGAAATAAACATATATTTCATACATACACGTGGAAATATTTTTTAAATTTTCGACGTGCTCAAAATGAAAGCAAAGAAATTTTATTTGAAATCGACGGTAATCGGTCATCGCCATTTATCGACTCATTATTGAATGAACGAAAAAAAAACAAAAAGAACAAAAACAACAGAAAAAATCGGTTGCCTGTAAAGTCGGTTTACTGACGATAGTTGAACGTAACAACGTCATAAGAAAATACTGATGGAATGGTTTCATTTTTCAAAAGAAAATTTTAATTTTGTTTGTTTGATAGATATTTTGTATGGATATAGAGAAGGAGGTAAATGGAAATCACAATTGAATTGATCAAGTTACATTTATTTGTACGCATAAATACAATTATGTCAATTTTTATTTATTTTTTTTACAATGTACATATTTTTTACAAGTATGAATGTGTTTGAGCAATTGTTTTACAACTTTTATTTTTTCATAAAATTCTTCGTTCAGAAAATCATTTTAAATTTACAAAATACTTGAATAAAATTTATTGTTTAAATTTCTACTCGACTGTTAAAATTTAATTTTTGATTTTATTATTTTATAATAATAAATTTTGTATTGACATTATTTCTTTCAGCAAGTGAACTGAATAAAAGTTGTTGTTCAATTAGTTACTTAATTATTTTTGCAAATTTAATTGTAATTTGTTGTAAAAAAGTAATAATTTTGAATAATTTATTATAAGAATACACTATGATTAAATTATTGTTCATAAATCTTAAATTTAAAATTAAAAAATTGGAAACATCATTAAAATTTTTGTAACTCTAGCTTTTAAAAAGCCCGCCGCAATGTGTTTGATATAGGAGAAAATTGTTCCCTTTGACGGCTGGCTGGTCCAACCTGTCATTTCAGACACGTTGTTATGATATGTGGAAGATTTAACATTTATGTTTTAATTTTTTGAAATCATAGCTACGCTCGATAATTATTTCGATCGAATAGTAAAGCAATTGATTTTTACTCATCGTGAAATAGTTCTGTTAACTTATTGTTATAGTTTTGTCAATTATAGCATAACCTACAATCGCTGCACTAGCGGACCGATGCTATTTATTTTAATGATGAAAGCACGAATATTCGACAATATATCACTGAACATATATTTAATATCGAAAGAATCATTACCTTTATCGCCGCAATTATCGTTGCTATAAATAATTTACACCACATTCACTTTTCACTGCACTTCATACTTGACGAAAACATGTACATGTATTATTGTATAGCAGCTGTCCACGCGGACGCATCGCTCATGGCTTCTGCACACTGCGCGCGATGGGCGACAAGCGATGAGCGATATCCAATGAGAGCTCGAGTATGACGGAAATGCTCTATGAGAGTGACGTTGCCATTGGATATCGCTGATCGCTCGTCGCTCGTCGCTCGCAGTGTACAGAGGCCATCACTCAAGTAGGAGAGAGACAAATGTCGAACGCTGCCGATCGCTGCCGAACGCGGAGGCCGATTGTACCTATTTGTCGCTCGTTCCGCGCTCTCGCTTACACTTCAAGCCTTAAATGGAACGCCTCAAAGCGAGGTAACGGCGATGAGTCATGCTTTTTCGTGCGTGCAGCCGGCTCCATCGAATTATAAGACGTTGTCACGTCAAAAAAATAAAGAAAAAATTGAATGAGGTTGAATTCCAAACCGACGATTTCAATCTTTTAGAACATGAAATAAACTATAATCAATACCCTAACGTTTCATATAGATATCAACATTATATGTGATTTAGATCTACACTGCTAGCCAAAAGTTTTCGGACAGTCCACATAATCGCAAAACTTTTGAGCGCTGGATAATTGCCATATAATGTTAGAGCAATATAATTTATTTAATTTATTATTTCACGAAGATACTATAAAGGTCTATATAATTAATCAATTATACAGACCTTAATAGTATCTTCGTGAAATAATAATTATTGTACCATAAGTTTGCAATTATCCAAAGTGATATTAAGTTTTGAAGTTATCTGAAGTGTTGAAATACTTTTGACTGGTTGTGTATATTCGAATATATTAACGCAATCACATATTTTAAGTATTATATATATATATATATATATATATATATATATATATATTACGGTGGCCCTTGATGTGGGTACAAAAAACAAAATTAATCGCACTGCCCTCCAAGACGGTTCCAAATAATAAAAAAAAATCTACGGGAAACCCCAGCTATGTCTGTTAAGAGGAAGGCATGCCTGTAAGCATGAACTTAAATTTAAATATCAATTTTTCCTCATGATCCGAGAAATTTTGATTTTTTAAATCTAGTTTATTTGTCAATTTTTTTTACTTTCTGAAGCTATTGTATATTGGTATTCAATATACAGATCAATCAATAAGGCCCTCCATACTAGATTTGATGAGCGTTCAGCTTTACCATCCTATTATTTTGGAACAATAGTTCGATTTAGCTGCTGTCGAACGCTTTTAATCACATCAAAATCAAACGTTAAATTTGCATTTTGTCAGAAAAATCTATTAAGTACGAAGGATATAAATTCACGATAAACCATTCACATCGAACTTCCGGATTGGACAGAATTGTTTTTTTTTTAAATTTGTTAGAAATATTCCTTGCGTGCTGAGATACAAACACATTAATATTTCATTGGAATCAGACTTCCAGTGCTGTGGATAAAAAATGTATTTGAAAATTATTTTCGCAAAAATGCATAGGGACATTTTAAACTTGGCAGGATTTTAATCTTGGCCAGCTTGTTCGTTTTATTGAAAACGAAGAAATTATTTATTCGCACAAGTCATCCAATTGGGCGAAAAAAACATAATATTTAAAAAATGTACACATAAGATATCGATACTAGATCGTTCAGTACGAATTTGTTACGTCCGAAGCCGTTTAGAAAAGATATATATTTCTAGAGTTATATGCGTCGAGCGGTAAACGCTTAAGGCGTTACCCCCACTTGTAGCGCAAAAAAGGCCTTTTTCATGCATTTTTTTAAAGAAAACTACAAAACTTTTTTAACCGATCAATATACCATATTAAAGAACACATCTTGAAGAACTTTCAGTAATATTTTTATTGAAAAATATTACATTGATTAGTGGCAAATGGCCGTCAATGAAATAATGTTTTTATATACACGGTTTGCGGTGACCAACATTGCGGCGAAGTGGATCATCTGAAAAAAAATGCGGATGGATTTAGTCAAATATAAGTATAAACTAGTCTTTAATAGAAGGGTTTTAAAAAATATTCATTTTTCACAAAATTGCGGACAGTCAAAGCTAATGGTTCGATTTTAACAAAAAAAAGGGCCGTTTTTTGGCTATAAAACGGCCATTTTTTTCGAAAAAAAATCGAACAATAAAGACTACATTTTCATGTATTAAATAAGTCTGCAAAATTTCAAGAAGATCGGTTCATTAGTGTTCGAGTAATTTTGGTCACCGACTTCAGAAATGCCATTTTGAGAAAAACGCGTTTAAAGTTTCAATTTCAGTTTACACGAAAAAATATTTTTTTTTGTACACTTACATAGAGTCATCTATTCCGGGCCCATACAGAAGTTCTTCCGCTGACGATGCCGCTTGTAAAACGGAAATTTGGTATTGCCTTCGTAACATTCTTTCTTCACGAGTGCTCTCGGCCGCACGTCTCTCTGCCAGTGCAATCCGTGCTTCGTCCATTTTATCAGCGTATTCGTGCGCGTTGTGTCCACAGCTCACTCCGATTGAGATAAAATTCAAATAAAATAATAAAAAAATTCTCGATTCAAATAAAATAATAATGATTTTGAACCATCGTTGAATAGTCCAACGGCACTATAAGCTGCTAAATTTACAACGATTGCTCCACTCGAGACGATTTTTGGGCTGATTTTCCAAATAAGTTGGTTGAAGCTTTCGTTGATATTTTGATTGAAGCCACCGAAGCATCTTTCGAGTAAAGTTTCCTTACTCAGATCCTTGTATACAGGGTGACAATTTTAGTGTGGCCATGCTTTTTTTGAGGGCCTTGCGCGAAGATTTTGGGTCTGAAAAAAATATGATTTTGAATGGTTTTTCGAGCCTTTTTCGAAAAAAAATACGGCAGATTTTTGTCTTGAAAAATGTACGCCAGAAGAAATAAGGCATTGCGAAAAAAAACGCAAAATACATTCCGAGCACATGAGATTGAAGTTTTTAAAATTCCGAATACAATGCACCGCGGAAAACTTGATTTGCGCCGGCCATCATGGTGGAAAAAATTGTTAAAAATACGCCGTAAAGTGGCAATTTACGTGAAACAAGCGATTTAAGTCAGACGCGATCGTGCTATGGGATGTCCTAGCTTGGTACGTTACAGCTGCAACTTCCGAATGTTCGGCTGTCACGAGAAGGTGGTTGAGAATCCCTTGACCCGCGAATGAGCTAAGGGATCTGAATTTGTACCCATCCGAGTCGATTGCAGAGAATCTGGTCAATTTCGGAAAAGTTCGAAAATTCCATGTACTGCAAATAATACTTTGAATAATTTGGAATTCGTTTCCAGCTCTTGGACACATCATTTTGAAAAAAAAAACTTTAACACAGATTAGGGAAAATTTACAGACTTTTTCCTATTACGCGTATTATTTTTCCCACATTCATTACTGCGAGCATTGTGTGAGCGTGTGCGTGCATGAGGACGCACGAGTGCACACGCGCGTGTGCGTAATGTGGACATTTGCCACGTTTCGAGCGCGCTCTGAACTCGGGTTCGGAGAGCACGCTACGCGGTTCGGTCCGAACGCATCGTCAAACGTCAAAGCGCGTTATTTGACGTTTCGGATTAGTCAGCTGATATTGTCAGCTGATACCATCTTGGATATGCAGATTTAGCGCAGACACGTCGAACTGTCGTCGAAACGCCAAATTTGACGCGTGATTTGACGTTTCATCAATCGTCTGCTATTCATTTCTGACATCTTGGGCAAATGGGGAGCACGCGCGTTGAAGGTTTGCCGAAATGCACGGTTTGGCGCGTGATTTGATATTACGTGATATCGCCGGCCATGATTGTTTGCCATTTTGGATGTGCAAAATCATGATTCGAGACGGCGAGCGATTATCTCTAGAGTTATTTAACATTTCGATTCGAATAAAAATCTACAGTACGTGTCTGTGTCTTTTTTTGCGTTCACAAGACGTAAATGAAAACACAACACCGTACTGGAAAAAGGTGTTTTTAATGATTAATTGAAAAGTACCGAACATCGGAACAAAAACAAGTTTGGTGTTTTTTTCAGACAAGTTGACCGTGCCTCTGCCTGGAGCGCCGATTCGATTTCTATCTACGCAATAAATAATTAATACATGTCTGCGATGGTTCTGAAGGCGTAAACCAGTTATTCCATAATGATGATTATGGTTCTGGGGGATGGGTTCGGAAATTCCCGATATGACTGTCCCGAGCTTATGTTCGCTTTTACCTTATTTTCGGTTATTTTGCGTCAAAGGGTATCGAGACGCTCGGTGGACGGTTTCAAGCGCATTTGTTGATTGACAAAGGTAAAAGCAATGGTGATGGTGGTTGTGGGGAATTCGATACGCCACATGGACGACGATTATAAGCGCATTTATTAATAAAAAAAAAGCAATGATTGTGATGATTCTGGGGTACCCGATTGGGCATGCCTGATATGACGGCATCGAGTTCTTCTCTGCTTTTACCTTTCTTTCAGTCATATCGCATCGAATAAAATGACGAAGATTTGGGGATGATTACAGGCGCATTTGTTAATAAAAAGGGGTAAAAGCAATGATTGTGCTTATTCTGGGGGACCCGAATGGACATGCCTGATATGACGGCATCGAGTTCTTCTCTGCTTTTACCTTTCCTTCTCTCATATCGCATCAAATACACAGACGACGATTTGAGGATGATTTCAGGCGCATTTGTTAATAAAAAAAGGTAAAAGCAATGATTGTGCTCATTCTGGGGGACCCGAATGAACATTACTAACATGACGGCATCGAGTTCTTCTCTGCTTTTACCTTTCTTTCTCTCATATCGCATCAAAAACACTGACGACGATTTGAAGACGATTACAGGCGCATTTGTTAATAAGCAAAGATAAAAGCAATAATTGTGCTCATTCTAGGGGACCCGAATGGACATTACTAACACGACGGCATCGAGTTCTTCTCTGCTTTTACCTTTCTTTCAGTCATATCATATCGAATAAAACGACGAAGATTTGGGGATGATAACAGGCGCATTTGTTAATAAACAAAGGTAAAAGCAATGGTTGTGCTCATTCTGGGGGACCCGAATGGACATGCCTGATATGACGGCATCGAGTTCTTCCCTGCTTTTACCTTTCTTTCTTTCATATCGCATCAAATACACTGACGACGATTTGAAGACGATTACAGGCGCATTTGTTAATAAACAAAGATAAAAGCAATAATTGTGCTCATTCTGGGGGACCCGAATGGACATTACTAACACGACGGCATCGAGTTCTTCTCTGCTTTTACCTTTCTTTCAGTCATATCATATCGAATAAAACGACGAAGATTTGGGGATGATAACAGGCGCATTTGTTAATAAACAAAGGTAAAAGCAATGGTTGTGCTCATTCTGGGGGACCCGAATGGACATGCCTGATATGACGGCATCGAGTTCTTCTCTGCTTTTACCTTTCTTTCTCTCATATCGCATCAAATACACTGACGACGATTTGAAGACGATTACAGGCGCATTTGTTAATAAAAAAAGATAAAAGCAATAATTGTGCTCATTCTGGGGGACCCGAATGGACATTACTAACATGACGGCATCGAGTTCTTCTCTGCTTTTACCTTTATTTCTGTCATATTGCTTCAAATACAATGACGACGATTTGAGGATGATTTCAGGCGCATTTGTTAATAAAAAAGGTAAAAGCAATGATTGTGCTCATTCTGGGGGACCCGAATGGACATTGCTAATATGACGGCATCGAGTTCTTCTCTGCTTTTACCTTTGTTTCTGAGATATTGCTTCAAATACATTGACGACTATTTGAGGATGATTTCAGGCGCCTTTGTTAATAAAAAAAAGGTAAAAGCAATGATTGTGCTCATTCTGGGGGACCCGAATGGACATGCCTGATATGACGGCATCGAGTTCTTCTCTGCTTTTACCTTTCTTTCTCTCATATCGCATCAAATACACTGACGACGATTTGAAGACGATTACAGGCGCATTTGTTAATAAACAAAGATAAAAGCAATAATTGTGCTCATTCTGGGGGACCCGAATGGACATTACTAACACGACGGCATCGAGTTCTTCTCTGCTTTTACCTTTCTTTCAGTCATATCATATCGAATAAAACGACGAAGATTTGGGGATGATAACAGGCGCATTTGTTAATAAACAAAGGTAAAAGCAATGGTTGTGCTCATTCTGGGGGACCCGAATGGACATGCCTGATATGACGGCATCGAGTTCTTCTCTGCTTTTACCTTTCTTTCTCTCATATCGCATCAAATACACTGACGACGATTTGAAGACGATTACAGGCGCATTTGTTAATAAACAAAGATAAAAGCAATAATTGTGCTCATTCTGGGGGACCCGAATGGACATTACTAACACGACGGCATCGAGTTCTTCTCTGCTTTTACCTTTCTTTCAGTCATATCATATCGAATAAAACGACGAAGATTTGGGGATGATAACAGGCGCATTTGTTAATAAACAAAGGTAAAAGCAATGGTTGTGCTCATTCTGGGGGACCCGAATGGACATGCCTGATATGACGGCATCGAGTTCTTCTCTGCTTTTACCTTTCTTTCTTTCATATCGCATCAAATACACTGACGACGATTTGAAGACGATTACAGGCGCATTTGTTAATAAAAAAAGATAAAAGCAATAATTGTGCTCATTCTGGGGGACCTGAATGGACATTACTAACATGACGGCATCGAGTTCTTCTCTGCTTTTACCTTTATTTCTGTCATATTGCTTCAAATACAATGACGACGATTTGAGGATGATTTCAGGCGCATTTGTTAATAAAAAAGGTAAAAGCAATGATTGTGCTCATTCTGGGGGACCCGAATGGACATTGCTAATATGACGGCATCGAGTTCTTCTCTGCTTTTACCTTTGTTTCTGAGATATTGCTTCAAATACATTGACGACTATTTGAGGATGATTTCAGGCGCCTTTGTTAATAAAAAAAGGTAAAAGCAATGATTGTGCTCATTCTGGGGGACCCGAATGAACATTACTAACATGACGGCATCGAGTTCTTCTCTGCTTTTACCTTTCTTTCTCTCATATCGCATCAAAAACACTGACGACGATTTGAAGACGATTACAGGCGCATTTGTTAATAAACAAAGATAAAAGCAATAATTGTGCTCATTCTGGGGGACCCGAATGGACATTACTAACATGACGGCATCGAGTTCTTCTCTGCTTTTACCTTTGTTTCTGTCATATTGCTTCAAATACAATGACGACGATTTGAGGATGATTTCAGGCGCATTTGTTAATAAAAAAAAAGGTAAAAGCAATGAATGTGATGAATCTGGGGAACCCGAATGAATATTACTAATATGACGGCATCGAGTTCTTCTCTGCTTTTACCTTTCTTTCAGTCATATTGCTTCAAATACATTGACGACAATTTGAGGATGATTTCAGACGCCTTTGTTAATAAAAAAAAAAGGTAAAAGCAATAATTGTGATGAATCTAGGGGACCCGACTGGGCATTGCTAATATGACGGCATCGAGTTCTTCTCTGCTTTCACCTTTATTTTTGTCGTATCGCATCAAATACAGCGACGAGGATTTGAGGATGATTACAGGCGCATTTGTTAATAAAAAAAGATAAAAGCAATGATTGTGCAAATTCTGGAAGACCCGAATGGACATTGCTAGTATGACGGCATCGGGTTCTTCTCTGCTTTTACCTTCATTTCTATCGTATCGCATCAAATACAACGACGAGGATTTGAGGATGATTACAGGCGCATTTGTTAATAAAAAAAGATAAAAGCAATAATTCTGCTCATTCTGGGGGACCCGAATGGACATTGCAAATATGACGGCATCGAGTTCTTCTCTGCTTTTACCTTTGTTTCTGTCGTATCGCATCAAATACAATGACGACGATTTGAGGATGATTACAGGCGCATTTGTTAATAGAAAAACATAAAAGCAATAATTGTGCTCATTCTGGGGGACCCGAATGGACATTGCTAATATGACGGCATCGAGTTCTTCTCTGATTTTACCTTTATTTCTATCATATTGGATCAAATAAAATGACGATTTAAGGATGATTACAGGCGCATTTCTTAACAAACAAAGATAAAAGCAATGATTGTGCAAATTCTGGAAGACCCGAATGGACATTGCTAGTATGACGGCATCGAGTTCTTCTCTGCTTTTACCTTTATTTCTGTCATGTTGCTTCAAATACAATGACGACAATTGAGGATGATTTCAGGCGCCTTTGTTAATAAAAAAAGGTAAAAGCAATGATTGTGCTGAATCCAGGGGACCCGAATGGGCATTGCTAATATGACGACATCGAGTTCTTCTCTGCTTTTCCGTTTATTTCTGTCGTTTCGCATCAAATACAACGACGACGATTTGAGGATGATTACAGGCGCATTTGTTAATAAAAAAAAGGTGAAAGCAATGATTGTGCTGATTGTAGGGGACCCGAATTAACATTGCTAATATGACGGCATCGAATTCTTTTCTGCTTTTACCTTTATTTCTGTCATATCGCATCAAATACAATGACGACGACTTGTCGAAATTCATGACTCAATACGACCGATCGTGTGGTAAATGCGAAGAACCATCGCCATCATTGCTTTCATCTTTGTTTATTAACATATTCACCTGTAATCATCATTACAGCATTGTTAGAGTTATTGACGTAATAAATTTGTGGCACGCTATGGTGAACGCGAAGGAACACTTCGGGTAGTAAAGTCGGCATGCTTGAATGATGATGAAGCATTTCAGGGACTCGATGGGACATTCCTGACAAGAGGGTAGCGAGATTCTCTTTGCTTTCACCGTATTCTCTCTCATTTTGCGTCAAAAGTCATCATCCGTCTCCAAATCGTCGTCAGTGTTTTTGATGCGATATGAGAGAAAGAAAGGTAAAAGCAGAGAAGAACTCGATGCCGTCATGTTAGTAATGTTCATTCGGGTCCCCCAGAATGAGCACAATCATTGCTTTTACCTTTTTTTATTAACAAATGCGCCTGAAATCATCCTCAAATCGTCGTCATTGTATTTGAAGCAATATGACAGAAATAAAGGTAAAAGCAGAGAAGAACTCGATGCCGTCATATTAGCAATGTCCACTCGGGTCCCCCAGAATGAGCACAATCATTGCTTTTATCTTTGTTTGTTAAGAAATGCGCCTGTAATCATCCTTAAATCGTCGTCATTTTATTTGATCCAATATGACAGAAATAAAGGGAAAAGCAGAGAAGAACTCGATGCCGTCATATTAGCAATGCCCAGTCGGGTCCCCTAGATTCATCACAATTATTGCTTTTACCTTTTTTTTTATTAACAAAGGCGTCTGAAATCATCCTCAAATTGTCGTCAATGTATTTGAAGCAATATGACTGAAAGAAAGGTAAAAGCAGAGAAGAACTCGATGCCGTCATATTAGTAATATTCATTCGGGTTCCCCAGATTCATCACATTCATTGCTTTTACCTTTTTTTTATTAACAAATGCGCCTGAAATCATCCTCAAATCGTCGTCATTGTATTTGAAGCAATATGACAGAAACAAAGGTAAAAGCAGAGAAGAACTCGATGCCGTCATGGTAGTAATGTCCATTCGGGTCCCCCAGAATGAGCACAATTATTGCTTTTATCTTTGTTTATTAACAAATGCGCCTGTAATCGTCTTCAAATCGTCGTCAGTGTTTTTGATGCGATATGAGAGAAAGAAAGGTAAAAGCAGAGAAGAACTCGATGCCGTCATGTTAGTAATGTTCATTCGGGTCCCCCAGAATGAGCACAATCATTGCTTTTACCTTTTTTTTATTAACAAAGGCGCCTGAAATCATCCTCAAATAGTCGTCAATGTATTTGAAGCAATATCTCAGAAACCAAGGTAAAAGCAGAGAAGAACTCGATGCCGTCATATTAGCAATGTCCATTCGGGTCCCCCAGAATGAGCACAATCATTGCTTTTACCTTTTTTATTAACAAATGCGCCTGAAATCATCCTCAAATCGTCGTCATTGTATTTGAAGCACTATGACAGAAATAAAGGTAAAAGCAGAGAAGAACTCGATGCCGTCATGTTAGTAATGTCCATTCGGGTCCCCCAGAATGAGCACAATTATTGCTTTTATCTTTCTTTATTAACAAATGCGCCTGTAATCGTCTTCAAATCGTCGTCAGTGTATTTGATGCGATATGAGAGAAAGAAAGGTAAAAGCAGAGAAGAACTCGATGCCGTCATATCAGGCATGTCCATTCGGGTCCCCCAGAATGAGCACAACCATTGCTTTTACCTTTGTTTATTAACAAATGCGCCTGTTATCATCCCCAAATCTTCGTCGTTTTATTCGATATGATATGACTGAAAGAAAGGTAAAAGCAGAGAAGAACTCGATGCCGTCGTGTTAGTAATGTCCATTCGGGTCCCCCAGAATGAGCACAATTATTGCTTTTATCTTTGCTTATTAACAAATGCGCCTGTAATCGTCTTCAAATCGTCGTCAGTGTTTTTGATGCGATATGAGAGAAAGAAAGGTAAAAGCAGAGAAGAACTCGATGCCATCATGTTAGTAATGTTCATTCGGGTCCCCCAGAATGAGCACAATCATTGCTTTTACCTTTTTTTATTAACAAATGCGCCTGAAATCATCCTCAAATCGTCGTCTGTGTATTTGATGCGATATGAGAGAAGGAAAGGTAAAAGCAGAGAAGAACTCGATGCCGTCATATCAGGCATGTCCATTCGGGTCCCCCAGAATAAGCACAATCATTGCTTTTACCCCTTTTTATTAACAAATGCGCCTGTAATCATCCCCAAATCTTCGTCATTTTATTCGATGCGATATGACTGAAAGAAAGGTAAAAGCAGAGAAGAACTCGATGCCGTCATATCAGGCATGCCCAATCGGGTACCCCAGAATCATCACAATCATTGCTTTTTTTTTATTAATAAATGCGCTTATAATCGTCGTCCATGTGGCGTATCGAATTCCCCACAACCACCATCACCATTGCTTTTACGTTTGTCAATCAACAAATGCGCTTGAAACCGTCCACCGAGCGTCTCGATACCCTTTGACGCAAAATAACCGAAAATAAGGTAAAAGCGAACATAAGCTCGGGACAGTCATATCGGGAATTTCCGAACCCATCCCCCAGAACCATAATCATCATTATGGAATAATTGGTTTACGCCTTCAGAACCATCGCAGACATGTATTAATTATTTATTGCGTAGATAGAAATCGAATCGGCGCTCCAGGCAGAGGCACGGTCAACTTGTCTGAAAAAAACACCAAACTTGTTTTTGTTCCGATGTTCGGTACTTTTCAATTAATCATTAAAAACACCTTTTTCCAGTACGGTGTTGTGTTTTCATTTACGTCTTGTGAACGCAAAAAAAGACAAAGACACGTACTGTAGATTTTTATTCGAATCGAAATGTTAAATAACTCTAGAGATAATCGCTCGCCGTCTCGAATCATGATTTTGCACATCCAAAATGGCAAACAATCATGGCCGGCGATATCACGTAATATCAAATCACGCGCCAAACCGTGCATTTCGGCAAACCTTCAACGCGCGTGCTCCCCATTTGCCCAAGATGTCAGAAATGAATAGCAGACGATTGATGAAACGTCAAATCACGCGTCAAATTTGGCGTTTCGACGACAGTTCGACGTGTCTGCGCTAAATCTGCATATCCAAGATGGTATCAGCTGACAATATCAGCTGACTAATCCGAAACGTCAAATAACGCGCTTTGACGTTTGACGATGCGTTCGGACCGAACCGCGTAGCGTGCTCTCCGAACCCGAGTTCAGAGCGCGCTCGAAACGTGGCAAATGTCCACATTACGCACACGCGCGTGTGCACTCGTGCGTCCTCATGCACGCACACGCTCACACAATGCTCGCAGTAATGAATGTGGGAAAAATAATACGCGTAATAGGAAAAAGTCTGTAAATTTTCCCTAATCTGTGTTAAAGTTTTTTTTTTTCAAAATGATGTGTCCAAGAGCTGGAAACGAATTCCAAATTATTCAAAGTATTATTTGCAGTACATGAAATTTTCGATCTTTTTCGAAATTGACCATATTCTCTGCAATCGACTCGGATGGGTACAAATTCAGATCCCTTAGCTCATTCGCGGGTCAAGGGATTCTCAACCACCTTCTCGTGACAGCCGAACATTCGGAAGTTGCAGCTGTAACGTACCAAGCTAGGACATCCCATAGCACGATCGCGTCTGACTTAAATCGCTTGTTTCACGTAAATTGCCACTTTACGGCGTATTTTTAACAATTTTTTCCACCATGATGGCCGGCGCAAATCAAGTTTTCCGCGGTGCATTGTATTCGGAATTTAAAAACTTCAATCTCATGTGCTCGGAATGTATTTTGCGTTTTTTTTCGCAATGCCTTATTTCTTCTGGCATACATTTTTCAAGACAAAAATCTGCCGTATTTTTTTTCGAAAAAGGCTCGAAAAACCATTCAAAATCATATTTTTTTCAGACCCAAAATCTTCGCGCAAGGCCCTCAAAAAAAGCATGGCCACACTAAAATTGTCACCCTGTATAGGTCTGATGGCATCCAATACATTTGATGGAAGTGGTTTGTAATCGTGTTGGAAAGCCTCGTTTCTCGCCTGAGCTCGTTGATACGAACACCACGATTCTTCACCGGTTGGACATCTTTCATAGTGTGGATTTGCATCGGTTGAACGGTAATGATCGAAGGTCGCCCATATTGCCTCATGCATATCGTGAACAGAAGCAGAATGGCGCCGAATAGCAATTCCATAATACATAGTGAGCTTGTCAATAAATGTTCCTGTCAGCTGTCCTTTACCACCAAGCTTTTTTTTTTTTTTAACTAAATTATGAAGGCGGGATCCCATACGCTTTTGTACGTGACCGATGCATTCTTTTTTTATAACTTCTACGTCGTCAAAAGGATGAGAATTTACTAGCCCATTGTACGATTTCGAATCTCCGTCTCCAATATAATAACGGTACAGGACATTATATTTTTCTATTGAACGCTTGAAGATTTCGATAATGGAGTCAGACTCCATTTTTCCCGAGGAATGCGGATTACGAAGAATGGTACGAAACACACGAAAATAACTGCAGTGCAAATGAACTGCAGTTATCTTCGTGTGTTTCATACCATTCTTCGTATTCCGCATCATTTAGCTTATGTTTCCACGATTCACACATTTTACAATACGCACTTTTTACCACAAGATCAAGTACTTTTCCACTGTAGTAGCCTATCACTGATGTGACTCCGAACAACTACGTATATCCTCGCGTCCTCCAGGATCCATCTCCGGAAACTGTTAATTGAGGAGTTGCATCGCCTTCTGCATTAGGTGTATCGTCAATTTCTTCTCGTACGGCTTTTTTAAATATTACATCTGCACATGTTTTCACAGACTTATAAATACTTTTCAAAATTATTGAATATGTAGTCTCGGTAAGAAACCTTGGCATGTCCATAAGTCCGAAAAATTGTTGTGCTCCAGCCAATCCTATGCCGAGAACTCGCATGATGAATATAAATCGACGATTCATTTCATACGAATGTTCCAAAAAAGGAGAAGATGGTATCAAATTATCTGCACATGAGTCACATTTCACAACGATTTTGAAGCCTAGTCCTCTTGCACTTGCCGTTTCTAATGTAATATTTCCATTACACGTTTTGCACTTCACTAAATTTGAAATAGCAGCAAACACAATCCAACAGTTCAAAATCCGATATTCAATATTAGGACTTTGATTCACAGTCATATCAATATTATTTTTCAGTTTCTTCGCAGACGTGCTGAAACTTTCAGTTTCCGTTTCGGCCAGGTTGGGGTTAAAAACACCCTTCCTTTTTTTCGTCGAGATTTCCGTAAATTATCACTGCTTCTTGTTTGTTGAACCTTTTTTTCGATCCATTTTTGAATGTAAAATGAATAAAAACTGCGCTTATAATATTATGAACGGCGGAATATACGTCTTATATAGTCGAACTTTCGAGCTACAATGACGAGTTTAGACCATAACAGATAACGAAAATACGTTTGTATAAATTCCAGTCTATTATATGAACGTTGTGAATGCCAGGTATATCACCCTTTTCATCGAACAACGCATTGAAGGTCGGAGGGAGGGTCGAGCGCGCCAGACAGCAGACTAGCCGGTCGTTTACACAACGGACTCTTCTCTTTCAAAGCTCATATCTCAGTCAATTTTGTTCGCATCGACTTGGAATTTTCAGGACATATTCTCAGATACTTACATTTCAAAAAAATGCAATAAAAAAATCGATTTTTTCAAAATCGCAAGTGGGGTAACCCCTTAACTCCGATTACTACCCTAATGAGTCACGAGGGCTCTTCGGGATAATAATTATGTGGGAACGTTTGGTGTGAGACCTCGGGAGATCTTGTTTCTTGTATGGATATAGGGAATTGATAATAAAGGGACTTCAATGTCTTGAGTCACACAATAGTTTAATAAACACTCGATGAAATAATAATTTGGTACATTCCAAGTAAATTTATAATGTGATAAATACCTTTGACAATCAGGAGCGGTGTCGTCGCTTTACAATAAAGTATTCTTTCTTTCGTTGAATATTTCTTTAAACACACACGCGTACTCTCACAATCTTCTAGAGATCTGGTCGCGGAATAACATTAATTTGTACTTGAAATATTTGGTCGTTTGACCCTTTTGATTATAAATCAATATAAATTGACTCTAATAATTATGCCAAATCACACTCTTCTACATAAGACCCGGATTTCGGGCAGTGTAACGACACGTGAAAATTTCGATTGAGTCTGAACACATTATAATATACGTCCCATACTACTGTCGGATCACTCTCTTCTACGGAAGATCTGGATTACGAACAGTGTATCGGCGTTAAAAACTTCGGCTATACTGCGCTCTTGTCGTCGAGACAAGGAGGTTTTATAAAAGCGAGATGACTTTGCCAGAAGGGCTACTCTCTTAATTTGGGCACAGAGAAGAATTATTGTTCGTCTATTATCCGAGAGTTCGACCTCTTCGGAGAAGCAATAAAGGTTGGATATTTTGGATCTCTACCATGTTGCCTTGCCGATCCCTATCATAGGGCTTTAGGCTCCGGTCGGAAAACTTTTATTACGGCTCTCATGCAGAGCGGGAAAAAATAGTGGAGCGGCGCGCTACACGAAAATACATGCATTAGGTATTGTGCTCAGGTAATAAATAAGGAAAGCGTATATCTTCGCTATGGTCTGTGATGCACGCGTCTATGGTGTGTGAGAAGCAATACAATTGTGATATGTATCTCGAACGCTTATATTTGTGGTTGCGTTGAAAAATAAAAATAGCTGACTCTATTGCTTCTCGAGCGTGTACAATTATGTGTGTGTTGGTCACAAATAAATCAGAGAATAACGTCGTACGTGAAACCTCTCCACTTAGACTAGTCATCGTCCTCGGTGACTTCAAATTTATGCATAATAAAATATGGCTGTATTGGAATATGTATAAATGGCACAAGAATCATTGACACTAAGTTTGAAATATGGTTTCAACATCTGGTTGTAAAATTCAGGGTCGTAAGGAGTAGAGTACTAAGTTTTTCAAAGGGGATGTGGATTATGAATGCCGTTCTGATAGCGTTTCTCCATAAACTCGTCATCCTTGGTGTGGGTGACAATATATTTCGTGCGTTTTGACGTCTGATGAGGGTTTTAATAATAAGTTCGGTTATTGATCGATCGGTATTGGTTTTGTAAATTCCATCTGATGTGTATATATGTCTTCTGACAATGCTCTCCTCATGGAAGATACATCTAGACATTGCGATTGTTCAGCGGATTACAAACCGAGGTTGTATGTAGCCGTCAATGTTTCGACCAGGGTCGGACATATAAGTCTATGTATAAACATGTATATATACAGGGTGATTAATAATAGGTGACGCACCCGGCACTGGCGGGTTCAGGGAGGTACCCCGAGTGTAGTTGTCAAGGCTTTTTTGTTTCCTTCAAATAGTTTTCGAATGGGAAGCAATAGGATTTGGGCGTTCGAAGGATTATTGTAGGACTACAGTCCGCCATGATCGACGACGCCACTCGACCCGCGTATCCGAGCGTGGGGCACGTAGCAGACGATAAGCAAGGCAGATAGGCATTTGTTTCGCTTGCGCGGCCGATATGACGTATATCGCATATCGTCTGCTAATGCTTTCCGTCACTCTTGGGTGCACAAGTTCAGAGCGTGTTTGAAGCCGCGCAAAACACAAGCGAATGATCGTGAATTGCCTTTTCGGGTATCCTCACCTGATATGCGTCGCTCTTTCATCCTTCGTTTATTATTTTACTGCCTCATTCAATATCATTCTTTCCTTCCTCATTTCTCCTCGATTAAACTTATCATCTCTCTCATCCTCCGTACTTTTGCGAATTCTTTCGCTTGTCCGTCCATCCTCTCTCATCGACTGTTACCAGAAAAATTACTTCAAGATTCCGCCTTCGATTTTGTTGAAACTTGTTTGCATGGTAGAGCATTTGGAACTATCAGATCCGTATTTTTTATTTTATCGACGGAAAAACGATTTTATGGGGTGAACCCACCCATCAGAGTGAAGCATGCCGAGGACGGATTTGTTATTTGAATAACTCAAAATTAACAAAATCATCAAGTACACAATAGTCCGCAAATCTATAAAGACCGAGCGATTTTTTTGCGCAATGAAAAACCAAAAAAGCAAAAACAAAAGGTGTAATTTTATTGTGAAACTCTCAATAATTTGTCGCTAAATTTTCGAAGATTGTGTTGTATCCCCGGCTCGAGAACCCGGGATAGGTATTTTTGGGATCGTTGCGAAATTAAGAGTTGGAACTCAAGTTCGTTGAATAGGAATATAAGTTTATTACTGGGCTGGTCTTATAATTGAATTTACAGTGTGTCGGTCGTACCTTAGGACCGAACCGTTCAAAAGCCAACCAAGGACTCCCTGTTCCTTGGTGTCTTCTCTTAATTGTCGACTCTGATTGTCGCAATTTCCCCCAGATCAAGCAGCATAAGATGCTTAGTCAGGACGTGTCGCAAAGTGTCTTTTTGACGTTTGCATTTTGGCGAAAGTGCAACTCTCGCAGGGAGGGCAACAAACTGTGGAGTGGAACTCTTGCAGTTTCGCAAGAGTGCAATACACTTTTACATTGCACAAGTTTGAGGACACAACATCCCTCCCCCTTAAAAGATCAAATCTCTCCTGGGATTTGTTTTGCATTAATGGTCGGTCCTTCGGTTTACAAATCTTTATCCATGTTCCCGTGTGATTATCCCATATATATAACTATTATTTCTTCTTTAAAATAATTTTCGCATAATTTTAATACATTTTTCGTATGATCATTTTACACGGAACTCGTTGTTGCTGTGTTTCGCTTGATTTTTAGTGTCAATTTGGGCACGGGCAGCTTTCTTTTTGCTGACTGTGCTTCGCTTCGTTGCGCCGGCTCGGCGTTGTTGTGGTCCTCGTCGTGGACAGGTTTCCTTGCGTGCTTTATGCGGTAATAGCATATATAGGCTATTCCGAGTATTATCGGCGCGATTGTGCTTAGCGAATAGTTACCTATTATATGTTTATATGTGTTTGAATCGCTTGACTCTTTGTTTAACTTAATGTTTATGTTTTTTACGCGTTCGCTGATCCTGTTTAATTCTTTTGGATCGTTTATGATTTCGTGAGGTAATACAATTTTTGTCGATGTGTGATCGAGTATGTTCATATCTGTAGACAAGAATGATAAATTATATTGCGGTAGGAAATCGGCGTATACGTTCTGTCTTATTTCGCCGACGGTTTCTAGTCTAAAACTAGGGGCGGTGACGGAACATTTTCCGTCCAAAGCCAGAGTCCCTGCACCCGTAAGGGTCGCGTGCGCGGTTGGTTGTTTTCCGCAATGGATGAAAAGCGTTTCGGGCTATGGTGCGACGTATAGCCAGCTACCATGGCGTTCTAACGCAATAATTAGAGTGTTATTTATCTGAGCAACTCTTTGGTCGCAATTCGCATATTTATCTTTAGGTGCAATGTACAATGCCACCTCGCACGATGCGCAAGTATGAGCGGGATGCGCTGCTTGCTTTGGCCGGCAATAATAATGTGACGCTACGGCCTTACAGTTTTCTAAATCATTTTTTGTTATGTGTAAGCAAGATTCTCTTGTGGCTTCGACCGCGACAAGGTCATTATTTATTTCTACAAAATGATAACTATGATTTTTTATTTTGGCAGGCAGAGGATAGGCTTTGCTGATTTTATGTTCCTCAGTGCCAATTAACGGTACTTTTATTATAAGTACCATGTACGTTTTCGTACTATACGCGCCTACCTCTGACAACTCCAATAATGTTGGCATTTGCGCGTAGTTTATCGCGGTAGGGAACGTATGCCCTATTGGCAAATTCGGTAAAGCGTCAGTCAAATAATTTGTCAATTGTCTTGGAGATAGTATGCTTGGGCTGACCATTCCTCTCGTGAGTCCTATTAAAAAATTAACTATTTGTCGTACGTCATTCAGTAATGATTCTACGATGAGGCTTACAGCCGCTATTCGTTCATCCAACTGTTGCCGGGTGTTTTGGTCGTTGTACTGGTTGACCACCCGTTGTTCGATCTGTTTCACGAGAGCTTATAGCACCTTCTGATTATCCTCCAAACGGTTTGATGATCGATTAAAAAGATCTATTGTTGAGTTCAAAATTTGCACATTTCCCTTTAAGGCGTCTTCTACTGTTTTTTGCTTTTTATTTATTTTGTTTATTTCGTTGCTGATTTCGGATGCGTCTTGTCCATATTTCCTGTGATTGCTTTTATTATTCCCCCTAATCCGTCTATCAAGCCTCGTCAATAACGAATTTTTTTAATTCCTGTTATGTCGTATGCGGCTTGTAGTTCGTTGTTGATTTTATCGACCATGCGAGTCGTTGTTTTTGTCGCCATATGACAGAGTAAGTTGGCCCGCAGGTCTTGAGCGCATAGGTCTACTATTTTCTTCATAGCTTCGGTGATCTGCGCTTCCTGTTCCGCTATTCCATTTAGATCCATTTTTACCGCTAGTTTCCACACCTCGCGGGTTATTGACATGGTCCCGATTTCTTCATAAAAAATTCCGGGTGAAACCGTAAACTTTTCTATCCGGTATGATTTTTCCGGCGTATCAGCTTCACCTGAGCTCGACCTTGGGGCCAGAGATAGTAACCTGCGAAAATGATTCGCGTGGTTAGATACTGCGGACCTGTCGTTTTTTTTTTTTTTTGAATAGGGAATTTCTATAGATGTACATATAAGCCTATTATTTTATCTTTAGAATTCTTTAATTCTTTTCATTGAAGACTTTCGACTTGGGCTCGTTGCTGAGTCCTGAGTTTATTGCTCTTTCTTCTTTTGCAATTCTGCGTTTTCGTGCTTTGATCGGGTCGCTCGTTCAGTGCTTGAACGGCGACGTTTTCAGTGTTACTTCGACTTTCGACAGGAAACAACGATTTATCGGTAAGTTTTTATACTTCCCTTCTCTCTTTGCATAAACTTTTTTGCACGTTTTCTTTATTATGATTTTATTTTTCTTTCCCCCCCCTCTTTTTCTTAGATAATTACAATGGATTACTCGCGGTATGAGGGAGAAACTGTGGTTTTCGGAACTGAGTAGGATGGCCTCGAGTTTGTTCTCGTAAGTGGAGCAATTCCCCCTCCCTTTCCGTTCCGTTGGAATAATTGTCTTTCTATTCACGTATTTTCTTTTTGTTTTTTTTTCCTTTCAGTCCGCTCGGGCTCCTAAACGGATGCGTACCTCCTCGAAAGGGTGGTGGCGGCGGCTGTTTATTCAGCATGCTGTCGGAGTTCGCCGCCGTCGCGCCCGGGTCCGGGCTGATTTACAACGACTCTGGGCCGAGGATCCCGACAGTGTGGAGGCCATGGAGTGGGGCTGGGAGCCGGCCGATTTGTTCGGGTTATGCCGGCTCTTCTATGACAGCCTGGAAGAGGGTTGGTGGCTCAGTCGGCCCACCATATGGGGGCTGCCGGCCCTTTTTCCATTCCCGGGGTCGGAACCGGACCCCATTTGGGTGTTCGGTTGACACGACGTTTAACGACAAAATATATATATAATTAACATATATAATATACATAATATTGTAACGATATATTGCCTTCCTCTCTTTTTAAATATGTGTTTGCATTGTGCATTTTATTTTTCTCTTCCTCTTTTCAGGGCGTCTTGCGGGAGAGCCTCTGTGGCCTCCCTCGATTATAATATTAAACATTATTTTTCTCTCTTGTCTCCCCCTTTTTTTTGATGCGCGCTCTCGTCTTCCGCACTTCCTGTGCGATATATATATATTCCTTTTTTCTTTTTGATGACGGGGCTTCGTGCGGTCGAGCCGCGGCCCCCCTTTCTCCGCCCACCCGCTGGCCATGGAAACGGCTAGTGGGTGACATATTTTTTTAGGCGGTTCGCGTGTACGCGTGTTTCTTTGCGTCCGCGGCCGATACGGTAGGTTTCGCCTGCCTCTCGGCTTCGGACCGTGTAAGGCCCTACCCATTTCGGGGTAAGCTTCGCCGATCTGCCCCTCCTCACGGTCTCGCCGTAGAGGAGGACTTTATCACCCGGGCGGTACTCTACTTTACCGGCCGTGTGATCGTATTGATGCTTCGATTTCTCCTTTCCTTTTTTCAGCTTTTCTTGTGCCTGTTGCCATGACGCCCTCAGGCGTTCACGTAATTCTGCTGCATAATCGTCGTATGAATATGTTGCTCTCGGTATTTCTCGCAACGCGGTCGGTAATTTAGCCTCTTTACCGAATACCAATTCATGCGGTGTAATACCTGTAGCCGTGTGTGGCGTGGTATTATATGTGAACATGGCGTATGGTATCCATTCGTCCCAGTCCCTTTGATCCTCACGTACAACATTTTTCAGGTATTCCGCAAGGGTCCTATGGGATCTTTCCAGGGCTCCATGCGATTGCGGATGGTATGCCGTGGTTTGCAACTTTTTTATTAGTAAGAGATCACACATTTCTTTAAATATGTTGCTTAGAAAATTTGTGCCTTGATCCGAAAGAATTTCGGACGGGGCACCAAATTTGCAAATGATTTCCGTTACAAGGGCCTTTGCTACCGTTTTGGCTTCTTGGTTTTCTAACGGAATTGCTGCACTATATTTTGTTAATAAATCCTGGAAAGTCAGGAGGTATTTGTTGCCTTTTTCTGTAACAGTCAAGGGACCTACAATATCGACAGCACATTTTTCGAACGCTCGGTCCGGTGTGTCTGTTATGACCATCGGTACCTTCGTATTTTTTCCCGATTTATTTCGCTGACATTTGTCGCACTCTTGAATGTGTGCGGTGACGTCTCGTTTCATTCCCGGCCACACATACTGTTGTCGTATTCGCTGCAGCGTCCGTGTGATGCCTTGGTGCCCACCTAGAGGGGCATCGTGATATTCCTGCATTATCTTCTCTCGGTCTTCCTTGCTGGGAGTGCATACGCCAATGCTGCCGTTTTCTTCGTCGCTCGCGCTCGTGCTCGAGCATCGCGACTCTTTTAACTCACGGGGAGATTCCCCCTGTGCCGCGCTTCCCCAGGCGGCTTCTTCTCCACGTGCTGCCTCGTAGCACGGGGAGTTGTATTCTCGGCCTCTCCGCTTTGTGCGGGTATTCGTAGCGCTGTCCTTCTTTTTGCGCGCTCTCTCTCGGGCGCTCTTGCTCTTGTTGTCTCTGTCCGAATCCATATTGTCGGACTCGGTCTCTTCCCTCTCGCTTGCATAACGGCTGGCGGCCATACTGACTTCCTTTATTATTTCTCTCGCGCTGCCGCGCGGAGTCTTCTTTCTTTCTCTATTTAATTTTTCTTGCTCACTTTTGCCTGTATCTTCTTTCTCTGTCGCGCTACCGCCTTTCTTTATATTTCTTCCTTTATTATTTTTCTCTGTTTCACTACCGTGCTTTTGTGTAATTTTTTCTCTCACTTGTGCTTGAGCTCGTGTCAAGGCATATATGCGGCTTAACGCATCTGCGTTCGTGTTTGATTTTCCCGTTTTATATTGGATCTTATAGTTATATTCCTCCAATTTTATTCGCCGTCTCATAAGCCTTGATCTTGGATCCTTTACGCTGAATAACCATGTTAATGGTTTGTGATCCCTAATTATGGTGAATTTTGTGCCATAAATATACGGTCGAAATTGATGCCCATACGATTGCAAGCAGTTCCTTCTCTGTAGTCGAATAATTAGTTTCAGCTTTGTTGAGAGTTCGGCTTGCGTAACATATGGGTAAATCCTCTCCAATTTTCCCTTGAGACAGGATTGCACCAATTGCCTTATCCGAGGCATCCGTGGTCACGATAAACGGTTTCGTGAAATCAGGATACTGGAGTATGGGCGCCGTTGTCAGGGCTTCCCTTAAATGGTCAAATGAGCTTTGGCATAATTCGGACCATTCGAATTTGACACCCTTTTTGATCAAATTCGTCATTGGTTTTGCGATCTTGGAAAAATCTTTAATGAATCTACGGTAGTACCCGGCTAGTCCCAGGAATGATTGTATTTCTTTTACATTTCTCGGTATTGGGAAATTTTTTACCGCTTTTAGTTTTTCAGGGTCAGGTTTCACACCGACTTCTGTTATAATATGACCGAGATATTGCGTTCCTTTTCGCATAAATTCGCATTTCTTGGGTTGTATTTTTAAATTAGCCTCTCTTAGCCGCGTCAGCACTTCACGTAACCGCTTGTCGTGCTCGGCGAGTGAGGCTCCGTGTATGACAATATCGTCCAATATACGTAGCATTTTAGGCCCTGCAAGCCGGCCAATACTGCGTCCATTAATCTTTGGAACGTAGGAGGTGCATTTTTTAAACCAAATGGCATTCGATTATACTCGTAATGCCCTAGCGGCGTTGAAAAAGCCGTTTTCGGTTTATCTTCCTCCGCCATTGGGATTTGATGAAATCCCGAAGCGAGGTCGAGGGTCGTGAAGTATTTTGCTTTTCCCAACTGGTCCAGTATCTCTGCGATATTGGGCAGGGGGTAAGAGTCGCCTTCTATAGCCTCGTTTAATTTCCGGAAGTCAACGACCACCCTTTTTTGGACTATTCCGTCCGCATCTGGTTTTTTCGACACGACGAGCAAAGGGGCATTCCATGGGCTCGTGCTGGGGCGGATTATATCCTCATCTAGCATTTTTTGTGCTTGTCATTGAATTTCTTTTTTGTGCTCCTCCGGCAGTCGATAAGGTCTCACCTTTATCGGCATTGTCCCGTCCTTGAGGGGTATCCGATGCTCGACTGCTTTTGTACAACCTAGTAGTTCTCCTTCGAGATGAAATCCGTCGGGGAATTCCTCGCAGATTTCTCGCAAAATTTCTTCTTCTTCTGTGTTTAAATGCGAGTTCCCCTTAACCTCGTGTCATAATTTTTCCATCCTTTTCTTTCGTATTTCCGCGGTTTTTTCAGCGTCTTCGTGGGTTTCCTCTTCTTTCTTCTTTTTGTCACAGTTTTCTCTTCCCAGGCTAACCTTGTCGATTTCTATTTTGTCCAGTTCGACCGTAGGTCTTTTAATAATTTGCTCTTTCTCAAGCACATTCATTATTATTACAGGGCAAGTGTTTGCCTCTGCCTTCATGATGGCCTTTCCCATCGTGACTCCCTTTTGGATTTTTTGTTCCCTTGTAAATCCTTGGCCTTTTTCCATCGTCCTCGCCTGCACAATACGTTCTGAGCGGGCGGGTATTTTCAAGTATTTTGTGCCGTGTACAAACGGTATTTTGTGCCCTCGAATTTCTATCATTTTTCCTCCTAATATGTTTATTCCCTTTTCGACTATACAGTCCATTCCAAGGAGTCCGTCTACTGCTAACGGTACTTCCTTGCCGACCACGTGGAACTTGTGCGTTATCACAGCGGCCGGGGTGTCCAGTTTTAGCTCAGCTGTGCAGAGCGTGCGAAACGCCTTGCCCCCGAGGCCGTGAAGTTCTATTATCTCGTCCCCGATGGGTGTTTCCGGATCCAGCTCATTCACCTTTACTATGCTGCACTGGGCCCCTGTGTCACAACGGAGCGTCAGCATTTTGTCGCGAGCCTGCTTTGACGTTATATGTAGGTCACTGGCATGTACTCGCGGCAGCTGAGCGCTGACGTGGTAAATTCTTCTCGGCGCCTTGTCATTGCGTACATATGGCTTTCCGAGTAGAATGTCCATTATTTTTCTTTGCGAATATTTTTTCTCGTTCACTTGAACGCATTTTGTTTCTTTCTCTATTGAGAGAACGCCGACTGCTAATGAACTGACGGTTCTTTTGGGCGTATTTTCTTGGTTTTTTTCATTTGGCCTATACTCATTTTGTTTTCTTGGGAACTTATTGTTTGGTGCGTAATTGTAACGCTTCTGTTGATAACTCGGGCCTTGCCATCCTGGCCGTCGTCTACAGTCGTTATATCTGTAACCCGTTTTTTGCAATAATTGCAAATTATTTCTGCTTGATTAATTGTTTTCGTTGGCGCTGGCAAGCTATAACGCGGTTGTGTTTGCGCCTGATGCGACGCGGGCCTTTGAAATCGGAACGATTTTCGCCCCTCGTGGGCGTGTGACGGCGCGGACTGTCCGCTACTGTGGGAAACGCTCTTCGCGATAGTTTTTGTTCCTTCGACCGGTTTTTCCTCTTCGATTGCTCCTCGGATTGCTTCTCCTAAATCGTGGTACCCGCGTGACCTGACCATTATCTGCAGGTCCCTGCGAAGTCCGTGTTCAAAATTGTTTAGGGCAAAATGCCTAATTAGCTGTTCGATTGCTTGTCTACCAATTTCGGAATTGACCATGGGCGTGCAACCCTTGATTAAATCCATCATTATAGATTCGACGCGGTTTGCGTAAGTTTGTACAGTCTCGTCATTTTTTTTTCTACAGGAATTGAATTCGATTGGTAGCGCAGGGACTGTTCGCTTCGCCTCGTGCCGGCATTTTAATAACGTCAGCAAATCGTCGAACGTCTCTACGTTTTTGTAACGCAGGTCCGCCGCGGCTTTGCCTTGTAATTTGAGATGCAATATAGCTTGTAATAAATCCGCGACATTTTCGGGACGGACTCGAGTTGACGCGTATTTTATTGCTCTTATAAAATCTGTAACGGCTTCCGGTTTTGATGCGTTGAATACGGGGATGCTCATTCGAGCCTCTTTCATTGACATTTAGTCGTCGTGTTCGGCCATTGTTACTGTCCGTTGGTTTAATAGCGTAAAATCTTGGTGATTTAATTCGCGATTTCTTTCGGTTTCAACGGGATTAAATGTTTCGTCAGCACTGGACGACGCGTCTGACGAATTGTGTTCCGAAGGCTGATCATGCTGACGCTTCGGATTTAAATATTTCGCGTACGTTACGGGAGTCAAATCTAGTTTTTCTGTGCTTGGATTTTCCCTACGACGCTTTCGGCCTAAATCACTCTCACCGTCGTAACTTACGACAGTGTTAAAAAACGAATCTAACGATCGCGATAGTTCGTCTCTCCCGGGCAATCGATACCGGTCTGCTTTTTCTTCGTCCGACATAGACGAATTCTGTGGCTTTGGAGGAGTTTATTTAATAAATGTTCCATCACTTACAGGTAGATGATCGCAAGATGCATGCTGATAGATGATCTTCTGATCGTCCTGGTCTTCGTTCCTTCGTTTCGTACTCTGCTTCTGGGTACGATTTTTCTGATTGTTGAGTCCGTCTTCCGTTGATCCTCGGGATCCGGGTTTTCTGGGATTGCCTCTGCTTGGCTGTAGCCTTTCCTCTGGATTCCTCTTCCGACTCGGTCGGGATGTCTCACTCCAGCACACGAGTTGACTCGGTCACTCGCTTATGGTGCTTGAGTGGTTGTGCGTGTCCACACACAAGGAACAGACTTTTCGGCAGATCCCACCGCTGCCACCAATGTTGTATCCCCGGCTCGAGAACCCGGGATAGGTATTTTTGGGATCGTTGCGAAATTAAGAGTTGGAACTCAAGTTCGTTGAATAGGAATATAAGTTTATTACTGGGCTGGTCTTATAATTGAATTTACAGTGTGTCGGTCGAACCTTAGGACCGAACCGTTCAAAAGCCAACCAAGGACTCCCTGTTCCTTGGTGCCTTCTCTTAATTGTCGACTCCGATTGTCGCAATTTGCCCCCAGATCAAGCAGCATAAGATGCTTGGTCAGGACGTGTCGCAAAGTGTCTTTTTGACGTTTGCATTTTGGCGAAAGTGCAACTCTCGCAGGGAGGGCAACAAACTGTGGAGTGGAACTCTTGCAGTTTCGCAAGAGTGCAATACACTTTTGCATTGCACAAGTTTGCGGACACAACAATTGGATGCTTTCCGGGTTCCATTTCTCATTCGATCAATCCGTCTAGTATAATACTCGGATTTTTCTCCTAAAATAAATAACGATAGAAGACGAAACCAGTCCGTCAAAAACAGAGAGATCGTGATCTCGCGCGTGAAGTATGATTTTTCCCTTTTCGATACAGATGGATTCCGGAAATCCAAACGGGTGGCGGTTTTTTGTGGTACCTCTTAAGAATATGAGTGGTCATAGGGAGCAGGCAATTCGGGCAGTACTGCGAGCTGCGAGTGCGAGGCATTATTTACGAGATAAACTTAATATAATTGTTGCGTTCGATGTTCCTACGCGAGTATCAACGTCATTTGACCGTCCTTGGCAACGCAGGCGTTGCTTCCATCATCGAAAGAGGAAACGATTCCCGAGAAGCGACTACCGGCTCGCAACAAGCGATCAAAGATGAAAACGATAGTCAAAATGGTGGCTGGAGCTTCAATAGGGCAACCCGGAAACTTTTTACTCCAGATCGTTCTCGATATCTTCTTATTTCGATTCGAGTGAGTGGACAAGTCGTGCGGTGTTGCAAGTCTTAACTACGACAACAGGAACGTTAGTTGCGTGGAAAAGTTGCAATCAACGTTGCCCTGGCCATTTTCTTGCGACTTTGAATGTTGTTCGACCATACTCGTCATACCAGTCGCCGATTTCATCTTCGATAAAGCAAACGATCGCGAATAAGGGCATGGTGCGTCGTCGAAACGCTGCTTCGAATGGTTTTTAGGGCCTCATTCGGACGTTCCTGAATTAATTGACTCAAATTCGTTCTCGAGAAGCAGCCAGAAGATACAGGCACACGGTATTTTTTTTGTAGAAGGTGTACAAAGCAACAATTCAGTGTTGTTCTATCTCACCCTCTGCTGCTGTATTGAGTCTGATAATTTGGTTTAACTAGAAGAGACTTATACTTAATATACATAAAAATGCGTGTGTGATGGAGCCAGAAGCTCCGTACGCACGAAATAATTTTCGTGATCGAAAGTGTAGCATACAACGATAGAGCAGTCTCACCTCTCACCCCTCGACAAGTTGTTGTTGTCAAATATTGTTTTTTGAAGTCCTGGAGAGTTCTTCTCTACATAGAGACGCAGGTGAGAAGGATCCAAAAGCTTCAGACACACGAAACAAATTTTTATATTCAAACCCCACCACCTAACAATCGAGCAGTGGTACCTTTCCTCCCATGACGACGCCTCGTTGTCCAGCACTTCTCTGCAGTATTCAAGAGATGCAGTGCACATCAATATAAGACAAAGAAGAAGCCATGAGCTTGAGTGACGCGAAATCATTTTTGTCATTGAAGTTGTACCGTACAACAATCGAGCAGCTGTCACCCCTTCATGACCTATTGATGTCTAATATTTTTGTTACGGTACCAGAAAGTTCTCGTACATACGAAAACATATGTGAGAAGTAATTAGAAGCTTCAGGAACGGGGAATGATTTTTGTTAAATTAAACCTGTAACATGCAACAATCGAGAAATCTCACCTCTCATGCCTGGACAATTCATTGTTGTCCAGTATTTTTTCTGAAGAGGGCTTCTGAAGGCAGATTTCTAGTACGCATACAAAAATATATACAAAGTGGCCAGAATATTCAGGCACTTGAGGCGGACTATGAGGTGTACTCAGGTGGATTTATTCAGTATACTGGGGAGTTTTAGGACACATGGAGATAAATGGAAGAATTGGCCACAAGTGTCAAAAATACGGAATGATTTTTTTCTGAAAAGTATTCGATACGACAGTCGAGCAGTGTGATTTCTCGACCCTTGCCGATTCATTGTTGTCCAATATATGATTTTGAAATACTAGCGAGTTCTTCTACACATAAAGACGTACGTGAAAAGTAGCCGAATGCTTAAGACAAACGAAACAATTTGTTTATTCAAGCCCCACCTTCTATACAGTACTAGATAATTATAGTACACACCAAAAGATGACGGAGAAGTAGCCATAAGCTTGAGAGTTGCGAAATAACATTTTTTCATTGAAGGTGTGAGGTGGAAAAATCGAGCAGTGTCACCTAGTATCCCTTGACGACCAATTGATGTTCAATATTTTTTTTACGGTTCCCCTAAAGTACATATAAACACATATGTGAGACGAAATTAGAAACTTCCGACACGGAAAATCGATTTTTGTTATTAAACCTGTAGCGTACAACAGTCGATTCTTGTTCCATCTCCTTCTCTGCCGAATTAATGAGACTAATATTTTTTTTCAACTGCTAGAGACTTTTAGAACACGGAAGGACACATGTCAGACGGGGCCAGAAACTTCGGACGCACGAAATAATTTGTTTGATCGGAAGTGTATCACACTACGGTACAGCAGTCTGACCTCTGATCGCTGGTTAACTGATTGTTGTCTAATGATTTATTCAGCATACTAGAGGGTTTCAGTACACATGAAGGTACACGGAAGAAGTAGCCAGGAACTTCAGAAATTAAGAAAGATTTTTTTTTTTGTAAAATATTTCTTACAACAGCCGAGCAGTGTGTTTTCGCATCGCTTGCCGATTTATGGTTGTCGAATAGTTTTTTTTTTAATACTGGAAAGTTCTCCTACACATAAAGACGGATGTGAGAAGTAGCCAAAAGTTTCAGACACGCGATTTTTTTTTTCTCTTTCAAGCCGCACCTCACAACAATCAAGCAGTGGTACCTATCCTCTCGTGATAGCTTTTCGTTGTCTAGCACTTCTTTACAGTACTAGTCATTTATAGTACACACAAAAAGATGACAGAGAAGTAGGCATAAGCTTGAGAGGCGCGAAATAATTTTTTATATCAACGTTGGACGATACAACAATTGAGCAGTGTCACTTGTGATCCCTTGACGACCTATTGGTCTGCAATATTTTTTCTTTACGTTACCGCAAAGTTCTTCTACATATAAAAACATATGTGAGACGTATCTAGAAGCTTCAGACACGGGAAACCATTTTTTTTTATTAAGCCTGTACCATGCAACAATCGAGAAGTCTCGCCTCTCATGCCTGGATAATTTACTGTTGTCCAGTATTTTTTCTGAATTTCCGGAGAGTTCCAGTACGCATACAAACAGATGTATAAAGTCGGCAAAATATTCAGGAACACGCAATTTTTTTTTACTACAGGGTGTACAATACAACATTTGATTTGCGATCTATCTCCTTCTCTGCCGATTAATTTACTAATATTTTTTCCAACTACTAGCGAATAGTTCACGAAATAACTAATGTCAGACGGAGCCAGAGACATCGGATGCAGCGAATGATATTTTTTATGGAAAGTGCACCATACGACGTTACAGCAGCCTGACCTCTCATCTATTGATGACTGGTTTTGTACAAATCATTTATTCAGAATACTAGGGAGTTTCAGTACACATGAGGTCACATGGAAGAAGGAGCCGGAAGCTTCAGAAATCGAGAATGATTTTTTCTGGAAAGTATTCCATACAACGGTCGACCAGTGTGATTTCCTATCCCTGGCGGATTCGATGTTGTCCAATATTTGTTATTGAAATACTTGTATGTCAGGTATTTGAAATATTTGTATGTGAGAAGTAGATAAAAGCTTCAGACACAGGAAACATTTTTTTTATTCAAGCCCCACCATACAACAATCGAGCAGTGGTACCTTTTATCCCTTGATTGCTTCTCATTGTCTAGCACGTCTGTACAGTACTAGAGAGTTACAGTACACACAGAAATATGGCTGAGAAGTAGCCGTAAGCTTGAGAGGCGCGAAATATTTTTTTTTTCATGGCCGTTGTACGGAAGAACAGTCGAGCAGTGTTCTATGGAGCATTTTCCAGAAAAAAATCATTCTCCGTATTTGAAGCTTCTGGCTGCTTCTTCGATGTATCTGTATGTGCAGTAAAACTCTCGAGTATGCTAAATAAATCATTACAAACTGACCAGTCATCAAGGGATGAGAGGTCAGACTGCTGCAAAGTCGTATGGTACACTATCGATCGAAGATATTATTTCGGGCGTCCGACGATTCTGCCTCTTTATGACATTAGTTTCTCGTGTACTATGAGTCGCTGGTAGTTGAAAAAAAAATCGTCCCTATAAATCGACAGAGAATGAGACAGACAAAAAATCAAATGTTCTAATAATGCCCACCTCGTAGCTGAAACAAAAATTTCGTGCGTCCGAAGTATCTGGCTCCGTCTGAGATTAGTTATCTGGCAGTGGCGTAGCTTGGGGGGGGGGGGCAGAGGGGGCCATGGCCCCGGGCGGCGCAGGTGTGGAACGGCGGCGGGGGGCGGCACTTAGTTGCGAAGATGGGGGGGGCGGCAAATTTAGGGTTAGCCCCGGGCGGCAAAAAACCATGCTACGCTACTGTTCTCTGGTGTACTAAAAGTCGCTAGTAGTTGAAAAAAAATATTAGTCTCAATAAATCGGCAGAGAAGGAGATAGATGAAAAGTCAAATGTTTTATTGTACACCTCGCAGCAAAAAAAATGCGGGTGCCTGGATATTCTGCCGACTATTTACATATATTTGTATGAGTACCACAACTCTCCAGGAATACAGAAAAAATACTGGACAACAATTAATTGTCCAGGCATGAGAGGCGAGACTTATCGATTGTTGCATGGCACAGGTTTAATTTTAAAAAAGGATTTCCCGTATCTCAAGCGTCTGGTTACGTCTCAATATGTTTTTATAAGTACGAGAACTTTGCGGTACGGTAAAAAAATCGGTTGCCTGTAAAGTCGGTTTACTGACGATAGTTGAACGTGACAACGTCATAAGAAAATACTGATGGAAAGGTTTCATTTTTCAAAAGAAAATTTTAATTTTGTTTGTTTGATAAATATTTTGTATGGATATAGAGAAGGAGGTAAATGGAAATCACAATTGAATTGATCAAGTTACATTTATTTGTACGCATAAATACAATTATGTCAATTTTTATTTATTTTTTTTACAATGTACATATTTCTTACAAGTATGAATGTGTTTGAGCAATTGTTTTACAACTTTTATTTTTTCATAAAATTCTTCGTTCAGAAAATCATTTTAAATTTACAAAATACTTGAATAAAATTTATTGTTTAAATTTCTACTCGACTGTTAAAATTTAATTTTTGATTTTATTATTTTATAATAATAAATTTTGTATTGACATTATTTCTTTCAGCAAGTGAACTGAATAAAAGTTGTTGTTCAATTAGTTACTTAATTATTTTTGCAAATTTAATTGTAATTTGTTGTAAAAAAGTAATAATTTTGAATAATTTATTATAAGAATAAACTGTGATTAAATTATTGTTCATAAATCTTAAATTTAAAATTAAAAAATTGGAAACATCATTAAAATTTTTGTAACTCTAGCTTTTAAAAAGCCCGCCGCAATGTGTTTGATATAGGAGAAAATTGTTCCCTTTGACGGCTGGCTGGTCCAACCTGTCATTTCAGACACGTTGTTATGATATGTGGAAGATTTAACATTTATGTTTTAATTTTTTGAAATCATAGCTACGCTCGATAATTACAGTACTACCTCCCTAAGAGAGCCCTCCCTAAGAGAGAATTTCCCCGCCGTTCCGCTTGAGCGCATTTTATGGCTTCCCCCACCTAGCTCGAGCTGTCCAGTGTACCCGAGGCCTCCCGAGTTTGTCGCGGACACCTCCATAAGAGATCGCGAGCGATTTCAGAAAATCGCACGTCGCACGATTGTCAAATGGATAATACTCCTTTGTATAATAATATATACGTTTAAGCCGTAAAGTCGGAGAAAAAAACATGCACCATAATTAAATTTCAAGTAGTAATTTAATGCAAGTAAAATATATTTTCGATTCAGCCATCCCGTTTTATCTAAAAATGAAATATTTATACATATATATACATTGTATATTTCAACTTGAAGTATATACACAAGATAAATTGTTAGTTACATTTTTTTTGTACACTGTACAGTAGAACCTCAATTATCCGAACGATGACTTAGTTTATCCGAACTCTCAATTATCCGAACGTTGGCGCGAAAGATACATTGTTGCTCGCTGCCACCGCCGTGAGCAACAATGAGCAACCCAACGCAATCTCTCCTTCCCAAACGGCTGCGAGACTTAGCCGCTCAAAAACGCGTTACAGCCGTTCGTCAATTAAAAATGAACGATTTTATTTTTAAAAAATATAAAAAAAAGCATTCAACTTTTTTCAGGTATTTCAAATACATTATATATATATATATATATATATTTCAACGTTAACATATATGTCAAATTATAATATATATGTATGTACTGTTTTTATATAAAAAGGTGTTGTTTATGATCTCGTCCCAAAAAACCCACGTTTCGATTATCCGAACTTTTGATTATCCGAACTAGTCTCGGTCCCAATTGGTTCGGATAATCGAGGTTCTACTGTATATGTTCGAGTTTCGATAACGAATATACTACGTATATTTTTGCGAACAATAAGATAATTCAACAATTATTGAAAGTTTTACAAATGTTTCCTTCATATGTGTTATAATATTGCAACAACAAAATATACCAAACAGCAGATTAAAAAAAACGCGAAGAAAAAGAAAGATTTACACATCAATATTCAATGAGATATACTTACGCATGAAACGACGAAACGCCAGTACACTTTCCGCAACTTGTTTACAGTTTTCTTAACACTTTCGTTCGCGCTCTCTCATAGAGGTCGAGTGGAGAAACACATACACGCTACCACATGCGCGATTTTCGAGCGCGCTAACCTAGCGGTGGGGGAAGGCTTCGGCGACGAATTTCTCGAGAATTACTTCCCCTAACCGCCCTAGACCGCTCTCTTAGGGAGGTAGTACTGTATTTCGATCGAATAGTAAAGCAATTGATTTTTACTCATCGTGAAATAGTTCTGTTAACTTATTGTTATAGTTTTGTCAATTATAGCATAACCTACAATCGCTGCACTAGCGGACCGATGCTATTTATTTTAATGATGAAAGCACGAATATTCGACAATATATCACTGAACATATATTTAATATCGAAAGAATCATTACCTTTATCGCCGCAATTATCGTTGCTATAAACAATTCACACCACATTCACTTTTCACTGCACTTCATACTTGACGAAAACATGTACATGTATTATTGTATAGCAGCTGTCCACGCGGACGCATCGCTCATGGCTTCTGCACACTGCGCGCGATGGGCGACAAGCGATGAGCGATATCCAATGAGAGCTCGAGTATGACGGAAATGCTCTATGAGAGTGACGTTGCCATTGGATATCGCTGATCGCTCGTCGCTCGTCGCTCGCAGTGTACAGAGGCCATCACTCAAGTAGGAGAGAGACAAATGTCGAACGCTGCCGAACGCTGCCGAACGCGGAGGCCGATTGTACCTTTTTGTCGCTCGTTCCGAGCTCTCGCTTACACTTCAAGCCTTAAATGGAACGCCTCAGAGCGAGGTAACGGCGATGAGTCATGCTTTTTCGTGCGTGCAGCCGGCTCCATCGATTTATAAGACGTTATCACGTCAAAAAAACATTCGACAACAATAGGTCATCAAAGGATGACAAGTTCGATTGTTCTACCGTACAACTGTAGTGAAAAACTTTTCCATATGTCTCAATGTGTACTGAAACTCTCTAGTACGCTAAATAAATGATTAGACAATAATCAGTCAACTAGGGATGAGGCGTCAGAGTAGTGTCCCGCCATGTCATACATACCCGATCAAAAAAATTATATCCTGCGTCCGAAGTTTTTGGTTCCTTCTGACATCTGTTCGTTCCTGTTCTAAAATTCTCTAGTAGTTGAAAAAAATATCAGTCTCAATAAATCGGCAGAAAGAGAGATAGATCAAGAATAGAATATTGTATGGTACAGGTTTAGTAAAAAAAAATCGATTTCCCGTGTCTGAAGCTTCTATTTTCGTCTCACATATGTGTCTATATGTGCGAGACCTTCGTCGTACTGTAAAAAAAAGACAACAATAGGTCATCAAGGGATGACCGGTGACACTGCTCGATTCTCGTACCGTACAACTTCCATGAAAAAAATTCTTTCGCGCCTCTCAAGCTTACGGCTATTTCTGAACGATCTTTCTGTGTTTAGTGGAACTCTCCAGTACTGTCTAGAGGTGCTGGACAACGAGAAGTGATCAAGGGCAGGAAGGTACCACTGCTCGATTGTTGTGTCGTGGAGCTTGAATAAAAAGAATTAGTTCGTGTGTCTGAAGCTGTTGGCTACTTCTCACATACGTCTTTATGTGTAGGAGAACTCGCCAGTATTTCAAAAACAAGTATTGGACAACAATGAATCGGCAAGGGATGACAAATTGCCCTGCTCGGACTGTTGTATGGAATACTTTTCAGAAAAAAATCATTCTCTATTTCTGAAGCTTCTGGTTATTTCTTCCATGTGTCGCCATGTGTACTGGAACTCTCTAGTACGCTGAATAAATCATTAGACAACAATCAGTCAACAAGGGGTGAGAGCTTAGACTGCTGTACCGTCGTGTGATACCCTTCCGATCAAAAAAATTATTTCGTGCAACCGAAGCTTTGGCTCCATCTGACATCGGTTCTTTCGTGTTTTAAAAGTCTCTAGAAGTAAAAAAAATATTAGTCTCAATAAATCGGCTGAGAGGGAGATAGAAAAAGAATCGAATGTTGTATAGTGCAAGTTTAAAAAAAAACGATTTCCCGTGCCTGGTGCTTCTATTTATTTCTCACATGTGTATTTATATGTGCAAGATCTTCCTCGTACGGTGAACAAAAAAAATAGACAACAATAAGTCGTCAAGGGATAACGGGTGGCACTGCTCGATTATTCGACTGTACAACTTCCATGAAAAAAAAAGTGTTTCGCGCGTCTCGAACTAATGGCTACTTCTCAGCCATCTTTGTGTGTACGCTGTAAAACTCCAGTACTGTAAAGACGTGCTAAGCAACGGGAGATGATCAAGGGAGGAAAGGTACCACTGCTCGGTTATCGTTTGGTGGAGCTTAAATTAAAAATAACGTTTCGTGTGTCTGAAGCCTTTGACTACATCTCATATACATCTTCATGTGCAGGAGAACTCGTCAGTATTTCAAAAACCAATATTGGCCAACAATGAAGCAACGAGGGATGAGAAATGACACTCCTTGACTGTTCTATGGAACACTTTACAGAAAAAAATCATTCGTGATTTCTGAAGCTTCTGGCTACTTCGTCCATGTGTCGTTATGTGTACTGAAACTGTCTAGTACGCCAAATAAACCATTAGAACAACACCAGTCATCAATGGATGGGAGGTCAGGCTGCTGTAACGTCGTATGACATACTTTCGATCAAAAATATTATTTCGTGCGTCCGAAGTTTCTGGCTGCGTCTGACGTTAGTTCTGTCGTATAATAAAAGTAGCTAGTAGATGAAAAAAAATATTAGTCTTCATAAATCGGCAGAGAAGGAGGCAGACAAAAATCAAATGTTGTAATGTACACTTCGTGTCAAAAAAAAAATGCTGTGTGCCCGAATATTCTTGACACTTTTTACATCTGTTTGTATATGTACTAGAATTCTCCAGGAATTCAGAAAAAAAATAATGGACAACAATAAATAGTACCGGCATGAGAGGTGGGACTTCTCGATTGTTGCATGGTAAAGATTTAATTTTTAAAAATATGATTTCCCGTGTCTGAAGCTTCTAGTTAGTTCTCACATATGTTTTTATATGTAGGAGAACATTCCCGTACTGTAAGAAAAAATATTAGACGACAATAAGTCATGAGTGGGTGACAGGTGACACTGCTCGATTCTTCTACCGTACAACTTCCTTGAACAAAAAAATATATATTTCGCTCCCCTCAAGCTTCTGGAAACTTCTCAGCTATCTCTCTGTGTGTACGGTAGTTCTCCAGTACTGCCAAAACGTGCTAGATAACGAGAAGTTATGACGGGAGGAAAGGTACCGCCGCTCGGTTGTTGTCTGGTGGGGCTTGAATTAAAAAAATGGTTTCGTGTGTCTAAAGCGTTTGTCGACTTCTTACATACGTCTTTATGTGTAGGAGAACTCGCCAGTATTTCAAAAACAAATATTGGACAACAATGAATCGGCGATGGATGAGAAATTACATTGCTCGATTGTTGTATGGAATGCTTTCCAGAAAAAAATCATTCTGTATTTCCGAAGCTTCTGGCTACTTCTTCCGTGTGTCTTCATGTGTATTGAAACTCTCTATTACGCTAAATAAATGATTAGACAACAATCAGTCAACAAGGGCTGAGAGGTCAGACTGGTGTCCCAACGTGTGATGCACTTCCGATCAAAAAAGTTATTTCGTCCGTCCAAAGTTTTTGGCCCCTTCTGACATCTGTTCTTTCCTCTTCTAAAGTTGTCTGGTGGTTGAAAAAATGTATCCGTCTCAATAAATCGGCAGAGAGGGAGATAGAACAAGAATCGAATGTTTACGGTACAGGTTTAGCAAACAAAAAATCAATTTCCCGTGGCCGAAGCTTCTTGTTGCTTCTCTCATATGTTTCTATATGTGTGAGACCTTTCTCGTACGGGACAAGAAATATTAGACAACAATAGGTCATCAAGGGATGACATGTGATACTGCTCAATTGTTCTACCGTACAACTTCCATGAAAAAAATTCTTTCGCTCCTCTCAAGCTCATGGCTACTTCTGAACGATCTTGCTGTGTGTACTGTAACTCTCCAGTACTGTAAAGAGGTGCTAGACAACGAGAAGTGATCAAGGGAAGGAAGGTACCACTGCTCGATTGTCGTGTGGTGAAGCTTGAGTTAAAAATATCGTTTCATGTGTCTGAAGCTTCTGGCTACATCTCATATATGTCTTCATCTGCAGGAGAACTCGCCAGTATTTCAAAAATAAATATTGGGCAACAATGAAGCGGCGAGGGATGAGAAATTACACTGCTCGACTGTTCTATGCCACACTTTCGAGAAAACATTAATCTCTATTTCTGAAGCTCCTGGCTACTTCTAATATCGAGTCTCTATGTGTACTGAATCTCTCCAGTATGTCAAATAAATCATTAGAACAAAACCAGTCATCAATGGATGCGAGGTCAGGCTGCTGGAACGTCGTATGGTACACTTTCGATCAAGAATATTATTTCGTGCGTCTGAAGCTTCTGGATCCGTCTGGTTTGGGTCTTTCGTGTACCAAAAGTTGCTAGTCGTTGAAATAAAAAATATTACTCTCCATAAATTGGCAGAGAAGGAGATAGATCAAAAATCAAATTTTGTAGTGTACAATTCGTAAAAAAAAAAATCGGTGTGCCCAAATATTCATGCCACTTTTTGCACCTGTTTGTATGCGTACTAGAACTCTCCAGGAATTCAGAAAACATACTGGACAACAATAAATGGTAAAGGCATGAGATGAGGGACTTCTCGACTGTTGTATGGTGCATATTTAGTTAAATAAAATATGATTTCCCGTATCTGAAGCTTCTAGTTACTTCTCACGTATGTTTTCATATATACGAGAACTTTCTCGTACTGTAAAAAAAATATTAGACGACAACAAGTCATCAAGGGGTGACAGGTGACACTACTCGATTGTCCTACCGTACAACCTTAAGGACAAAAATGTTTTCCCGCCTGTCAAGCTTATGGCTATTTCACTGCCATCATTCTGTGTGTACTGCATGTAACTCTCTAGTACTCTAGATATGTGCTAGACAACGAGAACTCGTCAAGGAAGAAATGGTACCACTGCTCGGTTGATGTGTGGTACGGCTGGAATTAAAATAAAAATTCATTTGTCTGAAGCGTTTGGCTACTTCTCACATACGTCTTTATGTGTAGGAGAACTCGCCAGTATTTCAAAAACAAATATTGGACAACAATGAATCGGCAAGGGATGAGAAAACACACTTCTCGACTGTTGTATGGGATACTTTTCAGGAAAAAATCGATCTGTATTTCTGAAGCTTCTGGCTACTTCTTCCATATGTCTCCATGTGCACCGAAACTCTCCAGTACGCTGAATAAATGATCAGACAATAATCTGCCAACACAGGATGAGACTTCAGATTGGTGTACACGTCCGATCAAAAAAATTATTTCGTGCGTCCGAAGTTTTTGCCTCCTTTTGACATCGGTTCTTTCGTGTTCTCTCTAGTCCCTAGTAGTTGAAAAAAAATAATAGTCTCAATAAATCGACAGAGACGGAGATAGAACAAGAATCGAATGTTGTATTCTACAGGTTTAAGAAAAAAAAATCGATTTTCCGTGTCTGAAACTTCTAGTTACTTCTCACATATGTTTTTATATGTACGACACCTTCCTCGTACTGTAAAAAAGATATTAGACAACAATATGACATCAAACGATAACAGGTGACACTGCTCAATCGTTCTACCGTAAAAAATCCATGAAAAAAAAATTCGCGCCTCTCAAGCTTATGGCTACTACTTAGATATTTTTCTGTGTGTTCTGTAACTGTCCAGTACTGTAAAGCGAGAAGTGATCATGGGAATGAAGGTACCACTGACCGATTGTTGTGTGGCGGAGTTTAAATGAAAAAAAATGTTTCGTGTATCTAAAGCTTTTGGCTGCTTCTCATATACGTCTTTATGTGTAGGAGAACTCGCCAGTCTTTCAAAAACAAATATTGGGTAACAATGAGGCGGCGAGTGATGAGATGTCACACTCCTCGAATGTTCTATTGAACACTTTCTAAAAAAAAAATCATTCGCGATTTCTGAAGCCTCTGGCTACTTCTTTCATGTGTCTTTGTGTGTACTGAAACTCTCTAGTACGCTAAGTAAATCATTAGAACAAAACCAGTCATCAATGGGTGAGAGGTCGGGCTGCTGTAACGTCGTATGGTACACTTTCGATGAAAAATATTATTTCGTGCGTCCGAAGTTTCTGGGTCCGTCTGACATTAGTACTTTTGTGTACTAAAAGTCGCTAGTAGTTGAAATAAAATATTAGTTTCAATAAATCGGCAGAGAAGGAGATCCATGAAAAATCAAATGTTGTATTGTACACCTCGCAGTAAGAAAAATCGTGTGCCTGAATATTCGTCCGACTTATTAGATCTATTTGAATGCGTACTAGACCTCTCCAGAAATCCAGAATAAATACTGGACAGCAGTTAATTGTCCAGGCATGAGAGGTGAGACTTCTCGTTTGTTGCAAGGTACAGGTCTCATAAAAAAAATTATTTCCCGTTTCTGAAGTTTCTACTTACTTCTCACATATGTTTTTATATCTACGAGAACTTCGTGGTACCAAAAAAAAAATATTCGACAACAATAGGTCATCAAGAGATGACAGGTGACCCTGCTCGATTGTTCTACAGTACGACTTCCATGAAAAAAAATTATTTCGCGCCTCGCAAGCTCATGGCCACTTCTCTCCCATCTTTCTGTGTGTACTGTTACTCTCCAGCACTGTAAAGAAGTGCTCGACAACGAGAAGTGATCGAGGCAGGCAAGGTACCACTGCTCAATTGGTGTGTGGTGGAGTTTGGATAAAAAATATGGTTTCTTGTGTCTGAAGCTTTTGGCTACTTTTCACATACGTCTTTACGTGTAAGAGAACTAGCCGGTATTTCAAAAACGAATATTGGACAACAATGAATCAGCGAGGGATGAGAAATCACACTGCTCGACTGTTGTATGGAACACTTACCGGAAAAAAATCGTTCTCGATTTCTGAAGCTTCTGGATACTTGCTTCATATGTCTTCATGTGTACTGAAACTCTCTAGTAAGCCAAATAAGTCATTACACGACAGCCAGTCATCAAGGAATGACAGGTCATGCTGCGGTAACGTCGCATGGTACACTATCGATCAAAGATATTATTTCCTGCGTCCGAAGTTTCTGGCTCTTTCTGACATTAGTTTTTTCGTGCACTTCAAGTCGCTAGTTGTTGGAAAAAAAATATTAGTCTCCAATAACCGACAGAGAAGGAGATTGATAAAAAATACACTGTTGTACACCTGGTAGCAAAAAAATTGCTTGTGCCCGAATATTCTGGCTACTTTATACATCTATTTGCATGCGTACCAGTATTCTGGAGGAATTCAGAGAAAATACTGGACAACAACAAATGGTCCAGGCTTGAGAGGTGAGACTCATCCGTTGTTGCATGCTACAGATTTAATAAAAACAATATGATTTTCGGTATTTGAAGCTTCTAGTTACTTGTCACATGTATTTTTATATGCATGAGAACATTCTCGTACTGTAAAAAAAAACTATTAGACAATAATAAGTCGACGAGGGAGAAAAGGTACTCCTGCTCGATTGTTAGGTGGTTGGGCTTAAATAATTTGTTTTTTCATGTGTCTGAAGCCTTCGGCTATTTCTCACATACGTCTCTATGTGTAGCAGAATTCGCCAGCATTTTAAATACAAATATTGGACAACAATGAATCGGCAAGGGATGAGAAGTCACACTGCTCGACTGTTGTTTGCAATACTTTCCAGAAAAAATCATTCTGTCTTTCTAAATCTTATGGCTACTTTTTCCATGTTTCTCCATGTGTACTGAAACTCTCTTGTACGCTTTATAAATCATTAGACAACAATCAGTCAACAAGGGATGAGCGGCCAGAATGCTGTACCGTAGTGTGATACACTTGCCATCAAAAAAATTATTTCGTGCGTCCGAAGTTTTTGGCTCCTTCTGACATCTTTCCTTTCGTGTTCTCAAAGTCCGTAGTAGTTGAAAAAAAAATATTAGTCTCAACTAATCGGCAGAGAGGGAGATAGAACACGAATCGATTGTTGTATGATACAGGTTTAATTTACAAAGAAAAACTATTTACCGTGTCTGAAGCTTCTACTTACTTCTCACATATGTTTTTATATGTACGAGACATTCCCCGTACTACAAAAAAATTATTAGACAACAATAAGTCATCAAGGGATGACAGGTGACAATGCCCGATTTTTCTTCCGCACAACATCCATGAAAAAAATTATTTCGGCCCTCTCCACCCTATGGCTCCTTCTCAGCCATTTTTCTGTATGTACTATAACTGTCCAGTACTGTAAAGAAGTGCTCGGCAGGCTGATCAAGGGAAGGAAGCTACCACTGCTCAATTTTTGTACGGTAGAGCTTGAATTAAAAAAATTGTTTCTTGTGTCTGAAGCTTTTGGCTACTTCTGATAAACGTCTTTATGTGTTGGAGACAATGCAGCGCGGTCGTTCCTCGAGTGACGATCTTCGGTGACGCACTAGGCGAAAGGGCCCTGGCTCCTCTCCCATACGACTCCACTGAGTAAAACCCATACGACTCTCCCGAGTAAAACACAGGCAACTCGCCTATCACAAGCGGTCGGGTGAGCGGCCATACGGTCCTTGATTCTCCGAGCACGGGTCAACGGCCGTATGGTCCTCGATTCTCCAATCTTTGGTCATATACCTCTTACCAATAAGGCACAGCAACGGCTGACAAATCCTCGGTAAAGGTCATCAACCGTAAATTTGAAAACAATACGAACAATGAAACGAAGGATTAATACGAAATACCGCGCGAGATCGCAATGGCACAAGCCAAACGGGCTTTATGCCTTCTTATATACGCAAATTCACAATCGTCGAATCGTCATGGATTTTTATGCCGCAAGGCTTTTCCCACAAGAGCCAATAAACGTAGAAAATACGATGGCTCAAACGCGAGTGTTTTTTCATTTTTTACAAAACCTCAACCTCCATCCTTTATTCAAAAAATATATATCCAAAACGACGAGGCAACTTCGCAGTGAACGAGCTCCGACAATACGACTACACTATATTTCGGACTGTGTGTTCCAGTAAAAGATACAGTAGAGCGGTTCGAGTCCAAAGAGGACAGTATAGCAACTGTAAATATTTACTTTGAGCACTGTGTTGAAGTAAATATCGCTGTGCAATCGCTCGAGTCCAATGCGAACTGTGTAGCCCCTGTATATTGTGCTAGTTCTTGTTTTCCGTGTGGTCCCGGGGTCTTCGGTCGGCCTGCATGCGGCTCTCGTTATATCTAGACACAAGTTTTGCATTCGTTCGGCATAATAAGGTTAGAAAGATCTTACATCACGAGTAAAGGAGATAAATCGCAAAAACTGACCGTTTTCTTTCTTACAGCAAATGCTCAAAGTGTCCTCCGTTGACCTCGACGCAGCAATGGGCTCGCCGGAGAAGACTCTGCGCACAACGCCCGAGCATTTCCGGTGTAACCGTAACGACTGCCCCCTCGAACCGTTGCTCGAGGTCGGCGCGATCCTGTATGGGCTCCCGATACACATGCGACTTTATATGGCCCCAGAAAAAACAAATCGAGGGCATTCAGGTCCGGGGATCGTGCCGGCCAATCGCGCATTCCCCCTCGGCCTAAGTATCGGTTGCTGAATACTGCGGACACCGACTCCTGCGCAATTCGACTCGTATGAGCCGGTGCTCCATCGTGCTGGAAAACAACGCGCCCCATTTCCTCAGCGCCTATCCCTGCACGCCTGCACATACGGCGCAGATGCATGGAAATGAAATTGGCGTACTGCGCGCCCGTCACATTTCCCGCAAACTCAAACGGTCCAATCTGTAAGGAAACAAATAATCTAACGTTGTCCGTAAAATCTATTTTGGGCTTACATTCCATTCGATAGTACGAAAGAAGGAGAGTTTAAAAAATTTCATATCTACTCAATATTATCGTTTCAACATACTTGTCGGAAATTGTTGCTTCATATTTTTGGAATTGAATCTACAAAGCCGGGTCACTCTCCAATATTTTAATTTTCCATTTTCTCTATAATCATTCTGGCGTGTCATATACCACGTAAAGGAATAAAAAGCTTACCAGCCGATTTCCGATTATTCCAGCCCACATGTTGAGCGGCGGAAAGCGGTGCTGGTTGCGCGTTGCAATTATGCGGTGCGGATTTTCCTCCTTTGGCGCCCACCAATGGAAGTTTTTTGTATTCCATGCACCGTTTTCTCCGAACGAGCTTTCATCGGTAAAGAGGATTCCGTCCAGAAAATGTTCGTTCTCCTCTTGGTGGCGAATGAGCCAGCGACAAAAATCGCTCCTCCTTTCGTAATCGCCTGCAATCAATCCTTGTACTCGAGTGTTGTGGTACGGGTGTAACCCTTCCGCCTTTAGCGTCCGCTGCACAGTCGAAGCGGTGACCTGGAGGGATCGAGCAACGGCGCGCGTACTTGTTGTCGGATCTTCCTCGACAGCCCGCAAAATCGGTTCCTCTCGACGGGGGGTCCGCGCCGTCCGTGGCCGTCCCGCGTTGACGTGGCTGGGCATGACGTTTCCAGTGTCACGCATGCGATTAAACGCCGCCAAAATTATTTTATGGGTTGGGTGCCGTCTCCCAAGGTATTGTTCGGCATAGAGCCTAGCCGCTGCACGGGCGCTAAAGTTACACTGTCCATAATAGCCGATCATGTCCGCGTACTCTTGCGCCGTGTACTCGGTCATGTCGTTGTGTACGTATTGCACTCTGAATTCGATTGTTTTATTTTGTTCACTATTTACTTCAAGTAATAAATATTCACTATAATTCACTATGATTCGCTATGATAAATGTATGCACACACTATTCACCGACTCGCGTGAGCAACCACTGAAAACCGTAACCTTGTTTGTCGACGTTCAATTGTTTTTCACGCCTTCTGCACAGGTAAGGCATTTGTTCATTTGTTTTTCGAGCGTCTCTTTTTTTGTGTGGCGCTTGCCTCAGTTCGCCAGTGCGTCTAATCTGTGCAGAACGCTTGAAAAACAATTGAACGTCGACAAACAAGGTTACGTACACAACGACATGGCCGAGTACACGGCGCAAGAGTACGCGGACATGATCGGCTGTTATGGGCAGTGTAACTTTAGCGCCCGCACAGCGGCTAGGCTCTATGCCGAGCAATACCTTGGGAGACGGCACCCGACCCATAAAATAATTTCGGCGGCGTTCAATCGCATGCGTAACACTGGAAACGTCATGCCCAGCCACGTCAACGCGGGACGGCCACGGACGGCGCAGACCCCCCGTCGAGAGGAACCGATTTTGCGGGCGGTCGAGGAAGATCCGAAACAAGTACGCGCGCCGTTGCTCGATCCCTCCAGGTCAGCGCTTCGACTGTGCAGCGGACGCTAAAGGCGGAAGGGTTATACCCGTATCACTACACTCGAGTGCAAGGATTGATAGCAGGCGATTACGAAAGGAGGAGCGATTTTTGTCGCTGGCTCATTCGCCACGAAGAGGAGGACGAACATTTTCTGGACGGAATCCCCTTTACCGATGAAAGCTCGTTCGGGAAAACGGTGCATGGAATACAAAAACCTTCCATTGGTGGGCGCCAAAAGAGGAAAATCCGCACCGCATAATTGCAACGCGCAACCAGCACCGCTTTCCGCCGCTCAACATGTGGGCTGGAATAATCGGAAATCGGCTGGTAAGCTTTTTATTCCTTTACGTGGTATGTGACACGCCAGAATGATTATCGAGAAAATGGAAAATAAAAATATTGGAGAGTGACCCGGCTTTGTAGATTCAATTCCAAAAATATGAAGCAACAATTTCCGACAAGAATGTTGAAACGATAATATTGAGAAGATATGAAATTTTTTAAACTCTGCTTCTTTCGTACTATCGAATGGAATGTGAGCCCAACAAAAATAGATATTACGGATAACGTTAGATTATTTGTTTCCTTACAGATTGGACCGTTTGAGTTTTCGGGAAATTTGACGGGCGCGCAGTACGCCAATTTCATTTCCATGCATCTGCGCCGTATGTGCAGGCGTGCAGGGATAGGCGCAGAGGAAATGGGGCGCGTTATTTTCCAGCACGATGGAGCACCGGCTCATACGAGTCGAATTGCGCAGGAGTCGGTGTCCGCAGTTTTCGGCAACCGATACTTAGGCCGAGGGGGAATGCGCGATTGGCCGGCACGATCCCCAGACCTGAAACCCCTCGACTTTTTTTTCTGGGGCCATATAAAGTCGCACGTGTATCGGGAGCCCATACAGGATCGCGCCGACCTCGAGCAACGGTTCGAGGGGACAGTCGTTACGGTTACACCGGAAATGCTCGGGCGTTGTGCGCAGAGTCTTCTCCGGCGAGCCCGTTGCTGCGTCGAGGTCAACGGAGGACACTTTGAGCATTTGCTGTGAGAAAGAAAACGGTCAGTTTTTGTGATTTATCTTATTTACTCGTGATGTAAGATCTTTCTAACCGTATTATACCGAACGAATGCAAAACTTGTGTCTAGATATAACGAGGGCCGCATGCAGGCCGACCGAAGACCCCGGGACCACACGGAAAACAAGAATTAGCACAATATCCAGGGGCTACACAGTTCGCATTGGACTCGAGCGATTGCACAGCGATATTTACTTCAACACAGTGCTCAAAGTAAATATTTACAGTTGCTATACTGTCGTCTTTGGTCTCGAACCGCTCTACTGTATCTTTTACTGGAACACACAGTCCGGAAAATACAGTGTAGTCGTATTGTCGGAGCACGTTCATTGCGAAGTAGCCTCGTCGTTTTGGATATATATTTTTTGAATAAAGGATGGAGGTTGAGGTTTTGTAAAAAATGAAAAAACACTCGCGTTTGAGCCATCGTATTTTCTACGTTTATTGGCTCTTGTGGGAAAAGCCTTGCGGCATAAAAATCCACGACGATTCGACAATTGTGAATTTGCGTATATAAGAAGGCATAAAGCCCGTTTGGCTTGTGCCGTTGCGATCTCGCGCGGTATTTCGAATTAAACCTTCGTTTCATTGTTCGTATTGTTTTCGAATTTACGTTTGATGACCTTTACCGAGGATTTGTCAGCCGTTGCTGTCCCTTATTGGTAAGAGGTATATGACCAAGGATCGGAGAATCGAGGACCGTACGGCCGTTGACCCGTGCTCGGAAAATCAAGAACCGTATGGGTGATCACCCGACCGCTGTGATCATCGAATGTATTTTAAGGGCTGGAGAATCGAGGACCGTATGGCCGCTCACCTGACCGCTTGTGATAGGCGAGTTGCCTGTGTTTTACTCGGGAGAGTCGTATGGGTTTTACCCAGGGCCCTTTCGCCTAGTGCGTCACCGACGATCGTCACTCGAGGAACGACCGCGCTGCACTGTCTCCAAAACATAAAGACGTTTATGAGAAGTAGCCAAAAGCTTCAGACACGAGAAACAATTTTTTAAATTCAAGCTCCACCGACAAAAATTGAGCAGTGGTAGCTTCCTTCCCTCGATCACGTTGTCCAGCACTTCTTTACAGTACTGGACAGTTACAGTACACACAGAAAGATGGCTGAGAAGTAGCCACAGGCTGGAGAGGGCCGAAATAATTTTTTTCATGGATGGTGTGCGGAAGAAAAATCGGGCATTGTCACCTGTCATCCATTGATGACTTATTGTTGTCTAATCATTTTTTTGCAGTACGAGGAAGTCTCGTACGTATAAAAACATATAAGAGAAGTAAGTAGAACCTTCAGACACGGTAAATAGTTTTTTTTTGTAAATTAAACCTGTATCATACAACAATTGATTCGTGTTCTATGTCCCTCTCTGCCGATTAATTGAGACTAATTTTTTTTCAACTACTACGGACTTTGAGAACATGAAAGGAAAGATGTCAGAAGGAGCCAAAAACTTCGGACGCACGAAAAAATTTTTTTGATCGCAAGTGTACCACACCGCGGTACAGCATTCTGACCGCTCATCCCTTGTTGACTGATTGTTATCTAATGATTTATAAAGCGTACTAGAGAGTTTCAGTACACATGGAGACACATGGAAGAAGTAGCCAGAAGATTTAGAAAGACAGAATGATTTTTTCTGGAAAGTATTGCATACAACAGTCGAGCAGTGTGACCTCTTATCCCTTGCCGATTCATTGTTGTCCAATATTTGTATATGAAATACTGGCGAATTCTGCTACACATAAAGACGTATGTGAGAAATAGCCGAAGGCTTCAGACACAAGAAAAAAGAATTATTCAAGCCCAACCACACAACAATCGAGCAGGTGTACCTTTTCTCCCTTGATGACTTCACGTTGTTTAGCACTTCTCTACAGTACTAAAGAATCACAGTACACAACAAAAGATGACAGAGAAGTAGCCATAAGCTTGAGAGGCGCGAAATAATTTTTTCCATTAAACTTGTACGGTAGAACAGTCGAGCAGCGTCACCTGTTACCGCTCGATGACTTATTATTGTCTGAAAGTTTTTTTTACAGTACGAGAAAGTTCTCATGCATATATAAACACACGTTAGAAGTAACTAGAAGCTTCAAACACGGGAAATCATATTGTTTTTATTAAATATGTAGCATGCAACAACCGATGAGTCCCACCTCTTAAGCCTGGACCATTTGTTGTTGTCCAGTATTTTCTCTGAATTCCTCCAGAATGCTGGTACGCATGCAAATAGATGTATAAAGTGGCCAGAATATTCGGACACAAGCAATTTTTTTGCTACCAGGTTTACAACAGTTTATTTTTTATCAATCTCCTTCTCTGTCGATTATTGGAGACTAATATTTTTTTTCCAACTACTAGCGACTTGAAGTGCACGAAAAAACTAATGTCAGAAAGAGCCAGAAACTTCGGACGCAGGAAATAATATCTTTGATCGATAGTGTACCATGCGACGTTACCGCAGCATGACCTCTCATTCCTTGATGACTGGCTATCGTGTAATGATTTATTTGGCTTACTAGAGAATTTCAGTACACATGAAGATATATGAAAGAAGTATCCAGAAGCTGCAGAAATCGAGAACAATTTTTTTCCGGAAAGTGTTCCATGCAACAGTCGAGCAGTGTGATTTCTCATCTCTCGCTGGTGTGAAACGACGTATGTGAAAAGTAGCCAAAAGCTTCAGACACAAGAAACCATATTTTTTATCCAAACTCCACCACACACCAATCGAGCAGTGGTACCTTGCGTGCCTTGATCACTTCTCGTTGTCGAGCACTTCTTTACAGTGCTGGAGAGTAACAGTACACACAGAAAGATGGGTGAGAAGTGGCCATGAGCTTGCGGGGCGCGAAATAATTTTTTTTCATGGAAGTCGTACTATAGAACAATCGAGCAGTGTCACCTCTCATCCCTTGATGACCTATTTTTGTCTAATTTTTTTTTCGGTACCACGAAGTTCTCGTAGATATAAAAACAAATGTGAGAAGTAAGTAGAAACTTCAGAAACGAGAAATAATTTTTTTATGAGATCTGTACCTTGCAACAATCGAGAAGTCTCACCTCTCATGCCTGGACAATTAATTGCTGTCCAGTATTTATTCTGAATTTCTGGAGAGGTCTAGTACGCATTCGAATAGATCTAATAAGTCGGAAGAATATTCAGGCACACGATTTGATTTTGCTGCGAGGTGTACTTCAATAGAACATTTGATTTTTCATCTATCTCCTTCTCTGCCGATTTATTGAAACTAATATTTTATTTCAACTACTAGCGACTTTTAGTACACAAAAGTACTAATGTCAGACGGACCCTGAAACTTCGGACGCACGAAATAATATTTTTCATCGAAATTGTACCATACGACGTTACAGCAGCCCGACCTCTCATCCATTGATGACTGGTTCTGTTCTAATGATTTTTTTAGCGTACTAGAGAGTTTCAGAACACATAAAGACACATGAAAGATCTAGCCAGAAGCTTCAGAAAACGCGAACGATTTTTTTTCTGGAAAGTGTTTAATAGAACAGTCGAGGAGTGTGACATCTCATCACGCGCCGCTTCATTGTTGTCCAATATTTGTTTTTGAAAGAATGGCGAGTTCTTCTACACATAAAGACGTATATGAGAAGCAGCCAAAAGCTTTAGACACACGAAACAATTTTCTTCATTCAAGCTCTGCCACACAACAATCGGTCAGTGGTACCTTCATTCCCATGATCACTTCTCGCTTTACAGTACTGGACAGTTACAGAACGCACAGAAAGATATCTAAGTAGTAGCCATAAGCTTGAGAGGCGCGAATTTCTTTTTTTCATGGATTTTGTACGGTAGAACGGTTGAGCAGTGTTACCTGTTATCGTTTGATGTCATATTGTTGTCTAATATGTTTTTTGCAGTACGAGGAAGGTGTCGTACATATAAAAACATATGTGAGAAGTAACTAAAAGTTTCAGACACGGAAAATCGATTTTCTGTTTTCTTAAACCTGTAGAATACATCATTCGCTTCTTGTTCTATCTCCCTCTCTATCGATTTATTGAGACTAATATATTTTTTTTCAACTAATAGAGACTTTTAGAACACGAAAGAACCGATGTCAGAAGGAGCGAAAAACTTCGGACGCACGAAATAATTTTTTTGATCGGACGTGTATCACACGACGGTACATCAGTCTGATGTCTCATCCTATGTTGACAGATTGTTGTCTAATAATTTATTCAGCGTACTGGAGAGTTTCGGTGCACATGGAGACATATGGAAGAAGTAGCCACCAGCTTCAGAAATAGAGATCGATTTTTTCCTGAAAAGTATCCCACACATCAGTCGAGACGTGTGTTTTCTCATCCCTTGCCGATTCATTGTTGTCCAATATTTGTTTTTGAAATACTGGCGAATTCTCCTACACATAAAGACGTATGTGAGAAGTAGCCAAACGCTTCAGACAAATGAATTTTTATTTTAATTGCAGCCGTACCACACATCAACCGAGAAGCGGTACCATTCCTCCCTTGACGACTTCTCGTTGTCTAGCACATATCTAGAGTACTAGAGAGATACATGCAGTACACACAGAAAGATGGCAGTGAAATAGCCATAAGCTTGAGAGGCGCGAAATAATTTTTTTCATTAACGTTGTACGGTAGGACAATCGAGTAGTGTCACCTGTCACCCCTTGATGACTTCTTGTCGTCTAATATTTTTTATACAGTACGAGAAAGTTCTCGTATATATGAAAACATACGTGAGAATTAACTAGAAGCTTCAGATACGGGAAATCATATTTTATTTAACTAAATCTGCACCATACAACAGTCGAGAAGTCCCACATCTCATGCATGTACCATTTATTGTTGTCCAGTATGTTTTCTGAATTCCTGGAAAGTTCTAGTACGCATACGAACAGGTGCAAAAAGTGGCATGAATATTTGCGCACACGGAATTTATGTTTGCTACCAAGTGTACACTACAAAATTTGATTTTTGATCTATCTCCTTCTGTGCCAATTTATGGAGAGTAATATTTTTTATTTCAACGACTAACAACTTTTGGTACACGAAAGATCCAATACCAGACGGATCTAGAAACTTCGGACGCACGAAATAATATTATTGATCGAACGTCTACCATACGACGTTCCAGCAGCCTGACCTCTCATCCATTGATGACTGGTTTTCTTCTAATGATTTATTTGGCATACTGGAGAGATTCAGTACACATAAAGACTCGATATTAGAAGTAGCCACGAGCTTCAGAAATAGAGAATGATTTTTTTCTGCAAAGTATCCCTCGCCGTTTCATAGTTGCCCAATATTTGTTTTTGAAATACTGGCGAGTTCTCCTGCACATGAAGACGTATATGAGATGTAGCCAGAAGCTTCAGACACACGAAACGATATTTTTAATTCAAGCTCCACCACACGACAGTCGAGCAGTGGTATTTTCCTTCCCTTGATCACTTCTCGTCGTCTAGCACCTCTTAAGGGGTTACCCCCACTTGCAATTTTGAAAAAATCGATTTTTTTTATTCCATTTTTTTTAAGTATAAGTATCTGAGAATATGTCCTGAAAATTTCAAGTCGATCCGAACAAAATTGACTGAGATATGAGCGTTGAAAGAGAAGAATCCGTTGTGTAAACGACCGGCTAATTGAAACTTTAAACGCGTTTTTCTCAAAATGGCATTTCTGAAGTCGGTGACCAAGATTACTCGAACACTAATGAACCGATCTTCTTGAAATTTTGCAGCCTTATTTAATACATAAAAATGTAGTCTTTAACCGTTCGATTTTTTTTCGAAAAAAATGGCCGTTTTATAGCCATAAACCGACCGTTTTTTTTCGTTAAAATCGAACCATTAACTTTGACTGTCCGCCATTTTGTGAAAAATGAATATTTTGTAAAATCCTTCGATTAAGGGACAACACCACTGTGACGGCTTCGAAAAATCGATTTTTTTAAAACCATCTAGAAATATCTAAAATACATTTAAGATTAAGATGCCGTTGGACCCAGGTCGAAAACTAATTATTTTCGGAGATATTGAATATTTTGTGGAGCGGTGCAGCGCTCCGTGACGCTCGGGGGCGCAGGTATACCGGGCCTTTCCCAGGTCCTGCGGGTCTTTCCCAGGGATTATTTTGTCTCCCTTCACAAAAACCGCCTATTGTTATAAATATAGTTTCGAAAATAAGCCATAGGTTGCGATAATTGAAAAATTTTCAAGGCAGGTATAGGGATAGCGTCATAGCGTCAGTTTGCGAATAGAAGCGACGCTACTCGTGTCTAAACGCTCCGAATCATTTCGTTTATAAATATCGAACTCTCAGAATTATTCTTTGCACATCGAAATGGATAATCCGAAAGTGTACGCGGGGAAAAAGGGAACGAAACGGAGCTATGTGAAGAGGAGTCGAACGAAAATTTCGAATCGAAAACCTGCGAACCGTTATAGCTCCGAAAATAGTTCTGCAGAGTATGTGAGCACGTCGGCGAAAAAGTTAAAATCGTCGGACGATGTAGAGGTCGGTGTTACTAACGATTTCGGTTATCGTATAGTATACCTCGTCAATGCATTGAACATTATATCGACGTTAGTGAAGTGCAAAGTGTGTGATCGCGATATAAAGTTTACTGAAAAAAGTTTGCGCGGACTCGGATTCAAAAACGAGGTTGATTACGGCCATTGTGAAAAAGTGCAAATTAATTCGTGTCGTATGATTGACAATGCATACGAAATAAATCGTCGGACCGTATTCAGTATGCGTCTTCATGGCGTCGGTTTGAATGGCCTGATGAAGTTTTGTGCATTTATGGACCTACCGCGCCCCATATTTCAGTCCTTCTACGATCGAATCTCAAATTCGATTTCGATTGCCACTAAAGCTGTGAGCACAGTGAGCAAACAAACGGCTGCACTTGAGGCGGAGACAATTTCGTTGGAAAGTGGGGTGGAGGACGGAATTATCGTTTCAGGCGACGGATCGTGGCGTAAGCGCGGTTTGAGCTCGCTTTTCGGCATAACATCGCTAATCGGCTGGTACACTAAAAAAGTGATCGACGTTATGGTGAAATCGAAATATTGCAAAGCTTGCGAGCATTGGGGAAAAAAAGAAAGCACCGCGGAGTACTGGAAATGGAAAAGTACCCACGACGATGAGTGCCAGGCGAACCATAGCGGCTCCTCCGGAAAAATGGAAGTCGACTCAGCTGTCGAAATGTTTCAACGGTCTGAAGAGCTCTATGGCATAAAATATAAATATTATACTGGTCATGGCGATTCTAAAACGGTTCTGGGCATATCGAATAGCGATCCATACGACGGTTTCGAGATAAAAAAAAGAGTGCATCGATCATGTCCAAAAATGTATGGAGACGCGCCTCCGCGAAATCGTGAAAAAAACAAAAAGGGTTGTCTGGCAGAGGAAAGTTCACCGGAAAATTGATTGACGAGTTGAGCACATATTACGGCTTGGCTATTCGGAGGAACAGCGATGATGTTGAAAAAATGAGGAAGGGAATTTGTGCAACTATCAAACATAAAATATCCAGATAGTGAGCCACAACATGACGATTGCCCAGAGGGAGCCGAGTCGTGGTGTTCGTGGCAGCGAGCGGTCGTAAGCGGTAATATTTCTGAATATCGCCATAAGCCGCCTCTTCCTGAGGAAGTATTGGAGGCAATTACGCCAGTCTTCGAAAATTTCAGCAGAGACGATTTGCTGCAACGTTTTTTGGGCGGCTTCACGCAAAACAAGAACGGAAGCTACAACAAATCAGTTTGGGCAATAGCCCCCAAGTGTCAGTCCGGGAGCAAACAAATCGTCGATGTTGCAGCTGACATCGCGGTATTATTATTCAATGATGGCCTGAGAAGCCTCATGAAAGTTTTGGAGACGTTGGGGATAACTATCGGCCCAAATTGTTTCAATTTTTGCGTTGAAACCGACGCAGCGCGGATCGAGCTGGCGGAGCGCTCGCTCACAGACGCTGCAAAAGAGGCAAGAAGAGCCCCGACAAGTTCGAGAAAAGATGCTATGATTTGCTTCTTGAAGGCCAGCTATATGGTGCCGGCATCGCTGATTAAAGGTAAAAATTTTTTTTTCCAATTTATCTCATAAATTAACAAACCTAAAACTTTGAACGCGTTTTTCTCAAAACCACTTTTTTGAGTGCGGCGCGTAGCAGAACTCGAGCAATTTTTATCCGATCGACTTCAAATTTGGACTGCATCAATAAAACTAGATTATCTAAAGAAGTACATAGGATTTTTTCGATATCTCAATAATAAAAAAAGTTATAGCCTATTTTCGACGAGAAATTTTGCTCGAAAATCGTCCATTAATTTCAAAAGCGTGCCTATTTTTTAAAAATCAATATTTTTTCAAATCCTTGCGTACTTCTCTTCAAAATATCATATTATTAACGAAAATACTCGGTATTTTTTTCAGATCGACTTTGAAGAGAGTTCTGCTGCGTGCCGCGAACCACTGCAGAGGCAACAGTACCTGACGCGGGAGCTTCCCCAGCGTCACCATGGGGCGTGCAAAATTTGAAATTTTTTTTTTATGTATCTTCAATAAACAACGAACAAAACAAAAAAAAATTCTTGAAAAATGGCAAAAAAACAGGGTGTCACCGTGGTGTTCTCCCTTAAAGACTAATTTATACTTATATTTGTCTAAATCCATCCGTATTTTTTTTTTCAGATGATCCACTTCGCCGCAATGTTGATCACCGCAAACCGTGTATATAAAAACATTATTTCATTGACGGCCAAAAATTACTGAAAGTTCTTCAAGATGTGTTCTTTAAGATGGTATATTGATCGATTAAAAAAGTTTTGTAGTTTTCTTTAAAAAAATTCATGAAAAAGGCCTTTTTTGCGCTACAAATGGGGGTAACGCCTTAACAGTACTGGAGAGTTACAGTACAGACAGAAAGATCGTTCAGAAGAATCCATGAGCTTGAGAGGCGCGAACGAATTTTTTTCATGGAAGTTGTACGGTAGAACAATCGAGCAGTATCACCTGTCATCCCGTGATGACTTATTGTTGTCTTATATTGTTTGTACAGTACGAGGAAGGTCTCACACAAATAAAAACAAATGAGAGAAGCAACTAGAAGCATCAGACACGGGAATTCGATTTTTTTTTACTAAACATGTACCGTAAACATTTGATTCTCGTCCTATCGCCCTTTCTGCCGATTTATTGAGACTGATATTTTTTTTAAACTACTAAACTTTTAGATCTCAAAAGACCAGATGTCAGAAGGAGCCAAAAACTCCGGCCGCGCGAAATAATTTTTTTTGATCGGAAGTGTATCACACGGTGGGATACCAGTCTGACCTCTCATCCCTCGTTGACTGATTGTTGTCTAATCATTTATTTAGCGTACTCGAGAGTTTCAGTACACAAGGAGACATATGGAAGAAGTAGCCAGAAGCTTCAGAAATAGAGAATGATTTTTTTCTGCAAAGTATCCCATCCAGCAGTCGAGCAGTGTGATTTCTCATCCCTCGCCGTTTCATAGTTGCCCAATATTTGTTTTTGAAATACTGGCGAGTTCTCTTGCACATGAAGACGTATACGAAATCTAGCCAGAAGCTTCAGACACACGAAACGATATTTTTAATTCAAGCTCCAACACGACAATCGAGCAGTGGTACTTTCCTTCCCTTGATCACTTCTCGTTGTTTAGCACCTCTTTACAGTACTGGAGAGTTACAGTACACGGAAAAAGATCGTTCAGAAGTAGCCCTGAGCTTGAGAGGCGCGAAATAATTTTTTTCACAGAAGTTGTACGGTAGAACAATCGAGTAGTATCACCTGTCGTCCCTTGATGACCTATTGTTATCTAATATTTTTTGTACATTACGAGGAAGGTCTCACACGTATAAAAACATATTCGAGAAGTAACTAGAAGCTTCAGACACGGAAAATCGTTTTTTTTTACTACAGCTGTACCGTAAACATTCGATTCTTGTTCTATCTCCCTCTCTGCCAATTAATTGAGACTGATATTTTTTTCAACTACTAGAGAATTTTAGGAGAGGAGAGAACAGATGTCAGAAGGAGCCAAAAACTTCGGACGCGCGAAATAATTTTTTTGATCGGAAGTGTATCACACGGCGGTACACCAGTCTGACCTCTCATCCTTCGTTGACTGATTGTTATCTAATCATTTATTTAGCATACTCGAGAGTTTCAGTACGCATGGAGACATATGGAAGAAGTAGCCAGGAGCTTCAGAAATAGAGCATGATTTTTTTCTGCAAAGTATCCCATACAACAGTCGAGCAGTGTAATTTCTCATCGCTCGCCGTTTCATAGTTGCCCAATATTTGTTTTTAAAATACTGGCGAGTTCTCCTGCACATGAAGACGTATATGAGATGTAGCCAGAAGCTTCAGACACACGAAACGATATTTTTAATTCATGCTCCACCTCACGACAATCAAGCAGTGGTACTTTCCTCCCTTCATGACTTTTCGTTGTCTAGCACTTCTCTACAGTGCTCGAGAGTTACAGTACACACAGAAAGATGACAGACAACTAGCCGCAAGCTTGAGAGACGCGAAATAATTTTATTCATTAAAGTTGTACTGTAGAACAATCGTGCAGTGTCACATGTCCTCCCTCGATGACCTATTGTTGTCTAATATTTTTTTTACGGTACCACAAAGTTCTCGTACATATAATAACATATGTGAGAACTAACTCGAAGCTTTAGAGGCAGGAAGTCATTTTTTTATTAAACTGTACCATGGGACAATCGAGACGTCTTATGCCTGGACAATTTGTTGTTTCCCAGAATTTTTTATGAATTCCTGGAGAGTTCTAGTAAGCATACAAATAGATGTAAAAAGTCGGCAGAATATTCGGGCACGCGCGTTTTTTTTTTTTTTGGTACTCGGTGTACAATAAATCCACCATTTGATTTTTTATCTACCTCTTTCTCTGCCGATTTATTGAGACTAATATTTTTTTCAACTACAAGCGACTTTTAGTACACCAAAGATCTAATGTCGGACGGAGCCAGAAATTTTGACGCACGAAATAGTATTTTTAAACGAAAGTGTACCACACGACGTTACAGCAGCCTGACCTCTCATCCACTGATGCCCGGTGTTGTTCTAATGATTTATTTAGCATACTGGAGAGCTTCAGTACACATACAGACGTATGAAAGAAGTAGCCAGGAGCTTCAGAAATCGAGAATGATTTTTTTCTGGAAAGTGCTCCATAGAACAGTCGAGCAGTGTAATTTCTCATCCCTTGCCGATTCATTGTTGTCCAATATTTGTTTTTGAAATGCTGGCGAATTCTCCTACCCATGAAGACGTATGTGAGAAGTAGCCGAAAGCTTCGGACATACGAAACAATTTTTTTAATTCCAGCTCCACCACACAACATTCGAGCAATGGTACCTTTCTTCCCTTGATCACTTCTCGTTGTCTAGCACCTCTTTACAGTACTGGAGTGTTACAGTTCACACAGAAAGATCGGTCAGAAGTAGCCATAAGCTTGAGAGGCGCGAATTAATTTTTTTCGTGGATGTTGTACGGTAGAACAACCTAGCAGTGTCACCTGTCATCCTTTGATGACTTATTGTTGTCTCATATGTTTTTTACAGTACGAGGAACGTCTCGTACATATAAAAACACATGTACGAATGGACCAGATACTTCAGACATGGGAAATCGATTTTTTTTTATGAAACCCGTATCATACAACATTCGATTCTTGTTCTATCTCGCTCTCTGCCAATTTATTGAGACTAATATTTTTTTTCAACTACTAGAGACTTTTAGATCACAAAAGACGAGATGTCAGAAGAAGCCAAAGACTTATGACGCACGAAATAATTTCTTTGTTCGGAAGTGTATCACACAACGGTACACCAGTCTGACCTCTCATCCCTTGTTGACTGATTGTTGTCTAATGATTTATTTAGAGTACTAGAGAGTTTCAGTACGCGTGCAGACACACGGAAGAAGTGGCCAGAAGCTTCGGAAGTACAGACTGATTTTTTTCTAGAAAGCATTCCATACAACAGTCGAGCAATGTGATTTCTCATCCCTCGCCGATTCATTGTTGTCCAATATATTTTTTTTTTAAATATTGGCGAGTTCTCCTACACATAAAGACGTATGTAAACAGTAGCTAAACGCTTCAGACAAACGAAACCATTTTTTTATTCAAGCCTTGCCAGACAACAATCGAGCAGCGGTACCTTTCCTCCCTTCACGACTTCTCGTTATCTGTCACGTACTTACAGTATTAGAGTGCTATCGTATACACAGAAAGATGGCTGGGATGTCGCCATAAGCTTGAGAGCAGTGGTACCTTCCTTCCCTTGATCACTTCTCGTTGTCCAGCACCTCTAGACAGTACTGGAGAGTTCCAGTAAACACAGAAAGATCGTTCCGAAACAGCCGTAAGCTTGAGAGGCGCGAAAGAATTTTTTTCATGGAAGTTGTACGGTACGAAAATCGAGCAGTGTCACCTGTCATCCCTTGATGACCTATTGTTGTGTTTTTTTTTACAGTATGACGAAGGTCTCGCACATATAGACACATATGTGAGAAGTAAAGAGAAGCTTCAGACACGGGAAATCGATTTTTTTTACTAAACCTGTACCATACAACATTCGATTCTTGTTCTATCTCTCTTTCTGCCGATTTATTGAGACTGATATTTTTTTCAACTACTAGAGAATTTTAGAACAGGAACGAACAGATGTCAGAAGGAAACAAAAACTTCGGACGCACGATATAATTTTTTTGATCGGAAATGTATGCCATGGCGGGACACCACTCTGATCTGTCATCCCTAGTTGACTGATTATTGTCTAATCATTTATTTATCGTACTAGAGAGTTTCAGTGCACATGGAGACATATGGAAGAAGTAGCCAGAAACTTCAGACTTAGAGAATGATTTTTTTTCTGCAAAGTATCCCATACAACAGTCGAGCAGTGTGATTTCTCATCCCTTGCCGATTCATTGTTGTCCAATATTTGTTCTTGAAATGCTGCCGAGTTCTTCTACTCATAAAAACATCTGTGAGAAGTAGCCAAAAGCTTCAAACACACGAAATTATTTTTTTCTTCAAGCCCCACCACACAACAATCGAGCAGTGGTATCGATCCTCCCTTCATGACTTCTCGTTGTCTAGCACGTCTCTACAGTACTTGAGACTTACAGTACCCACAGAAAGATGACGGTGAACTAGCCATAAGCTTGAGAGGCGCCAAATCATTTTTATTTTTCATAAAGTTGTACGGTAGACCAATCGAATGTCATCCCTTGATGACCTATTGTTGTCTAATGTTTAAAAAAAAACATATTGAGACGTAACTAGAAGCTTGAGCCACGGGAAATCCTTTTTTAAAATTAAACCTGCACCATGCAACAATCGAGAAGTCTCGCCTCTCATGCCTGGACAATCCATTGTTGTCCAGTATTTTTTCTGAATTCCTGGAGATTTACGGTACTCATACAAATATATCTAAATAGTCGGCAGAATATTCAGGCGCCCGCTTTTTTTTTTGCTACGAGGTGTACAATAAAACATTTGATTCTTCATCTATCTCCTTCTCTGCCGATTTATTGAGACTAATATTTTTTTTCAACTACTAGCGACTTTAATACACCAGAGAACTAATGGCAGACGGAGCTAGAAACTTCGGACGCACGAAATAATATTTTTGTCCGAAACTGTATCATTCGACGTTACAGCAGCCTGACCTCTTATCCATTGATTCTCGGTTCTGTTCTGATGATTTATTTAGCATACTCGAGAGTTTCAGCGCACATAAAGACACATGAAACAAGGAGCCAGAAGCTTCAGAAATCGAGAATGATTTTTTTCTGCAAAGTTTTCCATAGAACAGTCGAGCAGTGTGATTTCTCATCCCTTGACAACTCATCTTTGTCCAATATTTGTTTTTGAACAACTGGCTAGTTCTCCTACACATAAAGACGTTTGTGAGAAGTAGCCAAAACCTTCGGACACACGAAACAATGTTTTTATTCAAGCTCCACAGCACAACAATCGAGCAGTGGTACCTCCTTTGATGACTTCTCGTTGTCTAGCACGTCTTTCCAGTACTAGAGAGTTACCATACACACAGAAAGATGGCCGAGAAGTTGCCATAAGCTTGAGAGGAGCGAAATATTTTTTTTCTTCATAGAAGTCGTATGGTTAAACAATCGACCAGTGTCACCTATCACCTCTTGATGACTTATTGTTGTCCAATATTTTCTTTACAGTTCGAGAAAGTTCGCGTACATATAAAAACATATGTGAGAAGTAACTAGAAGCTTCAGACACGGAAAATCAGATTTTGTAATTAAATCTGTACCATGCAACAATCGAGAAGTCATGCCTGGGCCATTTATTGTTGTCCAGTATTTTTTCTACATTCCTCGAGCGTTCTAGTACGCATACAAACAGATGTACACAGTGGCCAGAATATTGGGGCACACCCAATTTTTTTTCAGCTACGAGGTGGACATTATTAGAACATTTGATTTTTAGTCTATCTCCTTCTCTGTCAATTTATAGGGACGATTTTTTTTTCAACTACCAGCGACTCATAGTACACGAAAAACTAATGTCATAAAGAGCCAGAAACTTCGGACGCACGAAATAATATCTTCGATCGAAAGTGTACCATTCGACGTTGCAGCGGTCTGACCTCTCATCCCTTGAAGACTGGTCGTTTTCTAATGATTTATTTAGCATACTCGAGAGCTGTACTGCACATACAGATACATGGAAGAAGTAGCCAGAAGCTTCAAATACGGAGAATGATTTTTTTCTGGAAAATGCTCCATAGAACACTGCTCGACTGTTCTTCCGTACAGCTGCCATGAAAAAAAAAATTCGCGCCTCTCAAGCTTATGGTTACATCTCAGCCCTATTTATGTGTGTACTGTAACTCTCTAGTACTGTACAGACGTGCTAGACAATGAGAAGCAATCAAGGGAGAACAGGTACCACTGCTCGATTGTTGTGTGGTGGGGCTTGAATAAAAAAAATGTTTCCTGTGTCTGAAGCTTTTGTCAACTTTTTACAAACAAATATTTCAAATACTTCACATTCAAGTATTTCAATAACAAATATTTTACAACATCGAATCCGCAAGGGATAGGAAATCACACTGGTCGACTGTTGTATGGAATACTTTCCAGAAAAAAATCATTCTCGATTTCTAAAGCTTCCGGATACAAATTATTTCGTGCGTCCGAAGTTTCTGGCCCCGTCTGACATGTGTCCTTCCGTGTTCTAAAAGTCTCTAGCAGTTGAAAAAAATATTAGTCTCATTAATTTGGCAGAGAAGGAGATGGAACAAGAATCAAATGTTGTACGCTACAGGTTTAATATCATAAATCGATTTTCCGTGTCGGAAGTTTCTAGTTTCTACTCACATATGTTTTTATATGTACGAGAACTTTGGGGTACCGTAAAAAAAATATTCAACATCAATTGGTCGTCAAGGGATACTAGGTGACACTGCTCGATTGATCCACCTCACAACTTCAATGAAAAAATGTTATTTCGCTACTTTCAAGCTTATGGCTACTTCTCCGTCATCTTTTGGTGTGTACTATAGTTATCTAGTACTGTATAGAAGGTGGGACTTGAATAAAAAAATTGTTTCGTTTGTCTGAGGCTTTCGGCTACTTCTCACGTACGTCTTTATGTGTAGAAGAACGCGCTAGTATTTCAAAAACATATATTGGACAACAATGAATCGACAAGGGTCGAGAAATCACACTGCTCGACTGTCGTATGAAATACTTTTCAGAAAAAAATCATTCCGTATTTCTGACGCTTCTGGTCAATTCTTGCATTTGTCTCCATGTGTCCTAAAACTCCCCAGTATGCTGAATAAATCATTAGACAACAATCAGTGTACAAAGGATGAGAGGTCAGACTCCTGAACCGTCGTGTGATACACTTGGGATCAAAAAAATTATTTCGTGCGTCCGAAGTTTCTGGCTCCTTCCGACATCTGTTCTTTCGTGTTCTAATAGTCTCTAGTAAATGAAAAAAAAATATAAATCTCATTAAATCGCCAGAGAAGAAAATGAGTCGAAAATCAAATGGTGGAAGGTAAACCTCGTAGCAAACAAAAATTGCGTGTGCCTGAATATTCTGGCCACTTTGTAAATCTTTTTGTATGCGTACTAGAACACTGCCGGCGTTCAGAAAAAATACTGAACAACAATAAATTGTCCAGGCATGAGAGGTGAGATTTCTCGATTGTTGCATGTTACAGGTTTAATTTAACGAAAATTATTTCCCGTTCCTGAAGCTTCTATTTACTTCTCACTTATGTTTTCGTATGTACGAGAACTTTCTGGTACCGTAACAAAAATATTACACACCAATAGGTCTTGAAGGGGTGACAGGTGAGACTGCTCGATTGTTGTACGGTACAACTTCAATGACAAATATGATTTCGCGTCACTCAAGCTCATGGCTACTTCTTTGTCTTATATTTATGTGCACTGCAACTCTCGAATACTGCAGAGAAGTGCTGGACAAGGAGGCGTCGTCAAGGGAGGAAAGGTACCACTGCTCGATTGTTATGTGGTGGGGCTTGAACAAAAAAAGTTTATTTCGTGTGTCTGAAGCTTTTGGATACTTCTCACCTGCGTCTCCATGTAGAGAAGAACTCTCCAGGACTTCAAAAAACAATATTTTTCAAAAATAACTTCCAAGGGGTGAGAGGTGAGACTGCTCTATCGTTGTATGGTACACTTTCGATCACGAAAATTATTTCGTGCGTACGGAGCTTCTGGCTCCGTCGCACACGCGTTTTCATGTGTACTAAGTATAAGTCTCTTCTATCTCTGTTTAGATTGTCCGGATGTTTTCGGATTTCCAAGCCTTCTCGGTGTTTCCTGGAAAAATAGCTGTTTGATGGGGCCAGGCTTTGGGCTTTGTCGAACTGGATGGCATGACCAGTCTCCATCCAATGTTCGGCCAGCGCTGATTGTGTAATATGGCCATATTTGATACACCGTTGATGTTCTTTGATCCGTGTACTGATCTTCCTCCCGGTTTCTCCTATGTACACTTTACCGCATGAGCAGGGTATCTTGTATACTCCTGGTGCACTTAATGGTGGTCTTTGGTCTTTTGCACTCGGAATCACTTGTGCTAGTTTCTTCTGAGGTTTGAAGATGACTCGCACGTTATGTTTTCCAAGGACCCTCCCTATGCGATCGGTTATGCCCTGAAGGTATGGAAGGGAAGTTGTTGCGGTTATTTGTCCTTCATTCTCCCTATCAGGTGCTGTAACCGTTTTCGGATCAGCTATTTTTCTTTTTAGATTTTTGATCGTTCTTTCGATGTTGCCTGGCTTGTAGCCATTGTCTCCTAAAGCTTTTCGTAGGTGTTCTAGTTCAACCTCCAAGGAGTCTGGTTCGGAGATCGCTAGAGCTCTGTAGACCAGAGAGCTTATGACCGACTGTTTTTGGGAAGGGTGGTGATGGGACGTAGCATTGAGGTATCTATCCGTATGCGTTGGCTTCCGGTAAACTTTATGGCCCAAAGTGCCATCGCTTTTCCGTTGCACCAGTACATCCAGAAAAGGGATTTGATTTTCCTGTTCTATCTCCATGGTGAATTGAATATTGGGATGCTGGGAGTTGAGGAAGGTTAAGAAATGATTGAGGTTTTCTTTGCCGTGACTCCAAATGACGAAGGTGTCATCGACATATCGGAACCAGGTGGAGGGCTTGAGGGAAGCTTCTTGCAGAATTCTGTTCTCGAAGTTCTCCATAAAGATGTTGGCGATGATAGGAGAAATAGGGGAACCCATGGCTGCGCCTGAAGTTTGTTCATAAAATTGGGATTGAAATTGGAAATATGTAGAGTTTAGGCAATGTTCTATGAGGGGCAGTAGGTTAGGGGCAACTTTTTTGGAATTTTTAACTATGCTTAGGGTTTCATTGGTTGGGACGTTTGTAAACAGGGATACAACATCGAAACTCACTAAAATGTCTTCTGGTTGTACCTTGATAGTCTGGATCTTGTTCACAAAATCCCGAGAGTTTTGGATATGGGAGTTGTTGAGGCCTACGAGTTCCTGCAAAGGTTTGCAGAGAAAACGTGCCAAATGATATGTAGGACTGCCTATGTTGCTAACAATGGGCCTAAGTGGGATGTTGTTTTTGTGTATTTTTGGCAAACCGTAAAGCCTGGGTGGGAGGGATTCCTTGGGTGTTAGGGCTTTGGTTAGGTTTTCTGATAGACCAGCCTTCTTTAGAAGTGTTGTTGTTTTCTTTTCTACACTCGATGTGGGGTCACGTGATAATTTCTTGTACGTGTTGGTGTCCTCGAGCAGGTTCAAAATTTTACTGCAGTAGTCCGTTTTATCCATGATGACAGTTGCATTCCCTTTGTCAGCTGGTAGTATTAAGATGTCCTTGTTTTTCTTCAAATTGTGAAGAGCAAGGTGTTCTTCCTTCGTGATATTCTGCTGCGGAGGTTTTGCCTTGTGTAGAATATTGCTTATCCGTTTCCTGATGTCGTTGCCAGTATCCAGTGGGAGACGATAGATGGCCGTTTCCACCTGGCTGATGATTTCTCTGGTTGGAATTTCTGTTGGTGTAATGGCGAAATTGTGCCCTTTTGCGAGGACTGATGTTTCAGCTGCGGAGAGTGTGTGGTTACTTAGGTTTTTAACTGTGTGGGTTAGGATGGGCTGCTTTGATTGCGGACATAGTTTCCTGAATTTTTCTATTTGATTCTTGGATCTTAGGTCTGCACAGTGGAGGGCTTGTTCGTGAGTGACACGGTCAAGATCTTCCCACAGTTGTGGTTCCAAAGAGTCAGATAGACGTAGGTGAAGTTTAAGGAGTTTTTGGGAATTTTGGTCCAAAAGCTTTTTGGTGACAGATATTCTCTCTTTCACCAGTCTCAGCGAGGCCTGGTGGAGGATAGTTTTGGCTTGTTTTGATGGAAAGGGGTTTTTCAATTGAAAACATTTTGGTACCACTTGATGGTCGCGGCACCTTTTTAGGAATGTTAACGAGCACAGTTGGATGTGCAGAGTTTTCCTGAGTTTGGAAAAGGTGTTAACAGAACCCAAAATAGCCTCTCCGTGTAGGCGTCTGATTTTAGTTTTAAGGCTTTCACGGCTCTTTATGTAATGAGAAGAGTATGTGGCTTCCGGATGGAGGCCGTGTTGAGGATCAGCGTTGTGCCGACGTTTCGCAAACGTTACAGTCTGCATCATCAGGGCTGAGAGCTCCGATACTGAAGCTCTCGTGTCTCAGGTATTCCTTATATAGTTGCAGTCATCGTTCTGGATCGCTGCACCAGCCAATCAGATGTTTTAATTGATCAGCTGGTCAATTAAAAAGAAATTCCAACCAGAGAAATCATCAGCCAGGTGGAAACGGCCATCTATCGTCTCCCACTGGATACTGGCAACGACATCAGGAAACGGATAAGCAATATTCTACACAAGGCAAAACCTCCGCAGCAGAATATCACGAAGGAAGAACACCTTGCTCTTCACAATTTGAAGAAAAACAAGGACATCTTAATACTACCAGCTGACAAAGGGAATGCAACTGTCATCATGGATAAAACGGACTACTGCAGTAAAATTTTGAACCTGCTCGAGGACACCAACACGTACAAGAAATTATCACGTGACCCCACATCGAGTGTAGAAAAGAAAACAACAACACTTCTAAAGAAGGCTGGTCTATCAGAAAACCTAACCAAAGCCCTAACACCCAAGGAATCCCTCCCACCCAGGCTTTACGGTTTGCCAAAAATACACAAAAACAACATCCCACTTAGGCCCATTGTTAGCAACATAGGCAGTCCTACATATCATTTGGCACGTTTTCTCTGCAAACCTTTGCAGGAACTCGTAGGCCTCAACAACTCCCATATCCAAAACTCTCGGGATTTTGTGAACAAGATCCAGACTATCAAGGTACAACCAGAAGACATTTTAGTGAGTTTCGATGTTGTATCCCTGTTTACAAACGTCCCAACCAATGAAACCCTAAGCATAGTTAAGAATTCCAAAAAAGTTGCCCCTAACCTACTGCCCCTCATAGAACATTGCCTAAACTCTACATATTTCCAATTTCAATCCCAATTTTATGAACAAACTTCAGGCGCAGCCATGGGTTCCCCTATTTCTCCTATCATCGCCAACATCTTTATGGAGAACTTCGAGAACAGAATTCTGCAAGAAGCTTCCCTCAAGCCCTCCACCTGGTTCCGATATGTCGATGACACCTTCGTCATTTGGAGTCACGGCAAAGAAAACCTCAATCATTTCTTAACCTTCCTCAACTCCCAGCATCCCAATATTCAATTCACCATGGAGATAGAACAGGAAAATCAAATCCCTTTTCTGGATGTACTGGTGCAACGGAAAAGCGATGGCACTTTGGGCCATAAAGTTTACCGGAAGCCAACGCATACGGATAGATACCTCCATGCTACGTCCCATCACCACCCTTCCCAAAAACAGTCGGTCATAAGCTCTCTGGTCTACAGAGCTCTAGCGATCTCCGAACCAGACTCCTTGGAGGTTGAACTAGAACACCTACGAAAAGCTTTAGGAGACAATGGCTACAAGCCAGGCAACATCGAAAGAACGATCAAAAATCTAAAAAGAAAAATAGCTGATCCGAAAACGGTTACAGCACCTGATAGGGAGAATGAAGGACAAATAACCGCAACAACTTCCCTACCATACCTTCAGGGCATAACCGATCGCATAGGGAGGGTCCTTGGAAAACATAACGTGCGAGTCATCTTCAAACCTCAGAAGAAACTAGCACAAGTGATTCCGAGTGCAAAAGACCAAAGACCACCATTAAGTGCACCAGGAGTATACAAGATACCCTGCTCATGCGGTAAAGTGTACATAGGAGAAACCGGGAGGAAGATCAGTACACGGATCAAAGAACATCAACGGTGTATCAAATATGGCCATATTACACAATCAGCGCTGGCCGAACATTGGATGGAGACTGGTCATGCCATCCAGTTCGACAAAGCCCAAAGCCTGGCCCCATCAAACAGCTATTTTTCCAGGAAACACCGAGAAGGCTTGGAAATCCGAAAACATCCGGACAATCTAAACAGAGATGGAGGATATCACGTCAATCCTATTTGGCACACCGTCCTCCCGGTTTTTTAATTGACCAGCTGATCAATTAAAACATCTGATTGGCTGGTGCAGCGATCCAGAACGATGACTGCAACTATATAAGGAATACCTGAGACACGAGAGCTTCAGTATCGGAGCTCTCAGCCCTGATGATGCAGACTGTAACGTTTGCGAAACGTCGGCACAACGCTGATCCTCAACACGGCCTCCATCCGGAAGCCACATACTCTTCTCATTACATAAAGAGCCGTGAAAGCCTTAAAACTAAAGTCTCTTCTAGTTAAACTAAATTATCAGACTCAATACACCAGCAGAGAGTGAGATAGAACAACACTGAATTGTTGTTTTGTACACCTTCTACAAAAAAATAGCGTGTGCCTATATTTCTGGCTGCTTCTCGAGAACGAATTTGAGTCAGTAGTATGGGGGCCACTATGGCGACCCCCACTCCTCATCCCCACTCCTACCCCCACTCCTCGGTAGCCGAGGTGGTGGGGGGTGGAGTGGGGATGACCGTCCTTATCCCCCCGCGCCACCCCCCTCCTCGGTATCCGAGGTGGAGGGGATGGAGTGGGGATTTCCCCCCACGCCCCGCGTGGAGGGGGGATGGCCGGAGTGGTGGGTTCGCCATAGTGGTCCCCCTTTTTTTTTTTTTTGCTTTATTCAAATATGTTCACAAAGTATACATTTTTATGATATGTACATGATATCGCTGCTAATTAACCGTTTCAACTGATGATTTATGAGATTATCGGTGACGCTTGCTCTGGCGCGAGCGGAGAGTTCGCCGGGAATACAGGATAGGGTGCGTTGAACGCTTGCTTGAATTTTCGTCTTCCTTTTACGAATCCGATTACGCTGACAACTGTGTTTTTACACTTTGTCACGTCCTCGGTGGAAGGATGAAGCCATGCCATGTAGTCGTTTATGCGTTCCTCCAATAGCTGCATCACGACGAAGTCATCTTTTATGAAGGTGAAGAATGGCGCCGCATGGTGTATAGCGTTTGCTCCGTAGTCGTTGCAGTTTTGGATAGTTACGGTGGGCTGGTTGAGATGTTCACCGTATTCTAAATTGTAACTATCGCAGGAAACCACGGTGTGGACCGTAGGAGTGTTTCCCTCGTCGTTGAGATACGCTGTGATCGTAGAGAAACGTTCGCGAGAATCCAACCACGATGGAGTATTTAGCGTTGCCCAGCCGTTGCTGTCGCATGTGAAGCGTATGACAGGATGTAATTGATTAGCACCGATAACTTCAATACCCAACCGTACACTTTTTGTCAAGCAATTGTTGAGATTATGGGATATTTGTAGCAGCAGCGGGCACGGTTTATAGCAGCTATTATCGGAAGTCGCGCTTGCCATGGCTGCTCTGGATAGACTGAACCACGCAAGCGAGATGTCGTTGTCTTTCGCGGGAACTGCAGACGCTGCACTACGCGGCGGCAGGCTTGAATTCCAGATTGATAAAATCGTCCCCGAAGAATTCCATGAGAAGAATATTCTCGCGCGCAGCCGTTACCATCTGCTGGAACAGCGTTTCGTTTTCCAGAACTTTGGTGAATCTAGATGGTAGAAAGCACGTGAACTCCCTGTCCACTTCAACAATGATTCGGGGCCCGAAGCGTGTTTTTACGGCCCGTACATCAGAAATCTTGTAGTCAGTTTTTAGCGAAAGCTCCGACAGTTTTTTCGCCGGAAGGAACTCCGACAACTTTCCGATCTTGTTGATTTGGGAGAAGTCCATCGCTGATATCGAGCTTTTGAATTTCACGGGTTAAAATTTGTAACGCTGTTCTTCTCTGGATGAGCGTTTGAAGAGCAGCTAAGTTTTGCAAGAATGCTTCAACGCGTACTTTTAACTCGCACCGTTTTCTCTGCATATGCTTCTGCTGTTGCCCCCCGAGAACGACTGATGCTTTATAGGTCTGCTATACCCACCCATCATAACAGCCGTTTCCCCCACCACGTCCGTTTCCCCCACCACGTTTCGCCAAGAGTCGCGCAAAACAAAATGGCTGACGTCGAAGAGCGCCAGACGGGACCTCTAGCAAAATTGCTGACGATGTCGTTGCTATGCGCCGCTGAATAAAGTTCGAGACACAGAGAAATATTTCAACCGTCATCATTTTATTGAACGGTTAACAGTTACGGGAGCAGCAGCCCTGTACACAATGTAAACCTTTATGATTGAAGGAATTGCTGCCTCCTGTGGGCAGACCCTTATTGAACATTTTACGCGTAGCTTTATTCTGCTTACGGGTAAAGGCCTTGTAGTAATCGTCAACTATTTTATCGTTGCGCGGTAGATCATTTGAAAATACGCTTCTAAACTTATGCATACCGAAGCCAGTACACATATAATGAAGAAACATAATGCAATACTGTCCGCAGCACTGCGAATCCGCAGCTTGAAGCTGATCAGTGCTGTATCGGAAGAGTTTACAGTTTCCTCGGAGTCGACGGAGATGCTGTGGGATGATTGGTGGTAGACCGTAGCTGTCGAAGTACCATCCACATCCGTCACAATCGACGTACATGGCGATCCAGTGGGTGCCGGGCTGTTTATATCCATCAGTATTCACGACAATAGCCGTTGGTTTTGTCCAAACTTTTGGTATCCAATCTGCGGGGTATACACCAACAGCGTGCTTTTTTATATCACGTAGAGAGTCGAGGATTTGAAGGCTGTTCATAGCAGGATACGTCGCAGGGCAAGCCAACCGATAACGCTGTTGTTGTCCTATATTCCCATAGCGATTCGCGACGCTCGCTCTGACAGAGCAGTGTTTTAATTCTCATCACATTATCCAGGGCGCACTTATACGATTAATTTTTCCGTATCGCTGCGTGATATGAGCAATGTGTACCGGCCCCCGGAAGATGCTGAAATGAGATATTATCCTCGTCCTCCTCCAAATTTATAATATAGTAACCGGTGAGTTGCGCTAAATAGGATGATTTAGCGGCGCCTCGTACAAATATCCGCGTAGAATCGGTAGCGATTGCCCTCAAAATTCTCTCAATGCAGCGTAATGGCGTATGACCCTCGAACCATTTTATACCGTGATGCTCACGCGTCACCCGTTCGTTCGCTCTTTTCACATCCGGCGGTAATTGTCTGTACGCGTGAGGTGGAGCGACGATCCAATGATCGTGCCACGATGAATCGATTGACGCAACAGCCACTTCTTTTGGTATAAAGTTGTAGTGCTTATCCGTTAAGCCTTGTATGTCTATCGCGATACTCATGATGGTTCTGCTGTGAGCGCTCTGCTCGAACTGAAGAGCTCAACCGCTGAAATCTACAATAACTTGCCGGGAAGCATCAATCTCCACGACGTTATCATATTCCGCATACACGACACAATTTACCGTTGAAGTTATCGCCTCACCGAAGCGTACCTCGAGCCTCACACTACCGTGTTTCACCAAATTCCAATGACTGTTACTGTTCGCCGAAAGATCGGGCGTTAAATCAAACGCAAAAAGACAATAGCCCCAGGGATACGCTGTGCGAGTAATTGAATTACCCTGATTGAGAAAGTGAATGCCGATCCCTGAGAATAATGTATGATATGCATCCACATATAGATGTGTGTCGTCAAAGTTAGGTTGGAGTGCTTTCGATGGTATCTGCACACCGTCAGCATATAACGCGAGATAATTAATTTTATAATTCTGAAAGTTAAACGGATTCAATGCGCGGTTACCGTTGAATGCTTTATTATCGACAAACCCTATAATTATGCGCTACGGCAGTTGGCCCAGTATAACATTGTCCAGGGTATCGCCGTGCACACCTGCATGCATCGATATAGACTTAACCTCGACACGTGTCAAAGGATATTTTGCTGTAGATTTTGATAATGCTCGCGCGTGAGCTAAAAGTATACCAGGGGCAATTTTAGCGCGGCGTACGAGAAGCGATGCCTCGGTAATATGCATGCTGAAATCTTTCGAGGAAGTCATAAGACAGAATGCGTCGCTGGTACGTACAAGACGTAATCGCATCTCCACGCCGTTTATAAGAAATCGCCCTTGATTAAAAATATCGCAATGGAGGTGACCGAGGAGATCGATCTCATTGCGCCCATTGAGGACCATTCGACGATTAGCAAGGCCTGCATTAGCTTCTGCTACATCGTCCATTTTACCGGCTGTATAACCGTACCACAGACAACTTGAAAGATGAGAGCTTTTCGCGCCCTGTCCATAATTCAATAAGTTTTCAATGTATGCCCTGTACGCATAAGCATTATTGGGCGGGGATACGAGTTTCTGATTGAGAAATACATCGACTTGATTGAACAATGAATGAAGTAAATTATTGACCGGACCCACTCTAATGGTAGGGTCTGGTTTCACTGCGCTCGAGCGTATTTGGGCGCGTATGCTTAGCATGGTATGAGCAAGATCGATGTATTCGTCACCTTGACCAGGTACCACAAACTCTATTGGTGAATCATCCGTCAGAGATGAGATCGGTTTATAGTGCACCCATTGCGTTCCCTCGATGGTTGTTTGAGTCGGCGGTAGAGAGAATAGTTCCAGCTCAGACTTCAAACACTCACACGAATGGGCATGCAAGAACGCCATTTTCACGAGAAGATATCTGACACCGTCCTAGCTCGCGACTTCTTCTTCTTCTTCGACGTTCTCTTTCTAGCTGTTCCCTTCTTTTGACGTGATAACGTCTTATAAATCGATGGAGCCGGCTGCACGCACGAAAAAGCATGACTCATCGCCGTTACCTCGCTCTGAGGCATCCCATTTAAGGCTTGAAGTGTAAGCGAGAGCTCGGAACGAGCGACAAAAAGGTACAATCGGCCTCCGCGTTCGGCAGCGTTCGGCAGCGTTCGACATTTGTCTCTCTCCTACTTGAGTGATGGCCTCTGTACACTGCGAGCGACGAGCGACGAGCGATCAGCGATATCCAATGGCAACGTCACTCTCATAGAGCATTTCCGTCATACTCGAGCTCTCATTGGATATCGCTCATCGCTTGTCGCCCATCGCGCGCAGTGTGCAGAAGCCATGAGCGATGCGTCCGCGTGGACAGCTGCTATACAATAATACATGTACATGTTTTCGTCAAGTATGAAGTGCAGTGAAAAGTGAATGTGGTGTGAATTGTTTATAGCAACGATAATTGCGGCGATAAAGGTAATGATTCTTTCGATATTAAATATATGTTCAGTGATATATTGTCGAATATTCGTGCTTTCATCATTAAAATAAATAGCATCGGTCCGCTAGTGCAGCGATTGTAGGTTATGCTATAATTGACAAAACTATAACAATAAGTTAACAGAACTATTTCACGATGAGTAAAAATCAATTGCTTTACTATTCGATCGAAATACAGTACTACCTCCCTAAGAGAGCGGTCTAGGGCGGTTAGGGGAAGTAATTCTCGAGAAATTCGTCGCCGAAGCCTTCCCCCACCGCTAGGTTAGCGCGCTCGAAAATCGCGCATGTGGTAGCGTGTATGTGTTTCTCCACTCGACCTCTATGAGAGAGCGCGAACGAAAGTGTTAAGAAAACTGTAAACAAGTTGCGGAAAGTGTACTGGCGTTTCGTCGTTTCATGCGTAAGTATATCTCATTGAATATTGATGTGTAAATCTTTCTTTTTCTTCGCTTTTTTTTAATCTGCTGTTTGGTATATTTTGTTGTTGCAATATTATAACACATATGAAGGAAACATTTGTAAAACTTTCAATAATTGTTGAATTATCTTATTGTTCGCAAAAATATACGTAGTATATTCGTTATCGAAACTCGAACATATACAGTAGAACCTCGATTATCCGAACCAATTGGGACCGAGACTAGTTCGGATAATCAAAAGTTCGGATAATCGAAACGTGGGTTTTTTGGGACGAGATCATAAACAACACCTTTTTATATAAAAACAGTACATACATATATATTATAATTTGACATATATGTTAACGTTGAAATATATATATATATATATATATATATAATGTATTTGAAATACCTGAAAAAAGTTGAATGCTTTTTTTATATTTTTTAAAAATAAAATCGTTCATTTTTAATTGACGAACGGCTGTAACGCGTTTTTGAGCGGCTAAGTCTCGCAGCCGTTTGGGAAGGAGAGATTGCGTTGGGTTGCTCATTGTTGCTCACGGCGGTGGCAGCGAGCAACAATGTATCTTTCGCGCCAACGTTCGGATAATTGAGAGTTCGGATAAACTAAGTCATCGTTCGGATAATTGAGGTTCTACTGTACAGTGTACAAAAAAAATGTAACTAACAATTTATCTTGTGTATATACTTCAAGTTGAAATATACAATGTATATATATGTATAAATATTTCATTTTTAGATAAAACGGGATGGCTGAATCGAAAATATATTTTACTTGCATTAAATTACTACTTGAAATTTAATTATGGTGCATGTTTTTTTCTCCGACTTTACGGCTTAAACGTATATATTATCATACAAAGGAATATTATCCATTTGACAATCGTGCGACGTGCGATTTTCTGAAATCGCTCGCGATCTCTTATGGAGGTGTCCGCGACAAACTCGGGAGGCCTCGGGTACACTGGACAGCTCGAGCTAGGTGGGGGAAGCCATAAAATGCGCTCAAGCGGAACGGCGGGGAAATTCTCTCTTAGGGAGGGCTCTCTTAGGGAGGTAGTACTGTAATTATCGAGCGTAGCTATGATTTCAAAAAATTAAAACATAAATGTTAAATCTTCCACATATCATAACAACGTGTCTGAAATGACAGGTTGGACCAGCCAGCCGTCAAAGGGAACAATTTTCTCCTATATCAAACACATTGCGGCGGGCTTTTTAAAAGCTAGAGTTACAAAAATTTTAATGATGTTTCCAATTTTTTAATTTTAAATTTAAGATTTATGAACAATAATTTAATCACAGTTTATTCTTATAATAAATTATTCAAAATTATTACTTTTTTACAACAAATTACAATTAAATTTGCAAAAATAATTAAGTAACTAATTGAACAACAACTTTTATTCAGTTCACTTGCTGAAAGAAATAATGTCAATACAAAATTTATTATTATAAAATAATAAAATCAAAAATTAAATTTTAACAGTCGAGTAGAAATTTAAACAATAAATTTTATTCAAGTATTTTGTAAATTTAAAATGATTTTCTGAACGAAGAATTTTATGAAAAAATAAAAGTTGTAAAACAATTGCTCAAACACATTCATACTTGTAAGAAATATGTACATTGTAAAAAAAATAAATAAAAATTGACATAATTGTATTTATGCGGACAAATAAATGTAACTTGATCAATTCAATTGTGATTTCCATTTACCTCCTTCTCTATATCCATACAAAATATTTATCAAACAAATAAAATTGAAATTTTCTTTTGAAAAATGAAACCTTTCCATCAGTATTTTCTTATGACGTTGTCACGTTCAACTATCGTCAGTAAACCGACTTTTTTTTAACACGGCTTGTACGTTTTTTCTTCACAGCGGCGGTTTTCTTTTTTAGGCCGATGCTACGCGCACTGTAGCTACTGAGTGAATGCGCAAGCTTGTGGTTTTTCGAGGTCTTATATCCTGAACCACGCATAAGGCTATTGAGTTTTTCCTCAGCTTTTCGCTTCAAACTCACACCCGATTCGCGCAAACGCGATTTGAAGGCTTCCCTAGGCTGAATTCCCGCATCCATTATATCGCTCGCCACATTAAGGCCTGACCGTATAGCCTCTTTACCGACAGCTCGTGCCCCCTGTTTTAAGAGAGGTAAAATGCGACGGAAAAGACCGCCAAGGAAACTACCAATACCGTGACCCCGCTGGTTCGGCGACCCTATGTATACCTGGCTAATCCCCCCGTACCCTGTTCTACCTCCTCCCACTTGTGCGTCAAAGTACGCATCGTAGTAATTCATGTTGCTCTCTCTCTCTCTTTTCTCTACCACAACTAAGCTAGACGTTTGAACTGGAGTGTCACGGTTAGCGTTCCACCCTCGAATGGCAACCAATGCCCGAATTCATCTCTTATATCGATATCTATCGTTTGAAAGCTGGTACGTAGAAGAGGTATGTACCGCGGCGGCGAAAAACTTTTGATTTTCACAGAGCCGTAGTTATAATTATTATCAATGTCAAAGGGGACGACACGTAATAACGGTGCGTGTACATCACCGGTCATGTAGGACTCACAAATATCCGTATAAACAAACAACATATTGGGTATACCGTTCATGAGGCTAGCCGGCTGTGGTGCAATATACTGATTCGTTACCACAAGACCCGCGCTATGAGTGAAGCCTAAAATTTTGTTAATTATGGGGGAACAGTGGAAAGCGTGTTCTAGATCCGGGGTTTTTGGTTATCGACTGACGATTCAAACGAATCGCCTCTGATTGCTCAAAACTAGCGATATAACGCTCCTTGGCGGATTCATCGTCCAAACAGTTCTCAGGCCACCCGCTCGCCTCCTGCTTGATCTTCAAAAAGGTGTTAATGTACTCGACGAATAGGCCTCCCGTTTGCGTGTCACGATTGAATTGCGTTACTTCGTATTACCAGATTTCGACAATGTGGAGTATCGTGTAACCGCATGAGACGGCTTTTCGCAATTCATCGGCAACCCAGGTACCCTCGAACACACGCTCATCCGGATCGTCATGCATGCACTCTTCCTCATTCATCATCTCACTGCATGTGCGGCACAGAGAGAACAGCAGTCGCTGATGCATACGTACAGGCAAAACAGGATGGTAGAGATCGCGCGGTGGTAGAACGGTACATTTCACAAGGCCTTCGACACGCGCTAGATCGTTAGTGGGTCCTGTCATCTCTAAGCATTCCCCGCCTATATATACTTTCGGATGCCCGATAGGGTATTTACCAAATTTGCAAATATATGGGTACAGAGAGCAGACGTCTACGTAGCGTATGCGCTCCGTCTCTTTAACATCGTAGAGCGTCACCATATTCTCCGTGCGACCGCCGAAGAAAGCATCACGAGGATTTAAGGGTTCCGCAGTCGTCAGCGGATGATCCCGTATGAGTTCACGAATTTCAGCACTAGTTTCCAAAAGCCTGTCCCACTCACATTCCCAAATTTCCGTTAACTGGTAACCACCCGAGCGAATTCTATTAGCTATAGCAAGAGTTCTTTCTAACCGCTCATCCATTGATATATCACCGCGTTGTTTACAGTCTCTATTGAGGGAAAAGCATTGAGGGCAGCCGTGCCAATAGCAGCCATGAAATTGTAATACGTACGCGGTATTGCCTGCTTCATAATAGCCGTCGACGAGTAAATTTTGAGGTAGTCTAAATTCGCGCGAACGACCAGCGTGTATAATACGCTTTCCGAGAGTATGCTCCATCCATACAAGCCATGAAATAGCCTTTTTTGATTGGGTATGCACCCACCTATAGCCACCCAGCGGCATAATGCCGATCGTATTGTCTTTGAGGAAATTTTTCCGAAAGACCCTGAAGCAGGCCGAGGCTATCGTTGTGCTCTCGTCAAACGGACAAACCCGGCCGCTGGCTATAAACATGTCACGAAAAGCCATACACGCGCGTCTCAAGATCGTGACATCGTCCGTGCAGTAGCTTACGAGTTCCTTCGAAAAGTCAAACACATAGTCTCTGTCTTTAGACTCATGATACCAGGCTAAGAATTTTTCACGCTCTGCGGGCCGCATCGTGTCGGGAGAATTATACTCTACGGCTGGTAGAGGACCCACATAATTTTGATTTTCCGGCCTGTTAAACAGATGAGGGAAAACACCTTTAACGATACCTCCTGTGAGACCGAAGGCTTTAGGAAGCGCACTGAGAGGCATGTGAAAATAGTTTAGACTATCGAGAAAAACAAGTTTTTCAACACGCATCGAGATGATTTTCGTACCGTTCATAATTATACTCGGCAGTTGGACCTTTTTTTCTTCGATTAAATAGCGCAAAATGAACTGCGCATCAAAGCCACCGGCATTATGAGCAATACAGATAGTACGCGAAAAATGCTCGACGCGCTGCATAGCAAGCTCGACCAATTGACTCACAGGCTGCTGTCGAAATACATATTGTCGAGAGTCGCAATACTCGCATGGCTCGGCCATCGAATCACGAGTGCAACAATACGTGCAAACTCGTTGAACTACGCACAAGTTGGGCTCGTGTAGAAAAGTATTCGCATCGCCTGGTACCTGTGTACATTGCTGAGTCTCAAAATCGTAGAATATAAAAAGTATTTTCCCCGTGCTTTGACCACCGCGAAAAGGCTTCATAAAGCACATGTGATAATTGGGTCGATCCGCTCTGCATACTTTACAAAAGGCAACACCGCAAACGTGTTTTCGTCTTTTATCGAGAGGCCTGACAATTTTCAGGCATTCGGGACACCGTTTGAACGAGGCACACACGCTGTTTGATTTGCGTTTTCTGTACTGTTTAACAATCAAATGATTTTCGAAACATTGCACCCCGTAAAACTCGCGCGCGCACGCCTCGCATCGAATAGCTGCATTTACATCGGGATCGCACGGTGGTGACGTCATACAGCGCGGGCACTTTTTTTTTAAACATCTATGACCAAATCTACGGTATTGCGAATTACACGAGGAGCAAAAATCGCGGCTTCCCACGGCGCCTCGTAAATTTAATATCGGTTGATAATGATGCGAGCGCTCGTAATATAAAATGTGCAGCGTGTGTTCGATTTTGCCAAAAGTATTTGAGACTTGCTGCGAGCCATCGAACAAAGGTGCATTCCCCCTCCCGAGTGTCAAAAATTCATAAACTACTATGGCAATACCGTGCTGCGCGAGATAATTCTGGTAGAGAACAATCTCACGGACACCGCAGCCGTTTGACGGTACTATAACTCCTGCTGCGTTCGTTAATTCAAGAGCAGCGTTTTTCTGCAATGAACCATTAGTCTGTCTCATACGTTGCCAGTTTGCATGTAAACTACCTGAGCGTATTTCGCCCCGTTCGGCATACGCGCGCGCCGCCGCCAGGGACCGTGGTAAACAGAGAGTATCGGTATTGCGTATCGTGAGAATGGATTTTTTTGCTACCCCCTCATGTGTTAAGCGTTTTCTGCCAGTGCCCTCAACGCCCCTGACAATACTGGCTTTGATTATGCATGCATCGTCAATATTCAGTGACGCAGCGCTCTGAGCAACGCTCATTATCAACTGCCAAATATCATCGAACGCGCAATCTCTTATGGGTCGAAACGAGAGCCAAACGGGTCCGTGTGGTAAACTGCTCGAGGCAAACGATATACCTATGTAATCGCCAGCCTCGCAAGACGCTGTGATATACGTCAAAAGGTCACAAACGCTCCTTCCAGCCATGGTAATAAATGGTCACCAGGCGGGGGCTGACGAATGCGTACGGTGATTTCTCGGCCTCGTAGTTCAAAACGCTTGAAGTACCGACGAGCCTCCTCGATGATCTCAATACGCGCGCCTGGCGGCTGTACATCGTCGAAGGACTCATCGCGCTGTCGTCTACGACCGAAACCTTCTTGTACGCCTGTAAAAATGAGTAGGAATGCTTAAAATTGCTTAACCATGTCAATAAGTAAGCTCAAAATGTACCTGGTGTTATTGCTACTTCTAACCACGGACGTCTACAAAGCGTCTTCATCAAACAGCAGAGAGATTGACGCATAACCTGCCGTAAAATATAATAACTCACTCTCTATTTTTTTTTGCAAACAAAATCTTTCAAGTTAATATTAGCTTTGCAAAACCGATAATGTATATGCCTATGCGAGTAATAAAGAGGGGTTCGTTCACCTGAGTCGTCACTCGAACTCAAAAGAGGATTTAGCCAAGCATCATTAGCACCATCATCAGCATCGTGCGGTAGATCGTTTTCACCTTGCTGCTGTGGTGAGGCACCTCCAAAAGGCCACATCCATAGTTGGTTGTCCCTATGTTCGTATTCCTCATCAGGGTGTTGCACGTCGTTGACTATCTCGCGAGCCCATTGCTCCAGCATGATGTTGCCTCTCTCGCTTACAGCCTGATCGGTGTCATCGTCGTCGCCGTCGTCGTCGTCGTCGTCGCCGTCGTCGTCGCCGTTGGCACGCTCGGGGTTATTCTCGTTAACACGATGATTCAAATCTGCATGTGTTTTATTATTAATGTCTGATAAAAGCGTATTGTTAATGTATGATAATGACTTATTATTAATACTTACACTCGTTACTGCCGGAAAATATTTCGGACGGGTGGCCCATACTGGATGTAGACGGCCGGACAAGGGTCTCAGCGTCGGAAATACCCCCAGATATATCTACTGGACTTAGAACCGGCTACTGTAGTATCCCTTCTTCTTCAACATCTGTTATTGGGGATAGCTGAAGGTAATCAGGAAGTCTATCAACAGTCTCCTCATTGCTGCTCGCGGGGCGTAGATCAGGACCAGCAAGCGATTCAGAGTCTGTGCAATTATTGCGCAAAGGTCCTTCAGCCGCGGCATCTAGATGATCGTCATGCACGCTTTCATCATCTCGCGCTATTTCTTCCTCCACGGCTTGCGCCCCCTCGACGAGTGCAGCTTCTTCATCGGAGCTCGCATCATAGAGCCGACGATAATCTAGGGTACTTCTGCATTACCACGATATCACACTTAAAAAAGATGCACGCCCGCTACGGAGCACAACTTACCGTTTATTTCATTGATGAGATTACGTGTGCACGGAATAGTCTCAAGATTTCTGCGTTGTAATTCTTCAAACACACATAGGAGAACCCTGTAGCCTCTAAACAGACCTCTGTTATAGGCTGTCACAAGGGCTCGCAGCGGAGCCCACCATAGCACATATTTCAAGCGCGTTATGAGAGAATTTTCCAGTAAATATCGCAATTCGGTGCACCAGTTATTATTACACCTTCGGCGAAGTTGTGCATTCCGCGTTTTAACCAAGCGAAGAAGATCTAAAATACATGTACGGATATTACGGCTATCCATAGATGCTCCTGAGAAATGTATCGAGCGCTGTCTGGATCACTACTGACAGCTTTTTTCAATTGTTCAAATGCTCGCATTGTCACGAGCAATGTGTATGTCTGCGTTTTATCACACATACATGTAGCACATTCGACGACGATAGCCTTTTTGAAAATCTCGAGATTTATTCCTCTGAGCGTGTAAACTGATATTTCGCGCAGCTGCATTTTTGCTGTCTCGCGAGCATTCCTGAAAGTATCTTCATCAACGTCTCCGTCGAGCGCTTATTGCCGGAGAAGTTTCATGTTAAAATCATAGTCGAATTCAAATTCAACGTTCTCTAAGGTCCTGCGCTCTCTATTTAAAAAAGATAGAACGAGTATAAGTATACTATGCTATATACAGGCTATCTCTTAGCTGAGATGTTCCCGAGGATGTAGACTGAAATTCGGAATAAGTTGATATAAGTATGTATGGGCTCGGATCAATCTCTGAATTGTTATTCATTTTTAAAAGGATACGGTGTAGCGACGCGTTTGCGTGTGTACAGTAGCAAACGGGCCAGTGCCCCGCACACACGTATGCTCGTGCTCGTCGATGTGCGCACTCTACAGCAGGTACGAAAATCCGCACAAAGAGGAGAGGCCGAGAATACAGCTTCTCCCTTGTGGAGAGCACGTATGCTCGTACCCATCGGTGTGCGCTGTGGTACGAATATCCGCACAAAGAGGAGAGGCCGAGAATACAGCTTCTCCCTTGCGGCCTGCTACGAGGGCGCGCGCGCGCGCGTGTGTGTGTGTGTGTGTGTGTGTGTGTGTGCCAGCAAGCGGCTCGGTGATACAGCACACGTATGCTTGCGTCCGTCGGCGGCAGAGTTGGCATCGTTTTAAACGATTGATTAAAACAATTGTTTAAAACACTGTTTAAAACACATTTAGAAATATAATCCTGAATAAAACAAAGTCTAAACACACATGGTTTTAAACGGGTTTTAAGAAACGATACAAAAGTATTGCCATCACCCTCATAGGCATCCAGCGACTGCCGTTTTTATAAATGGCGAATCTTTTCTTTCCAACATGATATGTTGGTGTGCATGCTATTCTTAACAGAGTGCCGCATACCCCACCTGCCCATTTGGATAGTAGATATCAACGGATTTCTTAAACGGCTCATCATAACTTCACAAAACTTGATTAGATCATGTGGAATTGATAAACGAACGAATGGAAAAAAATCCAGATTCTATTACCATGCAAGAGCCGTGATGCTTTGAATTAAAGAGTTTGGCTAATGCCACGATTTGGTGAGGAGCAGAGCCGCGAAGCCATACTCAAAACAAACATTTTGCTACCTGAATTATACGATTCCATTGCATATTTTGGGAAATCCGTGGATATCTACAATTTGTAGGTATTTTTTACGATTTCGAGAAAATAGATCGTTTGACATTTATCGCGGCGCGCATCTCCACATTTGCTGTGTGTCCGTATGTACGAACTCACACACGAGACCTGCCGAGACTTTCCGGCGACTAGCGACTATATTGTTTAGCAGTAGATACCCATAGTTCGCGTCAATTTTGCCCTACCGATTCGAGCCGAGACAATCAAATTCGGGTTTGCCATAATCATTCTCCTTCGAATAATCGTGTACTCTCGCGCGTAAACGTCATTTGAAAACAGATGTGGAAGGCTCGTTTCTTTGTTTTAAATTATGTTTTCGCTTTACACTGGATCATACCTTAAAATGTAATGAGAATGAAATCATACAAAGTCGCGACGACGCCAAACTCCTACTACGTGACGTCGCCATAGCAACGGCAGCACTGTCTTGGCTCTCGGGGAATCCCCGCACTCAGTTTCAGTCACATCGTGCGTGAGAGTGAAGCAGATTTCTTGACGTTTGTCTATGTGCTCTGCATTGGCGTTAGCTAATAATATTCAGTATTCTCTGGTATGAGATAGTTTCAGAATAAAAAACAAAACTTATTTTATCTCAAAACTATACGCACGAGTTTGCTTGCATGGACGAAAATCGATAGCAAACAAATAATGCTAACAGGACGTAAAAAAGATCCACTGTGGCAACATTTTACGCAGCTGCAGGGTAATGAAAAAACAATACGTGCGGAGTGCAAGTATTGTAAGAAGAATTTGGTGGGGCTGATCGCTCGAATGCGGGTGCATTTGAAAACACAGTGTACTGCTTATTTATCTACAGAATCAGGTGCATCGACTTCAGGAGGTCGCAACCATGACGGTAAGCTCATACAATTTATAAAATAAATTAAACTGTTAAGCTAAGCATGTCAAGCTACATGTAACATAATTCATGCAAGATGCCCGATACACCAATTAGATTATCTAATTGCAATCTAATGATAATGACTGAAACGCTTATCTATTAAACTAAAAATTGTTATAATTGACAAAATAGATTTACGGCTAACGCGTGAAATGTTAGCGTGATTGGTATTGATATACTGTATTGAGTCCTTGAGTGCTATGAACAGTCTTTAACTTTTTCTTAACTGTTAGGTTGGATCACCAGTAAGGTGAATTTATTTCTAAGTAATTTTGAATTTTGTCTTTGGCAAAAAAATTACATGCCTTCAAAATAGATGGAATCAGTTCAGTGATCAATTTAGAACGAATTTCATTCAGGACTTGCTTTAATTTTATTACATGTTGTATAAAACAGCACCATAACTGGCTAACTAACTGATTTATATAAGTACCCATTGCCTAAACCATAAGTTCTAGAGACGTAAAATTTCGTCGTTATTCCCTAGTAGAAATTAAATTTTATGTAGAAAATTTTATTTCGTAGATTGACTAACTCAAAAATTAGTTTGCGTACTCATTAAATTATATAGGAAAAAAATGTTGTGCGTCGAAATCAACGTTCACAAGGGTGAAATCGTATGTAGGGAAGTCCGCATAGGGAGGGCGTTCGGACAGACTTTATATTGAATACCTTTTATAGTAAACAAAAGCACAGTTATATAAGTGATCGTTATATTTCCAAATAATATTTGAATAGAGAGGAATAACGTAACAATTATATTTTACAGATGTCGAAGATTTGATCGAACTCGCTGACGAGTCTGACGACGTGGAACCCAATGAAAAGAGGCCTAAGAAAGAAGTTATGTCGCTATCGAATGTCATGTCGCAATTTGTAGTCAAGACGTCGGAAAAAGAAAAGCAAAAAATAGATACGCAGATAGCGAAATACTTCTATGCCACTAACTCTGCATTTCGGCACGTTGAGCATCCAGAATTCATTAAGTTACTGAAAATTGTAAGACCCGGCTATACCCCACCAAATCGTACACTGATTGGAGGGAAATTTATAGATGACGTGCACAGAGATGTGGAAAAATAAATGGAAAACGATTTGAAAGGAAAAGTTGTGTGTATGGCACTAGACGGATGGAGTAACATTCACAACGAGCCTATCGTTTGTGTCAGTGCAACCACAACTGATGATGGTGGTAAAGTTCATCTCATTGATACCATAGATACGGCAGATAACAGTCATACCGGTGATTACCTTCTGCATCTGGCGGTAGACAGTATAAAAAATGTCAAAATTTTGGTTGTTATGTACGCAGCTTCGTAACAGACAACGCCGCTAATATGGCAAAGATGAGAAGACAACTGGCAAAGCGGGAAGACAGTCAGATTGGTGACATAATTACGTATGGTTGCTCAGCAAATATCCTACATTTATTCGCAAAAGACATTCAGCAACAAGATTTAAAATCAAGAGTGAAAAATATCATCAAATATTTCAAATATCACCATTTCCCTGGAGCAAAGTACAAGGAAGCTGGTGGAAAAAAACTGACGCTGCCACAAGATGTTAGGTGGAACACTTTGGCTGACTGTCTTGAGTCATACGTTAGCAACTGGCACTATCTTGCTAAAGTATGCAGCGAACATAGAGCCGTATTGGACTTATCTGTCGTAAGAGAAGTTCAGGACATAGAGCTAAAAGAAAATGTAGAAAACTACTTTAAAAAACTTTAAAAAGTAGCGATTGCTCTTGATCACATTCAAAAAGATATCTGCGTCTTAAGCGAATCTGTTTATATCTGGAAGTCTCTTTTCTCATTGGATTGGTCATCGGAAGAAAGAAGCAAGCTGAAAGGCAGGTACGACCTCGCCATGACGCCAGCACATTTTGTCGCTTTCATTTTGGACCCCAAATATAAAGATGAAGAATTATCGGAAGAAGAGGACACATCAAGCATGGAGTTCATAGATTCGCGTTCTCCACAGGCGATGAAAGATATGCTCACGTATCGTGCAATGGCCTATCCCTTCAAAGAATATATGTTTAAAGAAAAACTTCTGCAGAAAACACACGTGTCATTGTGGTGGAAATCCTTAGAAAAAAAATACATTCGGAGACAACAGAATTAACAACTCAGTTATTTACAGCCACTGCTTCTTCTGCTGGAATTGAAAGATTATTTTCTACTTTTGGATTAGTGCATTTCAAATTACGAAATCGTCTTGGGACAGAAAAAGCAGCTAAATTGGTTGCAATTATGACAGCACTAAACAGAAATCAGTCTAAGGAGATGAGTAATGAGATGAGTGAATGAGCCATACCGATGTAAAAAAATGTTAACTTTAACATACTTATTTTATTGAATAATTCTTTATGCGACTACAAATTATAAGCCAAAGAGTAAAGAAGTAAAAGACATTATGTAAGCGGCTTCAAATTATTCAATGTAATTAATACATAAATACTAATATAATACTATCTCATCTACAGTACAGGTTATACGTCATACTATTTTAAACATGTTTAAAATATGTTTAAAACCTGTTTTAAACGGCTCATGAAAAACTTTTAGGTATAACTGATTTAAAACATGTTTTCTTTCTTTCCTAAATAAAACATGGTGTTTTGTTCTTTTTGAAATAAAACTGTTTTTTTTCCAACCCTGGTCGGCGGGCACGCTCTATAGCAGATACGAATATCCGCACAAAGAGGAGAGGCCGAGAATACAACTTCTCCCTTGTGGGCTGCTACGAGGGCGCATGTGTGTGTGTACCAACAAGCGGCCCAATGTCAAGACACACGTATGCTCGTGCCCGCCTGTGTGCGCGCTCTATAGTAGGTACGAATATCCACACAAAGAGGAGAGGCCGAGAATACGGCTTCTCCCTTGTGGTCTGCTACGAGGGCGCGTGTGTGTGTACCAACAAGCGGCTCGATGTCACGACACACGTATGCTCGTGTCCGCCTGTGTGCGCGCTCTATAGCAGGTACGAATATCCGCACAAAGAGGAGAGGCCGAGAATACGGTTTCTCCCATGTGGGCTGCTGTGCAAAAGATTTTGACAGTTATCAGCATAATTCGCAAACTCCTGCGGTGAGTTCACCGACGGATGAACTCATCGTGGAGCGGAGCTAAACTGCATCGCTTAGCTTGTACACGTGCTCACCGTCGGATGAGCTCATCGTAGAACGATCGCGCTCACCGTCGGGTGAGCTCATCGTAGAACGATGCATCGACTACCCCGCACACGTGCAATTATGCTGACCTGTCAAAATCTGCAAAAGATGCCCTTCATACGACAGGCAGCTTCAGTTGCTCTTCAGACACCGTCGCGCGCGTTCCACCAGTCCACGAAAAAATGTATCCCGAGTGCTTCGAGCTCCCTGTGGCTCCATTTGCGTGTCGCGTTTCCCGCGTCGACGGCTTAGCCGTTTATATACGCACCGTGGTGACGGGCGAAACGCATGAATGGCTGCGTGAAGCCCTATACGCGTTTTACGTCCAGCGTCGGGCGGGAGTACGTCTTCCGTTCGACGATATTGTGCCGGAAGCATCGTGCGTGACAATCCCCGCGGGTGGCTGTGGCGTGCTCCGCGGAAATGTAGTGTCGTGCGACTCCGAGGGTTATAGCGAGGTTTTTTTTGTTGACGAGGGATACAGCGGGTACGTAGACGCGGCCTCGCTGTATGCCCCCGCGCCCTTTTGCGCGTTTGTCGCGGGCCTCGCCATCCAGTGCGCGGTTTCGGGGATCGCGCATCTCGAGGCCATCCCCTTCGTCTCGGACCTGCTCGCGGATCTCGTAGAGAACCGCGTCGTCGCACAGTGGGGCAGAATCCCAAAAAGCTGGCCAAAAGTCAAACTTTTGAGTTGTATATATCCGTCTATATATGTTCAGATCTTGTTTACTGATAGTCCTAGGACGAAATTCCGGACCGGGCAGGTTTATACCTGCTCTAGGGTCGCCTCGACATCAGTCGACATTCAGCCGCCGTTCGGTACGCATTAAACAAGCGTACGCGTCGAAAAATTCTTGCCTGTTTCGAAGTGCTGTGAAACGGACGAAACTGTCTCAATTTTAATTCTGTAAAATGGAAAAACTTTCTGAAGGTATGCAGAAAATATAATTATGCACAGTTATTGCTTATTTTATGTTTGAAATATCTAAATTTTGCAACAAGTAAACATAAAAAATTATACATTTTTTTTCGAAAATCGATTTTCTAAAGTAGTTTTAAAAATGTCTTCGCGAGTCTCGACCTTGTTTCAACAAGAAACTGATAGTGTACAGTACTAAATATAATATACTAAAAAACTGGCTGCTCAGGAGTGCTCAACGAATAGTTAGACTAATTTTTAGGGAGAAATACGTGGCGCGACATTAACGGACGTGTGAATGTAATCCATTGATTATTACGTTACAGCGCGTTGGTATATTTTCTGTCTATTAACATAGATTAATATTTATTTATCAATTCCATTTGTAGTATGTTCATTTATTGATTAATATTCATAGATCATTTAAATTTTAATACAGTAATTTATTATTCTAAATGTACGCTTTACGAAAATCTCAACATTTTATAAAATATTCCTGCAAGAACTCTCAGTAGCTAGAACTGTGTTTCCCCCATGTTTGTACGGCGTAACGGTTTTCGGCAGTAAAGGTGTATTAGTGTATACGTACATAGTGTATACGTAGTGTAGACGGCGATTCGGCAAGGACTGACGAGGGGCTCCTAGAGCAGCCATGTATGAAAGAAAGGAGCCCGCCTGCTGTTCAGGCTTTATTATACCTGTTGTATCCTGACACAGAGGTGATTCTCGTAAAGACAGATTTCATGTAATTTCAGTTTTTTTTCGTGCAGAATGTATGTAAATATATTTGTTAATCATTTATATCATAAATATTCGTTTTCTTTATAAATATAAAATCATTTTTAGTAGTAATAAATTTTTGTACATTTCGTACATTTTTGTACATTTCGAGTCAGAACACCGTATATAGTTTTGTTAAGTATAAAATGATTTCAAAATAATGTCATTCAATTTTGTACATGTTTATATTGGTATTTTACAGAGTCTTCCCAATCTTCAAATATGGAATTATCAAGAAGAGATGTTTTTTTCATGGTGAAAGACAGTTTAAAAAACGAACAGAAATTCGTTATTGGAGTTTTGAAAGATGCAATTTTCAAGAAAACAGAACATGTGATACAAGTAGACAAGGATGAAAAGTCATTAGGACTGTTATTTGCAAATTTTCGATCCAGATGGAAAGCAGCAAATAGAGGCCAAGAAAAGTTTCTAAAAAATAATGAAAAATGGTTGAATGGCACCGTATGTTTTTCAACATTATCCGATACTGAATGCACAACATCAACATCTGAGAAGATTGTGAAGAATGATGAAAAAGGAACATCTGGACGACCTTCGAAATCCTTTGCTTCATCCAGCGATAGATCTAAGAGGCGAAAGACTGAAGAAATACGTTCTACTTTATCTACAGAAGAATTGACGTATGCTGCTCAAATGAGTTTAAGGAAAAAATATTTCCTTAAACTCTTTAAACTCCTTAAAATATTTAAAAATTGAAAATTTTTGGGGAATCGTCTATATATCGCGTCTGCTATTTTGAAAATTAACATTCCTATAACAAATTCGTAATCAGCGATCCCAAAAACCCTTAAGAAATATGATTGGGTATTTTTTACTGAATTATTTGACTAATTGGTTGAATTATGTCCGCCATTTTGGGTCCGCCATTTTGAAAATCGTAATTCTGATAACAGATTCGTATTCAGCGACCCCGAAAACCCCCGAGAAGAGAATTCGAGATCATTTTGGACACTTTCCGAATTTTGGCCAGCTTTTTCGGATTCTGCCCCACTGTGCGTCGTGGCTGTGGCCGAAAACGGCACCCCCCTCCCCCGTGTGCGTATGTACAATGGGGTCGACGTCGCGACAGTATTAATCGCGGCGTTGAACGACGGGCCCGAACCCGTCGATTTTTACGACGCGGGGTGGCCCGCGGGTTCGACGACTCGTTCGAGCCGGAGGGGTGGGAAAACGAGCCGTGACACTCGCGCTAGTGTGTGGGCGCGCGCGATTGTGTGTGTGTGTGTGTGTGTGCGTGCGGGTGTGTGTGTGTGTGTGTGTGTGTGTGTGTGTGTGTGTGTGTGTGTGTGTGTGTGTGTGTGTGTACACCCTCGGAGTGCACCGTCACCAGGAGCAGCAACGGCCTCGGTGAGTAATATAGAATTATTTCTAAAAAAAACCATTTTTCATAAAGTAAAAAAAAAGGGGCCACTATGGCGAACCCTCCACTCCGGCCATCCCCACTCCATCCCCTCCACCTCGGATACCAAGGAGGGGGGAGGGGCGGGGGGGATAAGGACGGTCATCCCCACTCTACCCCCCACCACCTCGGCTACCGAGGAGTGGGGGTAGGAGTGGGGATGAGGAGTGGGGGTCGCCATAGTGGCCCCCATACTACTTGAGTCAATTAATTCAGGAATGTCCGAATGAGGACCCAAAAACCATTCGAAGCAGCGTTTCGACGACGCACCATGCCCTGATGAGCAATGCTTTGCTTTATCGCAGATATGATCGATTGCAAGCTATGACGGGGATCGTCGAACGATGTTCAAAGTTGTGCGGTAACGTCGAGGGCAATGTCGATTTCATCTTTGACGTTTTGTGCGAGCCGGTGGTCGCTCGAGCCGCGTTCGAACGACGCACCTTCCCCTTATTCGCAATCGTTTGCTTTATCGAAGATGAAATCGGCGACTGGTTTGACGAGTATGGCCGAACAACATTCAAAGTCGCGAGAAAATCGCCAGGGCAACGTTGATTGCAACTTTTCCACGTAACTAACATTCCTGTTGTCGTAGTTGAGACTTGCAACACCGCACGACTTGTCCACTCACTCGGATCGAAATAAGAAGACATCGAGAACGATCTGGAGTAAAAGGTTTCAGGGTTGCCCTATTGAAGCTCCAGACACCATTTCGACCACCGCTTTCATCTTTGATCGCTTGGTGCGAGCCGGTAGTCGCTTCTCGGGAATCGTTTGCTATTTCGATGATGGAAGCAACGCCTGCGTTGCCAAGGACGGTCAAATGACGTTGATACTCGCGCGGGAACATCGAACGCAACAATTATATTAAATTTATCTCGTAAATAATGCCTCGCACTCGCAGCTCGCAGTACTGCCCGAATTGTCCGCTCCCTATGACCACAAATAAAATGAAAAAGTTCTCTTAAAAAGTCGCGTAAATTTCAACGTTTTAGACGACGCAGGTATTCTTATATTCTTAAGAGGTACCACAAAAAACCGCCACACGTTTGGATTTCCGGGATCCATCTGTATCGAAAAGAGAAAAATCATACTTCACGCGCGAGATCACGATCTCTCTGTTTTTAACGGACTGGTTTCGTCTTTTATCGTTATTTATTTTAGGAGAAAAATCCGAGTATTATACTAGGCGGAGTGAGATCGAATGAGAAATGGAATCCGGAAAGCATCCAATCTTCGAAAATTTAGCGACAAATTATTGGGAGTTTCACAATAAAATTACACCTTTTGTTTTGCTTTTTTGGTTTTTCATTGCGTAAATAAATCGCTCGGTCTTTAGAGATTTTAGGACTATTGTGTACTTGATGATTTTGTTAATTTTTAGTTATTCAAAAAACAAATCCGTCCTCGGCATGCTTTACTTTGATGGGTGGGTTCACCCCATAAAACCGTTTTTCCGTCGATAAAATAAAAAATACGGATCTAATAGTTCGAAAAGCTCTACCATGCAATCAAGTTTCAACAAAATCGAAGGCGGAATCTTGAAGTCATTTTCCTCGTAACAGTCGATGAGAGAGGATGGACGGACAAGCGAAAGAATTCGCAAAAGCACGGAGGATGAGAGAGATGATAATTATAATCGAGGAGAAATGAGGAACGAAAGAATGATATTGAATGAGGCAGTAAAATAATAAACGAAGGATGAAAGAGCGACGCATATCAGGTGAGGATACCCGAAAAGGCAATTCACGCTCATTCGCTTGTGTTTCGCGCGGTTTCAAATACGCTCTGAATTTGCGCACCCAAGAGTGACGGAAAGCATTAGCAGACGATACGCGAAACGTCATATCGGCCGCGCAAGTGAGACAAATGCCTATCTGCCTTGCTTGTCGTCTGCGACGTGCCCCACGCTCCGATTTGCGGGCCGAGTGGCGTCGTCGATCATGACGGACTGTAGCCCTACATCAATCCTTCGAACGCCCAAATCCTATTGCTTCCCATTCAAAAACTATTTGAAGGAAACAAAAAAGCCTTGACAATTACACTCGGGGTACCTCCCTGAACCCGCCAGTGCTGGGTGCGTCACCTATTATTAATGAGCCTGTATATATATATACACACACACACACACACACACACACGCACGCACGCACGCACGCACGCACGCACGCACACACGCACGCACGCACGCACGCACACACACACACACACACACAAACACACACACACACACACACACACATATATCCCTTTTTTTTAAACCGATACTCTCCACTCGATGTTCTTGAATACGCATCGAAATATTTTGGAATCTGATTTGACATTCTATGGTGTTTCCGGATATAAGGATCGGAACAGAGGGTCGGTGAAGGCTGCAATAGAAGAGTTGTATCTGTTAAATTTATGCTTGTACGAGGCTAAGTTTCACAAGTCAAAGTTGTCGGCCTGCTCGCTTCACGAACAGAGCCGATCATCACTCGTGTATCATCGAGTACTCCTAAAATTAAAAAGGCATGTGCCAACGAGAGCGCACCGACGCTCCCTTCTCCGCGCGACAGTTGAGCTTGTTGGTCGCGTTTACCGTCGTCTCGCCGGAGCCCTCGTGGCTAAAGGTCTTGAAAAATAAAAGTTATTTCTACAAATATCGTGACAGTTTATTTCTCCTTTCCTCCAACACACTCTGCAAGCCTGAAATAATCTCAACAGGTTATGGGCCCAGACTCGCAAGTGTGAGGAAATCGAGAAACAAATCGCGAATTTTCGGATTCGAAATTTCGGAGCGGCACGTGCTCGGGAGTGGCGGCCATTGTGTTTGCAGTGAGTGTGGTCAGGAACGTGCGTGAGGTCAAGGAACATCTCATCCGCAATGTCGTTCGGCATCTCAGCAAAAGGAATAAAGAATTTCGACGGGAAAAACTTTCAAGGATGGAAGGCGCAGATCAGTGCATCATTTTTGATAAACGACGTGTTCGACGTAGTGGATGGGTCGCGAGAAATGCCGGTCGCCGGGGAAGCAAACGCAGAGGCGCGAAAACACTTCGTGAAAGACAACGCGACGGCTCGTTACATCATGCTCTCCGCGATGGAGGAAGCGCAACAAGTGTGTATGTTATCGTGTACCGGAGCAAAAGAAATGTGGGACAAATTGTGCTCGATTCACGAACAGAAAACTGAAACGAATAAGCTCGCGTTGTTACAATGTTTTCACGCGTATCAAACGTGCGAAGGGGACACGGCGGTGCAACACGTGTCTCGAGTAGTGAATCTCGCGAGTCAGCTGAGTGACCTTGGTCAACAGGAGTCGAGTGAAACCTTCGTGGCAAAGATAGTCGGTAGTCTCACGCCGAAATACGGGATGCTGCGAATCGCGTGGGACAGTGTTGAGCCAGTAAGACAAACGCTCGAGAATCTCCAAGAGTGTTCAATAGAGGAAGACGCTCGGTTGGAAATCGAAGACAGAACGGCGAGCGCGCTTGCAGCTACAGTGAAAAAGGAAAAGAAAAAGGGTGAAAACGTGAGAAGAAAAACAAAAAAGGACAAAAAAGACATAAAATGTTTTAAGTGCGGTGAACCCGGTCATTTCGCGCGCGAGTGCGGTTCGAAGGCCAAGGCCAAAGATGGCGGCCGAGCGTCGAATGGAGCAGAACAGGTGTTCGCGTTTGTCGCCGAGGAGAGCGACACAGGTGCACGCATGGAAACGACCGGAAAGAGGATCCGAGATATAATGGCGGCCGACATCCGGGATGTCTGGCTCGTGGAGAGCGGCGCGTCGCGACACCTCACGAACCGACGCGAGTGGCTTTCGGAGTACCGCGTCGTACCACGTGGGCGCACCGTAGTGCTCGGGGACAACGAAAGATGCGAAATAATCGGTAAGGGAACAGTGAAAGTGAAATCCCTCGTGAACGGTTTGTGGAAAGACTCGCGTATAGAAAACGTGCTCCACGTACCCAAATTAAAGAAAAATCTTTTTTCGGTTGGCGTGTGCACGGACAAAGGCTGCGAGATCGTGTTTCAAGGAAAAACGATGGAAATTGAAATCAATCGCGAGACCATCGCAAGCGGTTTAAAACAGGAAAACGGAGTGTGCCGAATGCTGTTTAAAATTCCGAGAGAGGGAAGCAACGAGGAAGCTAACTACGCAACAACGAACCTGAACGTTTGGCACGAGCGTCTCGGACACGTGGGCGAAAAAGCTATACGCAAATTAGCGAAAAAAGGTCTCGTCGCGGGAATAAAAATAGCCGGAAAAGAAAAAATATTCCGTAAACCATGCCAGCTCGGAAAATCTCACAGAGCATCGTTCGAAGAGTGCTCCGAAAAATTGCTAACGAAACCGGGGGAAAAATTCCACTCCGATGTTTGCGGGCCGATGCCCGAACAATAGCTCGGAGGCACGCGCTATTTTTTGACATTCATCGGTGACGCGAGTGGATACAGGTCCGTGTTCTTCCTGAAAAGCAAAACAGAAGTGTTCGGAAAAATAAAAGCGTTCGAAAAACAAGTGTCAAACAAATTCGGGCGTCCGATGAAAATATTGAGAACGGACAATGGTCGCGAATACAAGAACAGTGAAGTGAAAAACTTTCTCGAGACACGCGGAATAATACACGAGACGACAGCCCCATACACGCCGCAGCAAAACGGGAAGTCGGAGCGCGAGAACCGAACAATTGTTGAAAGTGCGCGCACGATGCTTCATGCGAAAAAGTTGCCAATAAAACTGTGGGCAGAAGCCGTAAATTGCGCAGTGTACGTGTTAAATCGCACAGTATGGGCAAGAGACAGAGTGACACCATACGAACAATGGATCGGGAAGCCGCCAAACCTGAAAGACCTGAGAATCTTCGGGTCAACGGCGTACCAAAACATACCGAAGCAGTTTGTAAAGAAATTTGAAGCGCGTGCGAAAAAGTGATTTTCGTCGGGTACCAGCAAAACTCGGCAAATTATCGCGTGTATGATCCTACAACTGGAAAAATAAGTGTCACGCGCGACGTCACGTTTAACGAAAAACTCGGTACCGTCGTCGGGAGCGAAGAAAACGACGAAGAAGACAACGAAATCTTTTTCCCTCCGAAAACTCAGCCGCGAAACGAAGAAGCAGCTCAGGAAGAGGAAGAGGAAGAAGAGGCCTTCGAGGACGTGCCAGACGAGGAACCAGCACCCGCAACAGCAGCAGCACGTGAGCTTCGCGATCGAGCAAATATCCAGAGACCAAGCCGATACGAGATTGATTATGCTGAGTATGTAATACCCAACAATCTCGGCGAAGCAGAGCACAGCGACGAAGCCGCGCAGTGGGCTGAAGCTGTGCGTGAGGAACTCGAAGCTCACGAGAAAAACAAAACTTGGACAATCGTACCAAAAACTCCGAGAATAACGCCAATCGACTCGAAATGGGTTTTTCGAGTGAAAACAGATGAAAAAGGAGAAAATCATCGATTCAAGGCAAGACTGTGCGCCAGGGCATTCAAGCAACGAGGAGTAGACTACACGGAAACTTTCGCTCCGGTCATCAGATACGATTCGTTACAAATACTCTTGGCCATCGTGACGCAAAGAAATCTCGAACTAAAACAATTCGACGTCAAAACTGCTTTCCTGTATGGAAAACTACAAGAAGAAATACACATGAAAATACCGGAAGGCCTCGACAAAACCGGAAAGCTGAAACCAAGTGTGCAACCGGACCGGAATCAAGTGTGCAAACTGGAAAAATCCCTGTACGGACTCAAACAGGCACCACGCTGCTGGAATCAAGAATTCTCGAACTTCTTGAGAGAGTTCGACTTCAAAGAGTGCGAAGCGGAACCGTGCATATACACCGGAAAGCTCAACAGTCAAACAGTGCTCTTAGGCTTATTCGTCGATGATGGGCTTATCGCCTCAGACAATGTAGAGACACTAGAGTATGTGTTAAAAAAATTAAGCGAAAAATTCGAAATCACAGCAAGCGACTCGAGTATATTCGTAGGCATGCAAATAACTCGCGATCGCGTAAACAAAACGATGCTGATCCATCAATCGGCTTACGCGCAGAAAATCGTAGAAAAATTCGGTATGTCAAACGCGAAAAAATTGAGTGTACCCGCGAATCCAAGTGTCCAGTTAGCCCCGTGTATCTCGGAAGACGAGCGTATCAAAGATGTACCGTATCGCGAGGCGATAGGATCGTTGATATTTCTCGCGTCGATTACGCGACCAGACATCGCGTACGCGGTAAATATAGTCAGTCGATACACCAATGAGCATTCTGCTGAGCATTGAGACGCGGTAAAAAGAATATTCGCATATCTGAACGGCACAATCGGGCACGGCATAGAATACCGAAGCGGCGGTAGCGAATCAGAACTAATAGGGTTCTCAGACTCAGATCACGCGGGAGACAGTGAAACGAGAAGATCAACCACGGGCTACGTCTGTATGCTCGCAAATAGAGCCATAACATGGAACTCAAAAAGACAAAAAATGGTTTCTATGAGTTCGACTGAAGCGGAATATGTATCGGCATCTTCGGCAACAAGAGAATTAATTTCGATTCGAAGACTTCTCTCAAAAATCAGTAGTCCGTGCGAACAAGAAACGACTCTGTACGTAGATAATCAGAGTGCAATCAAACTCGCGAAAAATCCAGTGTTTCACAAACGAACGAAACATATAGAAATACACGACCATTTCGTACGAGAAAAAGTCGCTGAAAAAATTATAAAAGTAGAGTACATTCCGTCCGAGGACCAAAGAGCCGATATGCTCACAAAAGCAATCCCGCGAGATCGTCTAAATAAATTAAAAGCATCAATAAACATGAAGGAAGAAAACTAGGCATGTACAAACGGCGGTAGTGTTAAATTTAAGTTTGTACGAGGCTAAGTTTCACAAGTCAAAGTTGTCGGCCTGCTCGCTTTACGAACAGAGCCGATCATCACTCGTGTATCATGGAGTACTCCAAAAATTAAAAAGGCATGTGCCAACGAGAGCGCACCGACGCTCCCTTTTCCGCGCGACAGTTGAGCTTGTTGGTCGCGTTTACCGTCGTCTCGCCGGAGCCCTTGTGGCTAAAGAGCTTGGAAAATAAAAGTTATTTCTACAAATATCGTGACAGTTTATTTCTCCTTTCCTCCAACACACTCTGCAAGCCTGAAATAATCTCAATAGAATCCATTGGTATGTAATAGAAAGTTTAAATATTCTGACTTCCAATCACGATATCATTCTTTCTTGAAATTTAACATGCATTAATTTGCGTCCGTTATCGTTATCATTATAGTTATTAGTTAATGTCGGTAATGTATTACTATGTATCGTAGGTTTTTCAACGTTCTGTCTATGGTTTTCGATTCTGACAATATTTTTTTGTGTTAATGAGCACACGGTTATCGTATGGTTATTACGGTTTTTGGCCTCGAACGACATCATGAAAGACTTAGGTTTGGTACTCCAGTATAGCAGATCAGTTCGACATTTTCGCAGCGATCGCTTCCGTGGTCTTTCTTGCAGTTCTTAACGTTTGAGCGCCGTCAGCGATATTGTCTTCCTTGGACAGCATCCAATGCGTGGATGGATGTGGCTTGCTTGTTGTTCGTCGACCTTAAGTTTTGTTGGAAATGACGAGGTGTCATTCAGTCGACGTAAGGCGAGGTTTAGCCTTAGGTTCGTGGTAGAGCCGGTAATGCTGTCGATTGGTTGGTCTTCATGAGCGGGTGAAACACAATTTCCGAGTGGAAGCGAAGAGAGAATTGTAATTATTTTGTGTACATTTGTTTTGTTCCTTCGGAAATCCTTTGAAAATTAAGAAAAACGTGTTATTGATGCACATATACAAAAAATATAACATTAGTGATATTCAACTATAAAATATTAGTAAGTCACTCAAAGTAGTAAGATAAATTGTCATCGCATACAAGGTTTTCGTTTGTCTAAATGTTTAATTATACGTTTTCCAGTTTCTGTTTCTAGTACAGCATTAAGATTGTTGAGGAATTCAGTTATCAAATATGGTCCTACGTAATGACCAGAGATTAGTAGAGAGATGCACAACGCTCTCCTTTTCGGCGTGCCTCGTAAATGGCGTTAAATCGCGGCGGCGAGTTTGGGAGTATGATTTCGTGATCGTCGCCTCTGTCGAGGTTGCAGATTCCCTTGTAGCCGCGCGAGTCCGTGATCGCCGCTCATGTCGGTATCGCAGTCAGCATGACCCAGTTACCCAGTTAACCAAGCGTACCATTAGTACAGCGTATCGCAAATGTAGAGTACGCCGTACCCTACAGTACCGATAATGTACGGCTACGGGATACCAGCGTACTCGTACCTCCACGGTTTCGCTAATGTGGATTTACACCGTACTGCAGTACACGGTGGCTCTACGGTGGCGATACTGTACCGGTACTGTACTAGTACATTGGCGGTACAGCGTACCATACGGCGTACCAGTAATGTACCAGTGCCGTACGTACGTACGAGGTGGCAACAGTACCGCCAGAGATCAGTAGGGAGATGTACAACGCTCCCCTTTTCGGCGTGCCTCGCAAATGGCGCTAAATCGCGGCGGCGAGTTCGGGAATATGGTTTTGTGTGCATCGCCTCTGTCGACGTAGCAGATTCCCTTGTAGCCGCGCGAGTCGTGAGCACCGCTCAGTCGGTATCGCAGTCAGCGTGCACACGAATGGGTAGCTCGGTGGGGGAAAAGTTTCTGCCCCTCGCTCACTCGACAGGCGAACGGAGCGAGGTTTTCCGTCCGATCGAGCTCGACATATGTGTGGCCGTACTGCGAATTGGAATATGCATTAAATGAATTTCAAAGAGAAAAACATGTATCGAGAAAATTGTTTTCTTCCGGTTGGCCGTTTATGCCGAGAATGCGGGTTAAAAAAATTAGCGACGAACCGCGTTGACAAATAAAACGCCGAAACGACCGTGGAAGGTTGAAAAAGAAATCTTGAGCCTTTGCTGCGGTCGTTACGGCGTTTTTTTTTCAACAGTAAACATTATCAATAAGCGTGTATCATAAATGTTTCTCTATCCACAATGAGCGTCGTGGCTAAGTTGGCAGCGTGGCGGATTGACGATGCTTGCTATCCGGGTTCGATCCCTGGCTAATCGACTTTTTTTAATCTATTTTTTTTTTCTTCATTTTATATTCAAAAAATTCAAACTTACTCTCGCTTTAGCTATTCTCGCCTGTCCAGGCATTATTTATGATATTTAATTCATATATGTTTAATTTAAAAAAAGACATTGGCTACCGTGGATCGAACCCGCGTCATCTGCACTCAGAGCCCGCACGCTGATACATCAACCGCGAGGCTCTTGTGGCTGAAAACCTGCCTTACGTATACAAACTTATCCAACCTTAAAAAAAATCGCTGCATACCAATTGCATATTGTTTTTATGACCCCAAAGTATTATTGAAGACAAATGGAAACGATTTTTCCAAATTTCTAAAGTGGTGTTATGCCTTAAAGAAAAGAAATTAATTTTTTTATCGTTGTAAATGTATATTCCCTCTTAAAGATTTTAAGGAGTCTGGCCACCTTGGCCGATCGAAAAATGGGTATATTAAAAAAAAAAAAACTCGAACGTATGGGTCGGAATATTTTAATTTTTTTTATACGTCAGAAAGGGCTTTAAAAATAACGTTAATAAATTTCCGCTCAAAATATTTAAAAATGGCGCCGTTATGCACATTGCCGAGGAGGCCCTCCGCACGATACGCGCGGTCGTTGTCCCAGCTGTTACCCGGTCATGTCACATCTGCAAAAAAAATCAGCTCATTCGTGAGTAGTGCCGCTACAATGTAGCGTAGCGGTTTTTTTTTCGACCATTAAAAAAATTATGGTGAGCCGAAGAAAAAAATTTGTATTTTTCAACGAAATTATGGCTCACTATAATTTTTTTAATGGTCGAAAAAACCGCTAGTTACATTGTAGCGACACTACTCACGAATGAGCTGATTTTTTTTTCAGATGTGACATGACCGGGTAGCAGCTGGGACAACGACCGCGCGTATCGTGCGGAGGGCCTCCGCGGCAATGTGCATAACGGCGCCATCTTTTAATATTTTGAACGGAAATTTATTAACTTTATTCTTAAAGCCCTTTCTGACGTTATGTAAAAAAATGAAAATATTCCGGCCCATACTTTCGAGTTTATTATTTTTTTTTAATATACCCATTTTTCGATCGGCCAAGGTAGCCAGACGCCTTTAAAGAATCTCGTACGTGTTATCGAAAACCGACAGAAAATTATGAGGCAACTCGTCCACTTCTTCGATGTTCGCTATTTTGGACCATCGCTCGTTTGCATATGTGAGGTCTACTTTCGAAGTTTGTATCCTCGATATATATGTCTTTTTCCTATAGATGGTATTACCAATATTAGATACTCACGTCTTTCCATTTCGGAGATATGGATGTTCTAGATTGTTTGAATCTGTATTTGTATGACTCAAACTGTAGACAATCTGAATACACGTTCTCGAATAAATGAGCTCTCGAATAAATAATCCTTTGGTGTAATAGCCCAGATAAACGGATGTACCTCACATTGGCATCATATGTACATCATCACAGCGGCATAGAAAGTCTTACAGCTGTGTATCCCTTATGAGTGCTCCCGTTGAAGTCATATTTGCATCACATGATGATTCACAATAATATCCCAGGCAGCATAAATGTCCAATTGACGGCGATAAGTTGCCGTTCTCAGGTTATCTTTAAGACATGACCGTAAAATAGCTATTCGACATCTTTCAAATGACATCCCGTATAATGCTGCCGTAAAGTTATCGCTTTATGGTTATCTATTGTATCTAGTTGAATGTTGTCCGAAGGATATCATAAAGACGAATTACATAAGACGTCTTTTCCATGACATCTTTCAGATATCGGTAAAATGCTGCCTTTTAAGATATTTGGTATTGGCGGAAAACAGTAAAAAGTCATCCAAATGTTGTCCTAAAGATGACATTGAACGGATCACTTTTGTCATAGTGCGAATATATAGTGTGTCATACCGTTTCATTTCGCCGGCAAAAATTCCGTGTAACGATACTTAATCGAGTAAATATAGCTGTTGAAATATATATACGCGAGTGTCTTTCGTTCTATTATTCTTTTTTCCTATACATATATTTAATGTACAGTGTTTTTATTCTAAAAGCGTACGTCTACTTTTTAGGTTAGTCAAGGGATTGTTTGAAGTAGGATATACTTCGAGTATCGACTTAAAAGTTCGAGTAAGTACAATATTCTGCTCTTTTATAGTTTGCTTTCCTATGTATTTTTTATATTTCTATGCAAATTCGTTGAGGCACGTATCAAAGCACTCGTCAAACCTAACCGGCGAAGTGCGCTGTGTCACCAATTTTACTGTGCCGTAAAAAGCTCGTCCGATCCTAATTCAGGGCTGTCGATTTGCATTGCAGAATCGTTAAAAAATAGCTGCTTCCCAGATATGTGTTTAGTACATATACATATTTAATTTCCATTCGATTCTAAAAGCGTATGTTTCCTTTTCAGGATATTCAAGGGATCGTTTGGAGCAGACGTTTTTGGCGGAGGACTTGAAAATTTAAGTAAGTATGCTTTTTTCTACTTTATATTTTCATGTAATCAAATATATTATAAACGTTTAAAAGATAGTTTATCCATATAAAAATGATGGGTCCGCCGCTGAAGCCGTTTCTTGAACTGTCACAAAGACAGCAAAGGCAGAGTTTCTATTGCATTAGAAAGTGACATGAATTCGGTATATCGTGTAGATTTAAATCCTAATGCTGTTGTGCCAAATCCTGCCGAACCTCGCCGATCACCACCAAGAGCTTGTATTGTTCAATAACTGTAGGATATTATATGGATGTCGATTATATCTTCTTATTTTGGGATCATTGAACCAGAAGCATTTAAACGGAAGGCGGTAGCTTTATTAGAATTTACGAACGATACAATAATTAATTCAGCTTGGGCGTACTGTGAACCGAAACTTGTCTTTGCTACGACTGCCCGTAACTAGTATCCTTGGAACGCGTTTCGGTTGTTTGAAAACATCACCTCTCAGCCATGGCCGGTTTACTTGCACATACATTAACAATATAATCCGGAGATAGAATATCCGATCACTAGGGTGGGATTGATTTCACACCCTACATAACTGATGAGGTATTCCAGAAGTAAAAAATCGGTTGCCTGTAAAGTCGGTTTACTGACGATAGTTGAACGTGACAACGTCATAAGAAAATACTGATGGAAAGGTTTCATTTTTCAAAAGAAAATTTTAATTTTGTTTGTTTGATAAATATTTTGTATGGATATAGAGAAGGAGGTAAATGGAAATCACAATTGAATTGATCAAGTTACATTTATTTGTACGCATAAATACAATTATGTCAATTTTTATTTATTTTTTTTACAATGTACATATTTCTTACAAGTATGAATGTGTTTGAGCAATTGTTTTACAACTTTTATTTTTTCATAAAATTCTTCGTTCAGAAAATCATTTTAAATTTACAAAATACTTGAATAAAATTTATTGTTTAAATTTCTACTCGACTGTTAAAATTTAATTTTTGATTTTATTATTTTATAATAATAAATTTTGTATTGACATTATTTCTTTCAGCAAGTGAACTGAATAAAAGTTGTTGTTCAATTAGTTACTTAATTATTTTTGCAAATTTAATTGTAATTTGTTGTAAAAAAGTAATAATTTTGAATAATTTATTATAAGAATAAACTGTGATTAAATTATTGTTCATAAATCTTAAATTTAAAATTAAAAAATTGGAAACATCATTAAAATTTTTGTAACTCTAGCTTTTAAAAAGCCCGCCGCAATGTGTTTGATATAGGAGAAAATTGTTCCCTTTGACGGCTGGCTGGTCCAACCTGTCATTTCAGACACGTTGTTATGATATGTGGAAGATTTAACATTTATGTTTTAATTTTTTGAAATCATAGCTACGCTCGATAATTACAGTACTACCTCCCTAAGAGAGCCCTCCCTAAGAGAGAATTTCCCCGCCGTTCCGCTTGAGCGCATTTTATGGCTTCCCCCACCTAGCTCGAGCTGTCCAGTGTACCCGAGGCCTCCCGAGTTTGTCGCGGACACCTCCATAAGAGATCGCGAGCGATTTCAGAAAATCGCACGTCGCACGATTGTCAAATGGATAATATTCCTTTGTATAATAATATATACGTTTAAGCCGTAAAATCGGAGAAAAAAACATGCACCATAATTAAATTTCAAGTAGTAATTTAATGCAAGTAAAATATATTTTCGATTCAGCCATCCCGTTTTATCTAAAAATGAAATATTTATACATATATATACATTGTATATTTCAACTTGAAGTATATACACAAGATAAATTGTTAGTTACATTTTTTTTGTACACTGTACAGTAGAACCTCAATTATCCGAACGATGACTTAGTTTATCCGAACTCTCAATTATCCGAACGTTGGCGCGAAAGATACATTGTTGCTCGCTGCCACCGCCGTGAGCAACAATGAGCAACCCAACGCAATCTCTCCTTCCCAAACGGCTGCGAGACTTAGCCGCTCAAAAACGCGTTACAGCCGTTCGTCAATTAAAAATGAACGATTTTATTTTTAAAAAATATAAAAAAAGCATTCAACTTTTTTCAGGTATTTCAAATACATTATATATATATATATATATATATATTTCAACGTTAACATATATGTCAAATTATAATATATATGTATGTACTGTTTTTATATAAAAAGGTGTTGTTTATGATCTCGTCCCAAAAAACCCACGTTTCGATTATCCGAACTTTTGATTATCCGAACTAGTCTCGGTCCTAATTGGTTCGGATAATCGAGGTTCTACTGTATATGTTCGAGTTTCGATAACGAATATACTACGTATATTTTTGCGAACAATAAGATAATTCAACAATTATTGAAAGTTTTACAAATGTTTCCTTCATATGTGTTATAATATTGCAACAACAAAATATACCAAACAGCAGATTAAAAAAAAACGCGAAGAAAAAGAAAGATTTACACATCAATATTCAATGAGATATACTTACGCATGAAACGACGAAACGCCAGTACACTTTCCGCAACTTGTTTACAGTTTTCTTAACACTTTCGTTCGCGCTCTCTCATAGAGGTCGAGTGGAGAAACACATACACGCTACCACATGCGCGATTTTCGAGCGCGCTAACCTAGCGGTGGGGGAAGGCTTCGGCGACGAATTTCTCGAGAATTACTTCCCCTAACCGCCCTAGACCGCTCTCTTAGGGAGGTAGTACTGTATTTCGATCGAATAGTAAAGCAATTGATTTTTACTCATCGTGAAATAGTTCTGTTAACTTATTGTTATAGTTTTGTCAATTATAGCATAACCTACAATCGCTGCACTAGCGGACCGATGCTATTTATTTTAATGATGAAAGCACGAATATTCGACAATATATCACTGAACATATATTTAATATCGAAAGAATCATTACCTTTATCGCCGCAATTATCGTTGCTATAAACAATTCACACCACATTCACTTTTCACTGCACTTCATACTTGACGAAAACATGTACATGTATTATTGTATAGCAGCTGTCCACGCGGACGCATCGCTCATGGCTTCTGCACACTGCGCGCGATGGGCGACAAGCGATGAGCGATATCCAATGAGAGCTCGAGTATGACGGAAATGCTCTATGAGAGTGACGTTGCCACTGGATATCGCTGATCGCTCGTCGATCGTCGCTCGCAGTGTACAGAGGCCATCACTCAAGTAGGAGAGAGACAAATGTCGAACGCTGCCGAACGCTGCCGAACGCGGAGGCCGATTGTACCTTTTTGTCGCTCGTTCCGAGCTCTCGCTTACACTTCAAGCCTTAAATGGAACGCCTCAGAGCGAGGTAACGGCGATGAGTCATGCTTTTTCGTGCGTGCAGCCGGCTCCATCGATTTATAAGACGTTATCACGTCAAAAATTAAAAAATGGAAATACTAAATATAATTGTAATTCTTTTCTTCTTATTTAGATCTTCATGTAATTGATCTTTTATTTTTCAGCTGAATGTCGTGATGAGAGGCAACGTATCGAGACCTTGATGATGCGGTAAATCAATCAAGTTCTTGAAACGGTACAAGGAAATCGGACGGGTCAGGGTAAACGCAATGAAATGTTCTGTCTCCTACCACCAATGCCATTCCATGATGTTGCGGCCTTGCAGCGGTTCGACAACGGCCTTAACGAGACTGAGGAGATGCGAAAACAATTTGTATGTATGCAAATATTTTTAAGCTACGTTGCTATAACGGCTGTTTACTAATTTAATTATAAAATTGTATGTTCTAAAGACAAAAAATCCAAGAAATAGGAGGAAAAACAGTCCAAAAGATCGTCAAGCATTCGTTGAACGCTCTCATCGATGACGAATTGGCGCAGAGAGTCGTATGGCTTTTTGGCGCGGAGGGCAAGCCGAAAATATCGAAATTTCATTTTCCTCGCATTATTATTGGTACGTATTATGTGTGCGCATGTATGAATAGATAGGATATTATTTCAATATTTTGTGAAGTAGTTCGCTGTATATGTATGTAATGTTTATTGATCCCCTCGGGGTTACAATGGGCTTCCGTACAATCTTCCATTTCCACTTATACTACTTAAAACTACTTGACATTATTCGCTCGCTCTTACAAACTATTCCTCTCTTCCGCTCCGCTTTATTCCGTTTTCCTTAGCCTATCTCTCTCTCTCCCCTCTCCCCTTGCCTCTCCGACTTCCGTTTCCCTCTTTCACTCCATTCCTCTTTCATTCCTCTTCCTCTTCGTTCCCTTCCCTGCCTAGTTCCCTTTCCCGTTCTCTCCTACACTTCTCCAATCTCCTCATCCATTCTTCTCCTCCTCCTCCTCCTTCATCCAGTATTTCTCTTACCCATTCCCCTATTCCTCTTTCCTCTCCTATCCCTCCTCTGCACCTGTCTATCACGTGTTTCCACGTTTCCAATTCCTCTCCGCACACTCTGCACGTTCTGTCTTCCTCTGCTTCCCAATACCTTCCTTCCCGCATTTCATTCCCTAATCTAAACCTCGCTATTCTCCTATATCTCTCCTCGCTCATTCCTGTCTTTATGTACGCCGGTACGCCTTCTGTCCTTATCTCTCTGTACCACCTATTGTACCTCGACTGTTCTATCCTTTCCTGTCTCTCTTTTTCCTGCCTCTTCCTTTCTTCTCTCTCTTTTCCTTCGTATCCCTCATTCCCTTGTTCCTGACCTGCCTCCTCCGCCGTTCCCTCTCTTCTCCTAAATTCTTCTTTTTCTTCTTCCCATTTTACTTTTTCCCTTCTCTCCCTCTCCTTTATCTCCTGCCAGCATCTTCTTGCCAGCTCACTCCCCCCCCCTTTACTCAATTTCTCCTCATACTTCCATGCCCTTCGTCCTGCCCGTATCCCTAACTTGTCTCTTTTTAATTCCTCCCTCACCATGTATCCTGGTATCCTCCAATCCAACCCCAACACCCATCTTATGTACCGCTCCTGCATCCTTTCCATTGTCTCCCTTTCCTTCCACCCCTATATCTCTGCTCCATATTCCATCACCGTCCATACCAGCGTATCAAAAAGCCACACTCTCCTTCCCACGTCGTTCCCCCATTTCCTCTTCCCTATTCCCCATACCTGCCTCATTATCGTGCCTGCCTTTTTTACCCTGTCTTTTATTTGCGCCTCCTGTCCTCCGTTCCTTTTGAAAATATACCCTAGGTATTTAAATTCTTTAACCTCTTCCATCCTCTCCCCCTTCCATTTCCATTCCTTCTCCTTAAACCTCCCTCCTCCTTTTCTGAACCTCATTGTTTTGTTTTCCCCACATTCACTTCCAACTTCTTTCCTTCAAAATACGTTTCTAACTTTCTTATTACCTTTTCCATTTCCTCTTCCTTTTCCGCCATCACCACCATGTCGTCCGCGTACCCGAGTTTATATATCCGCTCCTTCCCTATTTTGACCCCTCCCCAATTTCCCTCTCTCAGCTCCTCCTCCAGATCTGCCGTCAAAATGTTAAACAATATCGGGCTTAGCGGACACCCCTGCCTTACTCCCTTTTCCGTCCAAAAGCATTCTCCTGTCTCCCCCCTGCTCTCACCCTATTCTTCGTTTCCTCGTATATCTCCTTTATTCTTTCCCTCAGCCCCTTTCTTATCCCCCTCTTCTCCAGAGCCTCCCACAACACCTTCCTATCTATCGAATCGAACGCCGCCTTTAGATCTACAAAAATCGCGACGAGTTTCCCCCTTTTCTTCCCTACCTGTCTTCCTATTACATAGTTCAATATGTATATATTGTCTATTGTCCCCATTCCTTTCCGGAAGCCCGTCTGATTTAGAGGTACGCTCCCTCCTGCTTCCACCTCCTCCTCTAATCTTCCTGCCAATATTGACGTGTATACTTTATACAACGACGGCATCAGGGTGACCCCCCTATATTCTTCTACCCTCTTTCCCTCTCCTTTCTTCACTATAGGTACTATTATTCCCTCTTTCCATTCTTCTGGCCATCCCTCCCCTCTCCATACCCTTCCGCATATTTCTCCCGCCCATTTAACCGCTTTCTCTCCTCCCCCTTTCCATGCTTCATTCGGTATTCCATCTCCTCCCATCGCTTTCCCCTCCTTAATCTTTTCCACCGCTTTCCTTATTTCTTCTCCCCTTATTTCTTCCTCCTCGTCCCTTCGCCTTCCTCCTTCCCTTCCTCATCCTTCTCCTCTTTCTGTACCTCCTAATAGTTTCGTAAAATACTCTTTCCACTCCTCCCCTTTTATCTCTTCACACACTCTTTTCCTCCTTCGTCTTCCTCTATTCACTATCTCCCATATTCTCCTTTCTGTCCTTGCCTCTGCTATCTCCCTTATCATCTTTTCTCTCTCTTCTTCCTTCTTTCTCTCACACAGTTCCTTGTACTCCCTTTTCCTCCTCCTGTATTCCTCCTTCTCTCCTCCACTTCTCCTCCACTTTCTTAGTTCCTTTCTAACCTCCCTTTTCATTTCTCTACTTTCCTCGTCCCACCATCCTTCCCTTGCCGGCCACTTTTCCCGTCCCCCTCCCTCCTCACTTTCCCTCATCGCTGTCTTAATTTTTTCCATTATTTCTTTCCTCCTGTCCAGTCCATTTCCTCCTTCTACTTCCATTCTTTCTATTCTCCTCTTATATTCCTCCTTCATCTTTTCCTACCATCTTCCGCTTCCCACCGTTCTTCCCTTCTTGCTTTGCTTCTTCCTCTCCCTCCTGCCCATTTTTATTTCCACTATCAGCGGGTGGTGATCGGACTCCACCTTATCACCCACCCACATGCTCTTCACCCCCTCCCTTGTCTTCTTATCCCCCAGCACGTAGTCAATCACTGTTTCCCCTCTCCCCCCTGTGTACGTGAACTCGCCTTCTTCGTCTCCCGCTATGTTCCCATTAAATATTTCCCATCCTGCCTCTTCTATCATTTTTATTAGCTTCCTTCCTTCGGTGTTTATTTTCTTGTCCTTTGACTTCCTCCCCTCCTCCTCCTCATCCCTTCCGCCCCCTCCTTCCTTTCATGTCCTTGCGTTAAAGTCCCCCCCTATTATCACCCTTTTTTCTTCTGCTTGTGTCTCCGTGTATTCTTTTAATCTCTCTATCTTCCTTTCTATGTCCCCGTTTACGTACACTGCCACTATTATCTATGCCCCCTCTTCCGTTTCTACTTTCACTGTCATTATTCCTTCCTCCTCACCTCTCCCTTCCCTTCTTTCTGCCTTCATTTCTTCTCTCACTCCTATTATCATTCCCCCCCTCGCCCTCCCCTTCCTGTTTCTTTTCTCTGCCCACTGTGTCATCCATGTATATCCCTTTGGCAGCCTTTCCTTTATTCTCCCCCACCCCTGCTTTTCCACCCACGTCTCCATCATTACTATTATCTCCCACTCCTCCAGTCCCTTCCAGAATTCCTTGTCCTTATTCGTTAATCCCGCTACGTTTCAAAACGTCACCTTCCAGTTCTTCCCTTCCTCTTCCGTCTTTCCCCTCTTTCTGTTCCTCCCTTCTCCTCTCCCTACCCGTTTTTTGCTCCTTCTCTCGTATTCCTCCCTTCTTTCTCTTCGTTCCTAGTTCCCTCCCTTTCTTTCCCCCTCCCGTCTTTCAGCTTTTCCTCCTGTTCGTACCAGAACCATGTGGTCCCGTCCACCACAATCCTCCCATATGTTACCCTTACTCTTTTTCCTCTTCTTTCTTCCTCCTCCCCTATCCTTCCCAACCTCCATTGCATCTGTCTTTCCTTCCATGTTAGGTCGTCCTCTATTCTCTCTCTCCTTCCCCTTAGTTCCTTCTTTTTCATTATTACTTCTTTTTTCCCTTCCAGATTTTCCATCCTAACCACTAACATTGTCCCTTTTCCCTGTCCTATCCCTTTTCCTACTTCTCTCACTTTCTCTATCCTGCCTCGTACCCCTATTTATTCTAGTATCCTTTCCGCCATTTCTTCTATTGTCCCTTCCTTCGTTGCTCCCCTTATTATTAGATTCTTCCTTCTGTCCTCCCTTTCATTCATTTCCATTTTCCTTTCTATCTCTTTTATCCTTTTCTCTGTTCTTCTTTCTTCCCCCTCTCTTCCCTCCTCCCTTTCTCCTCCCCTATCGCTGCTTTTCCTTTCTACTTCTAGCATCCTTAGCCTCTCACTTATCCGTTCTATTTCCTGGTCTTGTCTTTCTACTCTTTCCATCCTCCTTTCCATTTCCCCCACTCTCTCCTCCATTGCTTCCTTCTCCTCCCTCCATCTTTCCTCTGCTTGTCTCATCTCCCCTCTCATTCTCCCCATTTCCTCCTTGATATTTCTTACCCTCTCCTTTACTTCTCCCATGTCTCCTCTTACCTCCTCTCTCATCGCTTTTATCATTTCTTTCACAATCTCCTCCTCCTGCCTCCCTTCTTCCGGCGACCTTTGCACTTTCCTGCTTTTTTGAAATATTTCTCGCTCCTCCTGCTCCCTTTCCTCCATCTGCTCCCTCTTCCTTTTCCACATTTAATTTATTTCCCCCAGGCTCGCGCTCCTTTCCTTTAGCAGTCTCTCCGCATTTGTTTTCCTACCTTTTCTTTTCGCCTGCTCCTCCTCCTCTTTCCTCTCCCCTCCGTCACCCCCATTCTCCTCTTCTTTTCTCTCCTTTCCTTTCCCCCTTTCACTCATCACCGGCTCCTTTTTTCCCTATCTGGACAATTTCTCCTCTGCCCTGTTTTACCTACCATTCGTTCCTATTTTATCCTCCTTTCTCCTTGCCTTTCCTTCCTTTCCGTCCGATGTCGCCACCGGTCTCTCGTCTCGCCGGTCCTTTCTTTCTCCCGCTCGTCCCCTCTACGCCGCTCTGTTCTTCTCTCTGTTCTCCTAACCTCTTTTCCCACCTGTCGGTTCTTCTTTTTCTTTTTTATCCGGCCTTCTCTCCCCCTTTTTCTACTTCTCTACTCACCACCCTGCTGCCCCTCCTCGGTCTCAGGCCCTTTCCCTTTCTCTCCTCTTCCTCTATCCTCCTTTTTTCGCCACTTTCTCACCACTCTGTCACGCACTCAACTTTTCTCGCTTACTCCGGAAACGGAAGTCCTAGTTCGCTGTATAGAAGTCGTCAAACGTTGAATAATATCTTATTGATAATATTTGGTTATTGTCTTTTCCAGATGTCGTAAAAAGCGTTTTTGCTGATGCAAAGTTGAAGGAGATCGAAGCTCGCATCACCGACTGGCTTCGCCGTGGGGGGACCGCATAAAAGCGGTAAACATTGCAACCACCAAAAGGCGTAATCGCAACAGCGAAGTCCAATGAAGATTGTACCATACTTTTTAAAAAATATTTTAACATTAAACTTATGTTTATAACATTTAATTATATTTCACGTATAATTATTAGTTGATGTTTTATTTATAATGACCAAGCCCACTTCTCAACCGACATGACAATATCTTATTAATTTCTTTATTATAAAAATTAACTTATTAACAGTGTAGAATATTTAATATAGCTTAATAATATCCATTTTGATTATTATATGGTAAGCATAGTTGATGAAAGTTTTTTTTGCAATCCGAACGAGTATATATATATATATCTACGCACGTTCATATAAAAAGTAACAAAAAATTTTATCATCTTTGCTTATCATATAATAATTGAAAATCGGTAATATTGAGCTATATTAAATATTCTAGACTATTAACAAGTTAATTTTTATGAAGAAATGGATAGGATATATATCCATTATATATATATATATATATATATATATATATATATCCATATGTGGCCAATAAATAGACAACCTTTCGATAGTACTCTTCGATGCCATTTGGATATCATTTTGCCAACCTTATTCGAATGCCTATTGCACGACTTTTAGATGGCAGTGGTATCTTGGCATTTTTGTGCCTTTAAGAGGACATCTTTCGGATATATCGATTTGGTGACTTCACGGTAACTTACCGACAACTGATAAGAGTTAATCTTTTGTTGACATTTTGGTAACAATTAAAAGTTGTCGTATAGTTAACTATCGGACACGAATAAGTTATCTGCCAAGCGGACATAAGTAATACGTTGTGTAATAGAAAACGGCGTCTTTTTGGACAACCAAAAAGTTATCCGTATCCGTTTCGCATATCTTTCGGATGCTATATGGATAACATTTTGCTACCTGGGTACATCCAAATGATGCAGAGTTGTTCTCACGCGAATATGCATGCAGTGAATTCATCAGACTAGCAAATTTGGCTCACGAATATCTAACAATAAGTGAGTGCATATGGGGCTTATATGGGTGTCACGGCATGAAGAAACTGTAGTGCTCATACGGAGCTCATATTAGCGGCATGGCGTGACGTAACTATGCTGTGCTCATGCGGAGCTCATATTAGCGACATGGCGTGACGTAAATATGCTGTACTCATACGGAGCTCATATTAGCGGCATAGCGTGACGTAACTATGATGTGCTCATATGGAGCTTATATGAGTGTCATAGCGAGAAAAATTTAAAAAATCCAAAAATATTGATTTAAAAAACCTGATAGGATTTTTATATCCCCATATCCTTAATTTATGTTCCTCTGCCTATATGATAAATGGATTAGAACGTATTCTGCCTAGTTAAATTTTGTACCTACCTACGGTTTGAACCACGTCTTCTAATTCGAGAGCTGAGCACGCTACCTACCTAGCCATTCTGACACTGGTGCAAACTTTCTTTGTGTCTGCCTATTTGTATCATTCTGGATTTGTATGCATATCGCCATCATATTGCGCTTATAGGATGTATCACTGACGAATATAAATATCGCCGTCATATTGCGCTCATCGAATGTTCCACTTACAAGGAAAAAGCAGAGCCTGGATGTCGCGAATCGGGTTTCTCCTTTCGCGTGGTGAAAGTTGAAAACCTCCGAATTAACGTCGTTTTTTATTTTTGTCCCATTATGCCTTAGTTGCTGAGATATCGCGATTTGAAAATTTGGGAGTTTCGGCTCGCGCGTACAGTACGTTAAGCGTTGACGCTCGAGACAAGAGCGGGCGTATACGCACAGCATAGTTACGTCACGCTATGCCGCTAATATGAGCTCCGTATGAGTACAGCATATTTACGTCACGCCATGTCGCTAATATGAGCTCCGTATGAGCACAGCATAGTTACGTCACGCCATGCCGCTAATATGAGCTCCGTATGAGCACTACAGTTTCTTCACGCCGTGACACTCATATGAGCCCCATATGCACTCACTTATTGTTAAATATTCGTGAGCCAAATTTGCTAGTCTGATGGATTCACAGCATGCATTTTCGCGTGAGAACAACTTTGCTTCATTTGGATGTATTATTCTGAATCATTATGTGATGCAAATATGACTTCAACGGGAGCACTCATAAGGGATACACAGCTGTGAGACTGTCTATGCCGCAGTGATGATGTACATATGATGTCAATATGAGGTACATCCGTCTCTCTGGGGGCCTATTGGAACAAAAATCAAAAACGACTTTAATTCGGAGGTCTTCAACTTTCATCACGCGAAAGGAGAACCCGATTCGCGACATCCAGGCTCGGCCTTCTCCTTGTAAGTGATACATTCGATGAGCGCAATATGACGGCGATATGTATATTCGTCAGTGATACATCCCATAAGCGCAATATGATGGCGATATGCATCTACATCCAGAATGATACAAATACGCAGACACAAAAAAAATTGCACAAGTGTTAGAATGGCTAGGTAGGTAGCGCGCTCGGCTCTCGAATTAGAGACGTGGTTCAAACCGTAGGTAGGTACAAAATTTAACTGGGCAGAATACGTTTTTAATCCATTTATCATATAGGCAGGAACATCAATAAAGCGTATGGGGATAATAAAAATCCTACCAGATTTTTTTTATCAAAATTTTTGGATTTTTTGTATTTTTCACGCTATGACACTCATATGAGCTCCATGTGAGCACAGCATAGTTACGTCACGCCATGCCACTAATATGAGCTCCGTATAAGTACAGCATATTTACGTCACGCCGTGCCGTTAATATGAGCTCCGTATGAGTACAGCATAGTTCCGTCACGCCATGCCGTTAATATGAGCTCCGTATGACTACAGCATAGTTCCGTCACGCCATGCCGCTAATATGAGCTCCGTATGAGCACTACTTGTCAACGCGACAAGAGCGGGCGTATACGCCCGCTCTTGTCTCGAGCGTCAACGCTTAACGTACTCTACGCGCGAGCCGAAACTCCCAAATTTTGAAATCGCGATATCTCGGCAACTAAGGCCCAGATAGACAGTCGTGATCATCACGCCGTGCATACAATTGATGAAGCAAATCTTACAGCATATAGACTACGTGTCATGATGCAAAGCCGTGAACTCATTTAGTATAGTGAATGTGCAAAGCATTTTGATCTCAATATGTCGTTTAGAAATGCATCGTACGTTTGAAGCACGTTGAACTCATATCGCTGTGCTCAAGTGTCCACAATTAATATCTGAAAATTTTACGTCATATGGAAGTCATCCAATGACTTTGTTGATGAATTCACTGGGTTAGCACTGGTAGTAGACATGCCATGCAAGCAATATGACGGCGATATGCATGTTTGTCAGTGATACATTCTATAACGGCCATATGCATGTTTCTAAGTGATACATTCGTTGAGCGCAATATGACAGCGATATGTATATTTTATCAGTGATACATCCTAGGAGCACAATATGATGGCGATATGCATGTTTCTCAGTAATACATTCCATGACGGCAATATGCATGTTTTCAGTGATACATTCGGTGAGTGCAATATGACGGCGATAAGCCTATTTCTCAGTGATACATCCCATGAGCGCAATATGACGGCAATATGTGTGTTTCTGTTATACATCCTATGACGGCGATATGCATACTTCTAACAAGGAGGAGGCAGAGCCTGGATGTAGCAAATCGAGTTCTCCTTTTGCGCGGTGAAAGTTGAAGACCTCCGAATTAAAGTCGCTTTTGATTTTTGTTCCAATAAGCCTTAGTTGCTGAGATATCGCGATTTGAAAATTTGGGAGTTTCGTCTCGTGCGTACAGTACTTTGAGCGTTGATACTTGAGGCAAGAGCGGCCGTAGCTAGTACGGTAAGACGACAGACCGGCACTCTGAAAGTTCACGGTTCGCGTCCCTATGCTTTTTTTTAATTCAATTTTTTTTTTACTTTTATAATCTCTCATAAGACTTTACATGTGCAGGTAAATAAGAAAATTCGAAAATATGTATTAATAGTTTTATTTATCTATTATATAAAAATAATTAATCTATTAATCACGTCACAATAAGAAAGCAAAATAATATGGTATAAAAAAATAAATAATTAATCTAATTCACAGGAACGCATATTTGAAGATATATATCTTCAAGTATGCTTTCCTGATAGTATTTATAAGGTTAAATATGGTGGCGGTGATATTGCGTTCATTTTATGTTCGTGGTGTCGTAAGCCTTTGTGCTTCCCTTGCTTTTACGATGGTTTCCACCCTCCAATTTGTCAACATACTGATCTGATAGAAGAAGAATCAGAACAATTACCTACGGCGAGATTTGCAAGTGTGCATTAGATTAATTATTTTTTTTTCTACCATATTATTTTGCTTTCTCATTGTGACGTGATTAATAGATTAATTATTTGTTATACAATATTATTTTGCTTTATAATTGTGACTTGATTATTAGATTAATTATTTGTTATACAATACTATTTTGCTATGTAACTGTGACTTCATTATTGGATTAATTATTTTAATATAATAGACGAATTAAACTAGTAATACATATTTTCGAATTGACTTCTTTACCTGCACATGCAAAGTCTTATGAGAGATTATAAAATAAAAATTAAAACTAAAAAAAAAGCACGGGGACGCGAACCGTGAACTTTCAGAGTTCCAGTCCGTCGTCTTATCGTATTAGCTACGGCTGCTCTTGTCTCGAACGTCAACGCTTAACGTACTCTACGCGCGATCCGAAACTCCCAAATTTTCAAATCGCGATATCTCAGCAACTAAGGTCTATTGGAACAAAAATAAAAAACGACGTTAATTCGGAGGTCTTCAACTTTCACCACGCGAAAGGAGAACCCGATTCGCGACATCCAGGCTCTGTCTTCCCCTTGTAAGTGATACATTCGATGAGCGCAATATGACGGCGATGTGTATATTCGTCAGTGATACATCCCATAAGCGCAATATGACGGCGATATGCATCCAAATCCAGAATTATACGAATAGGCAGACATAAAGAAAATTTGCACAAGTGTTAGAATGGCTAGGTAAGTAGCGCGCTCGGCTCTCGAATTAGAAGACGTGGTTCAAACCGTAGGTAGGTACAAAATTTAACTAGGCAGAATACGTTTTTAATCCATTTATCATAGAGGCAGGAGCATGAATAAAGCGTTTGGGGATAATAAAAATCCTACCAGGTTTATTATCAATATTTTTGGATTTTTTTATTTTTCACGCTATCACACTCATATGAGCTCCATATGAGCACAGCATAGTTACGTCTCGCTATGCCGCTAATATGAGCTCCGTATGAGTACAGCATATTTACGTCACGCCATGTCGCTAATATGAGCGCCGTATGAGCACAGCATAGTTCCGTCACGCCATGTCGCTAATATGAGCTCCGTTTGAGCACTACAGTTTCTTCACGCCGTGACACCCACATGAGCCCCATATGCACTCACTTATTGTTAGATATTCGTGAGCCAAATTTGATAGTCTGATGAATTCATTGCATGCATATTCGCGTGAGAGCAACTTTGCTTCATTTGGATGTATTATTGTGAATCATCATGTGATGCAAATATGACTTCAACGGGAGCACTCATAAGGGATAAACAGCTGTGAGACTTGCTATGCCGCAGTGATGATGTACATATGATGCCAATATGAGGTACATCCGTCTATCTGGGCATGGTACGCGACCCCATGCTTTTTTTTTAATTTAATTTTTATTTTCTATTTTATAATCTCTCATAAGACTTTGCATGTGCAGGTAAAGAAGTTAATTCGAAAATATGTATTACTAGTTTAATTCATCTATTATATTAAAATAATTAATCTAATAATGAAGTCGCAATTACAAAGCAAAATAATATTGTATAACAAATAATTAATCTATTAATCACGTCACAATGAGAAAGCAAAATAATATGGTATAAAAAATAAATAATTAATCTAATTCAAGCAAGGGAAGCACAAAGGCTTACGACACCACGAACATAAAATGAACGTACTATCACCGCAGTAATATTTAACCTTATAAATTCTATCAGGAAAGCATATTTGAAGCATCTTCAAATATGCTTTCCTGTGAATTAGATTAATTATTTATTTTTTATACCATATTATTTTGCTGTGTAATTGTGACTTCATTATGGGATTAATTATTTTTATATAATAGATAAATAAAACTAGTAATACATATTTTAGAATTTTCTTATTTACCTGCACATGTAAAGTCTTATGAGAGATTATAAAATTAAAAAAAAAATTGAATTAACCCATTAACGCCCAAGAATCGCGATTTTTTCCTTCATTTTCAAGCCAGATTTTTATTATATAAAAAAAATCATAAAAAATGACGCGATACGTTCCCTAGTATTTTCGGGGGTGCTCTTTCAGAATCTGGGGTCAAAATCGGGTTTTGTCCATTAGGAAAAAAAATATGGCGGGTTTTAAACAAAAAAAACAGGAAAAATCGATGACACTTTTTTTTCAAAATGTTTTTTCACCTCGAAGCCGTTGAAAGGTCCGGTTTTTTTTTCAACCATGGGTGCATAGAATAGTGACGATTGAACAATCAATTTTTTTATTTCGTCGTTGTCAACATTTTCACCCCCAAAATGGCGCTTTTCACCCCCTGAGTGACACGAAAAATTTCACGCTCGGTGTCCTTAATGAAAAGTAGTTGGATTTGGACGAAAATTGGTCCTCGGAGGTTTTTGAGGTCGCTGATTACGATTTTGTTCTCAAAATTCCGAAATTCAAAATGACCGATCCAATATGGCGGACACAAATGCAAAAGTTCGTTTGAATTGGATAAAACGTGGCACTCGGGGGTTTTCGAGGTCGCTGATTATGATTCTGCTCTCAAAATTCCGAAATTAAAAATGGCGGATCCAATATGGCGGACACAAATGCAAAAGTTTATTTGAATTGGATAAAACATGGTACCCAGGGGTTTTCGAGGTCGCTGAATATGATTCTGCTCTCAAAATTCCGAAATAATAAATGGCGGATCCAATATGGCGGACAGAAATGCAAAAGTTCATTTGAATTGGATAAAACGTGGCACTCGGGGGTTTTCGAGGTCGCTGATTATGATTCTGCTCTCAAAATTCCGAAATTCAAAATGGCGGATGCAATATGACGGACACAAATGCAAAAGCTCATTTGAATTGGATAAAACGTGGCACGCGGGGATTTTCGAAGTCGCTGATTATGATTCTGCTCTCAAAATTCCGAAATTCAAAATGGCGGTTCCAATGTGGCGGACAAAAATGCAAAAGTTCATTTGTATCGGATGGAATGTGGCACTCGGGGATTTGCGAGGTCGCTGATTATGATTCTGCTCTCAAAATTCCGAAATTAAAAATGGCGGATCCAATGTGGCGGACACAAATGCAAAAGTTCATTTGAATTGGATAAAACGTGGCACTCGGGCGTTTTCGAGGTCGCTGATTATGATTCTGCTCTCAAAATTTGAAAGCCTTTGGGTATTCAATTAACTGAAAATACCAGGTATTTAAATACCCAAAGGCTTTCGAATTTTGAGAGCATAAATATAATAAGCGACCTCGAAAACCCCCGAGTGCCACGTTTTATCCAATTCAAATGAACTTTTGCATTTGTGTCCGCCATATTGGATCCGACATTTTTAATTTCGGAATTTTGAGAGCAGAATCACAATCAGCGACCTCGAAAATCCCCGAGTGCCACGTTTTATCCAATTCAAATGAACTTTTGTATTGGTGTCCGCCATATTGGATTCGCCATTTTGAATTTCGGAATTTTGAGAGCAGAATCATCATCAGCGACCTCACAAATCCCCGAGTGCCACATTCCATCCCATACAAATGAACTTTTGCATTTTTGTCCGCCATATTGGATCCGCCATTTTTAATTTCGGAATTTTGAGAGCAGAATCATAATCAGCAACGTCGAAAACCCCCGAGTGTCACGTTTTATCCAATTCAAATGAACTTTTGCATTTGTGTCCGCCATATTGGATCCGCCATTTTGAATTTCGGAATTTTGAGAGCAGAATCATAATCAGCGACCTTGAAAACCCCTGAGTGCCACGCTTTATCCTATTCAAATGAACTTTTGCATTTGTGTCCGCCATTTTTTATTTCGGAATTTTGAGAGCAGAATCATAATCAGCGACCTCGAAAACCCGCGAGTGCCATGTTTTATCCAATCCAAATGAACTTTTGCGATTGTGTCCGCCATATTGGATCCGCCATTTTTAATTTCGGAATTTTGAGAACAGAATCATAATCAGCGACCTCGAAAACCCCCGAGTGCCACGTTTTATCCAATTCAAATAAACTTTTGCATTTGTGTCAGCCATATTGGATCCGCCATTTTGAATTTCGGAATTTTGAGAACAGAATCGTAATCAGCGACCTCAAAAACCTCTGAGTACCAACTTTCGTCCAAATCCAACTACTTTTCATTTGAGACACCGAGCGTAAAATTTTTCATGTCACTCAGGGGGTGAAAAGCGCCATTTTGGGGGTGAAAATGTTGACAACGACGAATTATAAAAATTGATTGTTCAATCGTCACTATTCTATGCACCCATGGTTGAAAAAAAACCGAACTTTTCAACGGCTTCGAGGTGAAAAACAATATTGAAAAAAAAGTGTCATCGATTTTTCCTGCTTTTTTTGTTTAAAAGCCGCCATATTTTTTTTCCTAATGGACAAAACCCGATTTTGACCCCAAATTCTGAAAGAGCACCCTTGAAAATAGTAGGGAACGTATCTCTTCATTTTTTATGATTTTTTTTATATAATAAAAATCTGGCTTGAAAATGAAGAAAAAAATCACGATTCTTGGGCGTTTAATGGGTTAAAAAAAAACCATAGCGACGGGAACCGTGAACTTTCAGAGTGCCGGTCTTTCGTCTTACCGTATTAGCTACGGCCGCTCTTTTCTCAAGTGTCAACGCTCAACGTACTCTACGCACGAAACGAAACTCCCAAATTTTCAAATCGCGATATCTCAGCAACTAAGGCTTATCGGAACAAAAATCAAAAGCGACGTTAATTCGGAGGTCTTCAACTTTCACCACGCGAAAGGAGAACCCGATTTGCGACATCCAGGCTCTGTCTTCTCCTTGTTAGAAATATGCATATCGCCGTCATAGGACGTATCACAGAAACACGCATATCGCCGTCATATTGCGCTCATGGGATGTATCACTGAGAAATATGCATATCGCCGTCATATTGCGCTCACCGAATGTATGACTGAAAACATGCAGGTTGCCGTCATGGAATGTATTACTGAGAAACATGCATATTGCCATCATATTGTGCTCCTGGTATGTATCATTGATAAAATATACATATCGCCGCCATATTGCGCTCAACGAATGTATCACTTAGAAACATGCATATCGCCGTCATAGGATGTATCACTGAGAAACATGCATATCGCCGTCATGTTGCGCCCATCGAATGTATCACTGACAAACATGCATATCGCCGTCATATTGCTTGCATGGCATGTCTACTACCAGCGCTAACCCAGTGAATTCATCAACACAGTCATTGGATGACTTCCATATGACGTAAAATTTGCAGATATTAATTGTGGACACTTGAACACAGCGATATGAGTTCAACGTGCTTCAAACGTACGATGCATTTGTAAGCGACATGTTGAGATCAAAATGCTTTGTACTTTCACTATACTAAATGAGTTCACGGCTTTGCATCATGATATGCAGTCAATATACTGTAAAATTTGCTTCATCAATTGTATGCACGGCGTGATGATCACGACTCTCTATCTGGGAGTTATTCAATTTCGTCATCGGTCGAAGGATAACATTTCGAATAATTTACAGTTCGTTATATTGAGGTTATAATTCTGTCATTTCGAAATCTTTGTCGTTCTATATTTGGCCTTTCAAAGTTTTGACCCCCATCCCAATGTGAAATGTGTTGTAAAAAATGCCGAAACACACTTATCCAATGTGAAAGTGTTTTGAAAAAAATGCCGATCGAGAAAGACTCAAAGTTCTCTTCAGGCTATTCTCGATCGTTTCGGCACTTTTCTTCAACAATTTTTAAATTAATTTTCTAACGGGAAAAGTAAAAACTCATTTACGTATTGGGGGAAACATTAATTTTTTTGCCATATTTTTCAATACAGTTTGCACCAAAATTTGGAACGCCCGCTCGTTTTGAGTAACTTCAACATGCGTCCGGCAGGGCGAACGACTGCGGGTTCGGTCGCGTCGATGCACAGTGGGGCAGAATCCCAAAAAGCTGGCCAAAAGTCAAATTTTTGAGTTGTATACATTCGTCTATATATGTTCAGATCTTGTTTACTGATAGTCCTAGGACGAAATTCCGGACCGGGCAGGTTTATACCTGCTCTAGGGTCGCCTCGACATCAGGCGACATTCAGCCGCCGTTCGGTACGCATTAAACAAGCGTACGCGTCGAAAAATTCTTGCCTGTTTCGAAGTGCTGTGAAACGGACGAAACTGTCTCAATTTTAATTCTGCAAAATGGAAAAACTTTCTGAAGGTATGCAGAAAATATAATTATGCACAGTTATTGCTTATTTTATGTTTGAAATATCTAAATTTTGCAACAAGTAAACATAAAAAATTATACATTTTTTTTCGAAAATCGATTTTCTAAAGTAGTTTTAAAAATGTCTTCGCGAGTCTCGACCTTGTTTCAACAAGAAACTGATAGTGTACAGTACTAAATATAATATACTAAAAAACTGGCTGCTCAGGAGTGCTCAACGAATAGTTAGACTAATTTTTAGGGAGAAATACGTGGCGCGACATTAACGGACGTGTGAATGTAATCCATTGATTATTACGTTACAGCGCGTTGGTATATTTTCTGTCTATTAACATAGATTAATATTTATTTATCAATTCCATTTGTAGTATGTTCATTTATTGATTAATATTCATAGATCATTTAAATTTTAATACAGTAATTTATTATTCTAAATGTACGCTTTACGAAAATCTCAACATTTTATAAAATATTCCTGCAAGAACTCTCAGTAGCTAGAACTGTGTTTCCCCCATGTTTGTACGGCGTAACGGTTTTCGGCAGTAAAGGTGTATTAGTGTATACATACATAGTGTATACGTAGTGTAGACGGCGATTCGGCAAGGACTGACGAGGGGCTCCTCGAGCAGCCATGTATGAAAGAAAGGAGCCCGCCTGCTGTTCAGGCTTTATTATACCTGTTGTATACTGACACAGAGGTGATTCTCGTAAAGACAGATTTCATGTAATTTCGGTTTTTTTTCGTGCAGAATGTATGTAAATATATTTGTTAATCATTTATATCATAAATATTCGTTTTCTTTATAAATATAAAATCATTTTTAGTAGTAATAAATTATTTTTGTACATTTCGAGTCAGAACACCGTATATAGTTTTGTTAAGTATAAAATGATTTCAAAATAATGTCATTCAATTTTGTACATGTTTATATTGGTATTTTACAGAGTCTTCCCAATCTTCAAATATGGAATTATCAAGAAGAGATGTTTTTTTCATGGTTAAAGACAGTTTAAAAAACGAACAGAAATTCGTTATTGGAGTTTTGAAAGATGCAATTTTCAAGAAAACAGAACATGTGATACAAGTAGACGAGGATGAAAAGTCATTAGGACTGTTATTTGCAAATTTTCGATCCAGATGGAAAGCAGCAAATAGAGGCCAAGAAAAGTTTCTAAAAAATAATGGAGAATGGTTGAATGGCACCGTATGTTTTTCAACATTATCCGATACTGAATGCACAACATCAACATCTGAGAAGATTGTGAAGAATGCTGAAAAAGGAACATCTGGACGACCTTCGAAATCCTTTGCTTCATCCAGCGATAGATCTAAGAGGCGAAAGACTGAAGAAATACGTTCTACTTTATCTACAGAAGAATTGACGTATGCTGCTCAAACGAGTTTAAGGACTTCTGGTCAAGTGGATGCTGCTCAAGTTCTTAAAGATGTCACATTAACCAGCCCAACAAGAGCCTCAAAATATATAGCTGCTGTTCGGTCAAAAAATGAGACACCTTTAACCCCAGACGAAGCACTTTCTTTGATGATCGAGAAAGGAGAATCAAAGCGCTCTTATCAGCTATCAAGAAATGCAGCTAGAGCACGTAAATGCAAATTATACCCATCATACCATGAAGTAGAAAAAGCAAAAAATCGTTGTTATCCATCAGTTGTGTACATGAATATTACTGAGTCGTGCGCACAAATTAAACTACAGGCTTTACTTGATCATACCACATACAGAATTATACAACTTCAGGCTGATGTCATCGATACCCTAAATTCTGAAATTCTGCAAAAATTAGTACTTCACTGTAAATGGGGATGTGATGGAAGCAGCGGTGTCACGTCCGAGGAAATTCTCCAAACCCTTATTCTTTTTCGTTTATTTTATTTAGTCGATCCGCCTCGTGTTATAACCTCGTATCTCTTCAACACTCAAATATCAAACTCTCAGAAAGAAATGCGAGGTACCACGCAAACAATATGAGAAGACTTTGCCTCTAGCCTAAATAAGTCCCGGCCGATAAGTATTTAGCATGGTGTCAACCGGAAACGAGAACTCGCTAGCACTCGATCTCTTTGCGCACCCGATATAATCTACAACATAACACAGCTCATGTGCATGCTTAGGTCTCAGAATTCGAACTCTATATCCGATATGCCATTTCGCCGAATTGCGAAACAAAGGTCTACTACCTTGCGATGCAGCCTCTATCACATAAGATGCATATAAGACCGATTCTACGAATTAATATATGAATGCGAAAATGCACCACCTTGCAACCTCTATCATATAAGATGCATATAAGACCGATTCTACGAATTAATATATGTATGCGAAAATGCACCGCCTTGCAACCAATCGCGAATTACGCCATACTTCACTGACCAATCCAGAAAAAAATGCATCAATCGAATCATCCCCTCCTTAAGGTATTTTCTCCCATAAGTCATCCCCTCCTAAAATTGCACTTCTCAAAAGATTCCTCCTGCAAATTAGTCTCCCGTCAACTACCATCGGCTCAAGTTCTTTTATAAAATCTCAATCCAAGTCTCTCGACAATCTTCATTAAATTCAGAACTTAGTTTTCCGGCAACCTTCCTTCAGAAAAGCATAATTAACTTCCTATTCGCGAACAACTTACGCGTATCACACCTATTCCTTTTGCGAACTTATAAATATTAATATCGAAATATTCAGAAGTATATCCGAGTTATTCTTCACCCTTAACTGTGTATCGCGATCATATGCTTTAGACATCGTATCCCGTTATCGCGTAGTTGTAAGAACACACATGTACTTTCGACTGTCTCGTACACGAAGAATCACACCAACACGAGGCTGCAGCTTGGGTCTCGAATTCACGAGCGGAGACAAAACAATAAACAGCGAGCGAGCGAGCGCAAGCACCACGCACTATCACCTAATGTAAGCGATACTTGTTTTACTCTATATTATTCCCATCGTTCCGACGGACTTCTTGGTTCGATCTCTTAATTATAATAAAATTAGAATACAGTTAAAACGAGTTTACTGAATTTGTCCCTTATCCTAGTTTTGTCCAAAATCTTTATCTCTGATGACTCCATAGCACTTCCCCTTGATCCTCGTCCCGAGCTATTGCGCCAGGCGTAGGCTCAAAAGAGGAAAACAACAACATATATGCTCATGTCCCCTCAGGACGTGACATATTAATTTTTGGGGGCTCGTCCGGGATTCTCAAAGGGTATGTGCTATCCGTATCAATGTCCGAAGACGAGTCATCTAGCTCGTTAAACCTAAACGTTACTGAAGATTCAGCTAACACGTCACAATATACATTGCGCAGTTCCAACACCCCTTTGCTATCCGGCCTTGAACCAAAGAAAAGGTCAATAAAAACTCTTGATTTAACTCGGAAACAAGGAAGTAAAAACTCAATAACCATGGCGTTAGGTACGAATCAACTTATCTCTCTAAAAGACGCTATCAGCTGCGTTCCCGAGTTTGACGGGGAAAATATCCCATTCTCAGAATTCGTTACTGGATGCGAGGACGCTAAAGATATGCTACCGCCTGAATCCGAAAAATACCTAGTCAAACTAGTAAGAAATAACCTCAAAAATTTAGCCAGAGAAGCCGTGCACGGAACAAAGTTCGAAACAATACAAGCTCTCATTGAATTTCTAAAGAAAATATACACCCCAAATAAGTCCGAAGTTCAATTGCTGGGAGAACTCAGTAATTTATGCCAAGCAAACAACGAGAGCGTAATGGAATTTTCGTCAAAAATCCGAAGAAAGGCAAGAGAAATAGTCGAGGCGCGAAAACTCGCTAATAATGGGGTCGAAGACGACGCCTTCAAAAGAACTGTAGACAACTACTTCCTCACGTGTTTTAAGCGCGGTTTAAAAGAAAAAATCGAGCAACGACTTCCTCCATGCAGAGACGTATCAGAAGCAATTGACCAGGCAATCCAAATCGAACGCGAACTTGCATCGCGAAATCAACTCCACTCATCCTCCGTCAAACCCGAAAAACCTGTGCAATCAAAACCAGTGAGGATTTGCAATATTTGTAAAAAAGATAATCATTTAACAGAGGCATGTCGGGTTGCAGCTATTACCTGCCAAATATGTAAAAGCCAAGGCCACGGCGCAAATCAATGCCGTAATAAACAGAATCGATCGGGATCAATCACATGCCAAATTTGTAAGAAAATTGGCCACACCACAGATCGGTGTTACGCAAATCGCCAGTCAAGCCCAATAATTTGCCAGCTTTGTAAAAACTCTGGCCACACGGCCTCCGCTTGTCCCACACGCGGCAAATCCTCCAACTTTTCAAATAATCATCAGCGCCAAAATAACGCACCCGAATGTCAGTTCTGCCACAAAACTGGCCATACAGCCGACCAGTGCTTCAAACTTAAAAACAACTCAAATAATAATTCAAACAACGAACGACTTGTTTGCCGATACTGCAAACGCGTGGGGCACACATTAAACAATTGTCGTACCCGTGAGTACAATAACTCCCGTAATCAATCGGGAAACGGGGCGAATACCCCTCGGACGGACGCGCCGAGCGGTTCCCCGGCCCCAACGCGTCCGGCAAATCCCGTCGCGACAGGAACCACGAACGAGGTTATCCTACCTATTCAATAAATGCCGAAAATTTCGACAAACTGCCCTCGGTGTGTATCGGAACACTACCGGAAAAGGGGCAAGTTTCAATGTTGTTAGATTCAGGTGCCATCCCCAATCTGATCAAAAAGGAATACACGAAGAACCTGGTAGACATCGACGAAACCGATGTCATTAAACTAACCGGTATATCCGAACTACCAGTGTTCGCATTAGGGAGCGTGTTACTTCGTGTACTCGATTTCGAGTCCCTATTCCACATTATACCAGATGAGACACCGCTTCCGTACCCCGGTTTACTGGGATCTCGGTATTTTTTCGGCACAAAAGCCAAAATAAATTATGAGTCAGAATGCCTCGAATGGGGAGGCGAATCATGGCCTTTTGAAAAAGAAAATGAACCCGATCAAATTATGGAAATTCCTGCACGTTCAGAAACATCCTTCTACGTAAAGGTAGAAAATCACAACTTAAAAGAGGGTTATCTATCCCCCTTAAAAATCAGCAAAGGTGTTTATGCAGGCGATTGTCTAGTAACAACCGTCCAGGGTAAAGCCCATTTAAGGGTATACAACACCACCAACGACCCCGTACGACTGATCGTACCAGTCGTAAAATTAGAGGAATTTGACATTATCGATGATTTGACAAAAACCAATGCTGAAATCGATTGCATGAAAATCGCAAAACCTGCTCCTGATTCATCGCCTCGTGATCTTCTCAATTCCATCGTAGACTGCAAGTCAGCTACGCTATTCCAGAGCCCAAAAGAGGCCAATTTTAAAAAATCGACGAAAAATGTCGAATTAAAAACCTGGCATCGCCCCAAAGAGAGCGATGATCAAGGAAAATTTAGAAAAATTTACGGTAGCGAGGAAAGAACTGGAACTGAGATCACAATTTTTAACTCCAGTTCAATCCCTCGTGACTCTTCTATTTCAAGCGACGATTGCAAGACAATCGCGTATATCCAGGGCCCAAAAGAGGCCAATAAAAATACTTCAACAAAAAGCGTCGTTCCAAACCTTCACCATTGTTCCAACGAGAACAGTGAACTGGAGGAGTCCGAAAATTTCAGTAGCAAGGAAAAATCAAATCCAAATCAAAACAAGAACCAGGAACCAAAATCCATGAAACCCAAAAACCAAAAGTCAAAAAGAAATCAAGAAAACAAAGTAACTTCTATTCCCACCTCTGAGCAAATTCCTTGTAAAAATGACTCAGAGCGCTCAGAAACCATCCAAAAACTCTTACGACTGGATCATCTCGCTCCAGAGGAGCTAGAGCACGTTGAAAAAATAATTAAAAATTACGCGGACAGATTCCACATTAAAGGCGAACCTCTCGAAGCTACACACATGCTGTGTCATAAGATTCCTACGATCGACGATCTACCAATAAACACCAAACAATATCGGTTCCCCCAAGCGCTCAAGGGCGAAGTCCAGCGTCAAGTGGACGAGCTATTAGAGACCAAAATAATAAATCACTCCGAGTCACCAAGCAACAGTCCTGTCTGGATTGTCCCAAAAAAACCAGACTCCAATGGTAATAAACGTTGGCGTATGGTAATTGATTTCCGCGCTCTAAATGAAAAAACAATCGGTGATTCATATCCGTTGCCAAATATAACGGATATTTTAGATCAATTGGGACGTGCAAATTATTTTTCAGTCTTTGACTTAGCTTCCGGTTTCCATCAAATCCAAATGAACCCCGAAGACAAACAAAAAACCGCTTTCTCTACCCCATACGGGCATTACGAGTTCTCAAGAATGCCCTTCGGGCTCAAAAACGCCCCGGCGACTTTCCAGCGCTTAATGGATATCGTGTTGAGTGGACTGCAAGGGGTATCCCTCTTTGTCTACCTCGACGATATCGTAATCTACGCCAAAAATCTAGAGGAACACGGAACAAAAATTCAAGAATTAATGAATCGATTACGAAAAGCAAATCTCAAACTACAACCGGATAAGTGCGAATTTCTTAGACCAGAAGTTAGCTACCTCGGACACATCATTGGTAAAGACGGTTTAAAACCTGATCCAAGCAAACTAATGGCAGTCAAGGATTTTCCGATTCCCAAAAATGTCAAAAACATTCGACAATTCCTGGGTTTAACCGGTTATTATCGCAGATTCATCAAAGATTTCTCAAAAATCGCAAAGCCACTGACTCATCTTTTGGAAGAAAAGATCGATTTCAGTTGGACTGACGAAACCCAAAACGCCTTCGAAATCTTGAAAAATAAGTTATGCGAAGCTCCGATCCTTCAATATCCCGATTTCGAAAAACCCTTTATCATAACAACAGACGCTTCCGGTTTCGCACTAGGCGGCGTTCTATCTCAAGGGGAAATCGGGAAAGATAGACCTATAGCTTTCACGTCGCGCGTATTAAGCGGGGCAGCTCTACGTTACGATACGTATGAGAAGGAAGCAATGGCAATCATACATAGTGTAAAAACCTTCCGACCCTATATATACGGTAGGAAGTTCACGCTCGTCACTGATCACAAGCCTCTCGTGTGGTTTAAAACTGCAAAAGACGCGAACGCGCGTGTCCTCAAATGGAGACTCAAACTCTCCGAATATGAATACGAAGTCGTTTATAAACCTGGAACCCTGAACGTAAACGCGGACGCCTTATCGCGCAACCCTATTGAAAAAATCGAAGAGGTAAGAGCGATTCCACAATGCGAACAAAAGCTAGTCGAAAATCCGGAAAACGCGTTATCCGACATAATCCGTCAATTAGCAGAATCAAGCAATAACGATAGCGATAGTAGCAACAAAAGCCCAACAACCATTACAACTCAGGCTGAAGTTCATCCAGTCCCGATAATGGAAGAAATAAATGTTGTTACCCGTGCCCAAACGAAAAAGGGCACATCCCCAGACCAAATTAAAAAAATCAGAGCAAAAGAAACATTCGATAACAAAAATCAAGGTAAAACCAGCGTGCCCGCTCCTGAAGGAGTGGACGCCAATTTTAAATCTCAACGGTATACGCGAAGAACTCGTAAGGCCGTGAATTATGAAGAGAGCAGTAGCGACGAGACCGAGGCCGACGTAATAAGATCCGCGCGCGTCACTCGACCTAGGAAGGCCGCGCGCCCGAAGACATATGACGACTCTAACATATCCAATGCACCTCTTATCGCTCACTGCAACAGTCCCACTGACCCTGATTCCGATAATTCGGTAAACTCGGACTCCAGTTCTATTGACTCACAATTCGACGAAAACGACAACTCATCAGCTGATAAAGGAAAGCCATCTGAATTAAAAATTGCAAATTGCATCAGTACCAAAGAGTTGTTCTCTTTCCGGAATGACAATTTGGTCTACTTCATCGATGCAACAGGAAACCCATGTGATCATGGGGGACAAAAATTATTAGAAACAAACAAATTTCCCCTCTGGAAAGACCTAACTGTAGGTCATGCTTATAGAAAAAGGGTTGGAAAAAAACAACATATCGCAATGGTTATTCGTGGTAAACAATCCGAGTCGCTATCAGTAATATCCGAAAACGTCAAACGAACAGTCAAAGAATTAAAGGAAATTTGTGAAACCTCCAACCTTCACTCGATCAGTATTTGCCACAGTCAACACATCGAACATTTAATTTGGGCTGACGTAATAAACATCGTAAAAGAAACGTTCAAACACAGCGAAACAAAAATAATAGTCTGTTTGGGAACTCTGAGTTACGTACCGATTGAAAAACGCGATTCAATATTTTATGAAATGCACAAGTCCCCAATTGGTGGACACAAGGGTGTCTCAAAAACATACAACAGAATAAAACGCGAATATTTTTGGGAAGACTTAAAATCAGATGTTCAGAGACGCATACAACAATGTCTGGAGTGCCAACTCAAGAAATTGGTCCGGATCAAAACAAAACAGCCAATGATCATAACGGATACGCCGGGAACTGTTTTCGAAAAAATATCTATGGATATCGTAGGTCCAATGCAACGCACTTCAAGCAACAATGAGTATATCCTAACGATACAGGACAATCTCTCGAAATACTGTATCGCGATTCCGCTCCCAAATGCACTGGCAACAACGGTCGCCGATGCTTTCATAAAACGATTTATATGCGTGTTCGGAGCACCTAAGGCCCTACTAACCGATCAAGGGAGCAATTTCTTGAGCGGCCTTATGAAAAGAGTTGCTAAACGCTTCCGAATAAAACGATGCCGAACGACGGCGTTCCATCCACAATCAAACGGAGCGCTTGAAAGATCGCATCACGTTCTGGCCGAATTCTTGAAACAGTACACTGACAAAGACAACGAATGGGATCAGTGGCTGGAACTAGCAATGTTATCATACAACACTAGCGTCCATGAGAGTACCAGATACACGCCCTACGAAATAGTATTTGGCAAGGTAGCAAGGGTCCCATCAAGCGAACCGCTTCGGGAATCTGATCAATTACCAAATTATCGCGGATACCTAATTGATTTGATCACGCGCATCAATGGAATACGCAATATCGCATATGAAAACCTCGTTGCTTCAAAACACCAGTCAAAACGGTACTATGATAAAAACGCAAACCCCAAAAACTTTAAAGTCGGAGATTTCAGCTATCTACAAAAGGGTTCTAAACCAGGCAAATTAGGCGACCATTATTCCGGTCCACATAAAGTTTTGGAAAAATTAGAAAAGGGAAACGTCAAAATTCAGCATAAAAACAAAACTCGAATCGTTCACGAAAACCGATTGCGATATTCACACATAAATACCAAAGAGAAACCAAAAAGAAAAAGGGGGTCGACTCGAGTCGAGGATTCAGACTCTAACAACTAAATACTAATCAATTATTACATTGTTCTCAGATGATCGGCATCCATTTAATTTGGGCATTATGCTTATTTCACCCCGTTGCTGCCATGGTGGGTTACGACTGCGGATCAAGTGCGCCCAATATAACAACGATTTCACTACTGGACGTTAAACCTTGCGACAACCCTGCTCCAAACACACGAACCGTAGGAAAATACATCCAACTCTTACAACTCAACGACTACTCTGAAACCATGGTTATACAATGTAAAATCGAGATTTTGAGAACGATATATCACTGTGGCATGTTTTCGCATGTGTCCATTGTTAATAACGGCCAAACGGAATATCTCGAGGTCACTCGGCGGGACTCATGCGAAGAAATGCACAGATACGGCACCACTCAAGTAGCCCACAATGTGATACGCGGGTTAAAAGATAACCAAACTACCACAATCAGCATTACCCTCGCCGGCAGTATAGCAAACAATGGCGAGTGCAATGGTGCATCGTATTCAGATCCGTACGGTACTTGGAACAACGTTGTTGTTCAAGGTACGGTAAAAATCACGTTAGGAAGCTATATGGCTCAAGTTGCGCTGAACTCGAACCAAATTCATTTAAAATCAGGGACTACTTGTACCTTGTTAACAACAACGTGTATCGACCCTTACGGAGGATACACTTTTTGGAGCTCAAGACCGAGCGACGACTGCAAATTTGACAAATATGGCATCCTGTATGAAGGAATATCCAACAAAATAATTGAAACCGAAACAGAAACCGAAAACACAGTTTACTCAGTAACAACCAGCGACGTTACGTTCGCGCTATCCGTTAGAAAAACTGACCAAATTTGCGGATATAATATTTTCGCCACCGAACACCCAAAACTTTTTATATTCGAAACAACGCGAAGCGCTTCGTTCGCAAAACATGGAAAATTCCCCGTGGCTAATCTCGACATATTTGCGTACGTCAATTCTAAATTTATCTATGTAGAAAGACATATCCGACAACAAATGAAAACTTTGTATCATAATATGCTAGACCAACAATGTAACAAAGAACGGCAAATGCTTCAAAATAGTTTGTCCTTGGCGACCCAAGCTCCCGACGAATTCGCATATAACATCATGAAGGGACCAGGATATATGGCTGTAGTAGCCGGAGAAGTAGTTCACATAATCAAATGCATACCAATAGAAGTAAACTTGAGAAGGCTAAAAGAATGCTATAACCAGTTACCAGTAACTCGTGGAAACGAATCATATTTCCTCACACCCAAAACTCATATCCTTTTGAAAAAGGGAACCCAAATGACTTGTAATTCCTTACTCCCTCCTTACTACCTATTCGGCAATACATGGTACAAGTTCTCGCCAGCTCCGGACGAAACTATGCCACCCGCGAGTATGGAGCCTATGACAAAACCAACATGGAAATATACCAATCCAACATCCTTAGCATCAAGTGGCATCTATTCAAAGGAGGACATCGACAATCTCCGGGAACGTATTATGTTCCCCATAGAAGAACCCGCTGTACTCAACCACGTGGCACGCGGAATGATCGGTCAACCTACTGTCGACCAGGGGATACATGTGTTGAACATGCCAGACAATAACAGTCTTGAAAATCTCGCCGAATCCATCTGGAGTCGTACATGGGGGAGATTCATCCAATTCGGAACAGCTAGCGCTGGTCTCATCGGAATTTTCATCGTCATCCGAGCCATAAAACTCTTCGTGGACACCTTAATACATGCATACAGCATACACACTGTGTATGGCTGGTCAGTGTGCCTCATCGGTGCAATCTGGGATTCAGTGACTCATCTACTCATACATCTGGCCAAGCGTCCTAAGAACATCCCGCCGACAGACGAGGAGGAACACAACATTGGAAAATCTCAAGTGTCATCAACTATGAACACCGAAACCGTATTGTACCCGAATATATCCGAAGAATTCCACAATCCTCGTACCTTTCCCTAAGTGGCACACGAGTACATAAAGTATCAATAATTATAATTCATTTTTTTTTGTTCTACTTTCCAAGGGCTGCATGATTAATTTTTCTCTTAGCCTTTTCAGAAAAAAGTAAAATAATAATAATAAATAATAAAATAAAAATTAGAGTAAATTACCAATAATAATCTCGATATATACAAATCATATTTTTGCTTTCATTATAAAAAAAAAAAAAAAAAAAAAAAAAAATATATATATAAATTAAAAAAAAAAATATAAAAGGATAAATAGCGAATAAGACAACGAAGACCAACAATGAAAAAGACAACAACGAACCAAATGACAACGAAAACCAACGACGAGAAGAATTGTCAACGAGGAAAGAGACCACTTCGCAAACCATCGAAGAACCACGTAGTCCGAAGTACAACGAAGAGAGCGCACAACCAGTCGACGCAAACGAAACAACCACGAAAACAAACAACTTTTGAAGGAACAGAAACTTTTTCTTTATTAAAAAGGTTTCGTCTTCCACACGGCGCCAAAACAATGCGCATCGACAAACACGCATTCGTGAAATCACTCTCTACTGATGACCGCCGGAAGATCCCAGTCATCATACGCGGCATACAACCCGCGGGGGTCCTCCCAGGCCGGATGGTCCCAGTCATATTCCGGATGGTCTAATCCCCAGCGACCCTCCAACATCCACCGGACACCGAAAACATCAAATCCCCACTGGAGATGGAGGAAATGAAGTGCTCTCCGGTTATCCTCGCGTTCTTGACGACGGGCCTTCGCCACCTTGACAAAGGACCCCTGTAACGCGAAAAGAAAAATTAGCAAATAGGTTTTTACTTTCTCCGATTTCTTTTTTTATATATATATATATACTGTTATCATACTTTTTATACATTAGGAATGATTAACATTTTTTTTTACTCACCATGAAAGTTTCAGAACGTCGATTCTTTGGAGCCATTTTTTTTCCCCCTTTCTTCTCTTGTCTCTTCCGTAAAAATAGTATGATACGACGCGGATACAATCGACAAATATTTTTTTTACGAATGAGATGGTCACCACGAAGACCCTGTTTAAATACACTTCGCCCCACCAAGACGAAAAGTCATCCTTGTCGTAGCTAACAGTCTGATTGAGCGAGACGCCCAATCTTAAAGGGGGGAGGTGTCACGTCCGAGGAAATTCTCCAAACCCTTATTCTTTTTCGTTTATTTTATTTAGTCGATCCGCCTCGTGTTATAACCTCGTATCTCTTCAACACTCAAATATCAAACTCTCAGAAAGAAATGCGAGGTACCACGCAAACAATATGAGAAGACTTTGCCTCTAGCCTAAATAAGTCCCGGCCGATAAGTATTTAGCATGGTGTCAACCGGAAACGAGAACTCGCTAGCACTCGATCTCTTCGCGCACCCGATATAATCTACAACATAACACAGCTCATGTGCATGCTTAGGTCTCAGAATTCGAACTCTATATCCGATATGCCATTTCGCCGAATTGCGAAACAAAGGTCTACTACCTTGCGATGCAGCCTCTATCACATAAGATGCATATAAGACCGATTCTACGAATTAATATATGAATGCGAAAATGCACCGCCTTGCAACCAATCGCGAATTACGCCATACTTCACTGACCAATCCAGAAAGAAATGCATCAATCGAATCATCCCCTCCTTAAGGTATTTTCTCCCATAAGTCATCCCCTCCTAAAATTGCACTTCTCAAAAGATTCCTCCTGCAAATTAGTCTCCCGTCAACTACCATCGGCTCAAGTTCTTTTATAAAATCTCAATCCAAGTCTCTCGACAATCTTCATTAAATTCAGAACTTAGTTTTCCGGCAACCTTCCTTCAGAAAAGCATAATTAACTTCCTATTCGCGAACAACTTACGCGTATCACACCTATTCCTTTTGCGAACTTATAAATATTAATATCGAAATATTCAGAAGTATATCCGAGTTATTCTTCACCCTTAACTGTGTATCGCGATCATATGCTTTAGACATCGTATCCCGTTATCGCGTAGTTGTAAGAACACACATGTACTTTCGACTGTCTCGTACACGAAGAATCACACCAACACGAGGCTGCAGCTTGGGTCTCGAATTCACGAGCGGAGACAAAACAATAAACAGCGAGCGAGCGAGCGCAAGCACCACGCACTATCACCTAATGTAAGCGATACTTGTTTTACTCTATATTATTCCCATCGTTCCGACGGACTTCTTGGTTCGATCTCTTAATTATAATAAAATTAGAATACAGTTAAAACGAGTTTACTGAATTTGTCCCTTATCCTAGTTTTGTCCAAAATCTTTATCTCTGATGACTCCATAGTACTTCCCCTTGATCCTCGTCCCGAGCTATTGCGCCAGGCGTAGGCTCAAAAGAGGAAAACAACAACATATATGCTCATGTCCCCTCAGGACGTGACAGCGGTCAAAGTGTTTATAAGCAAAAATTTGATGAGGCTGGAAAATCTGATGAAAGCATTTTTTATACTTCTCTGGTACCTTTGCAATTAATCTGCAACAATCACGAGACGGATGAAGGAACTATTGTGTGGAAAAATCCTAGACCTTCATCTCCTCGATTCTGCAGACCAATACGATTGCAGTTTGTACATGAAGATGTACAATCAACATTGAAAGAAGTTACCGACATTGAACAGCAGATTGCGGGTCTTGCACCATACACTACTGAACAAAATGAAAAATCAATTTCAGTAACCTATTGTATGTCGTTTACGATGATAGACGGCAAAGTCTGTAACGCTGTAACCGGTACCACTTCTGCACAACGCTGCTTCCTGTGCAAAGCCACCTCTAAAGATTTTAATAACATCGACAAAATTATAAAAATGGACATTACTACAGATAATTTAAGATTTGGCATATCTACATTACATGCGTGGATTCGTTTTTTTCGAGTGCTGTTTGCATTTGTCGTATAAGCTCACAACTCAAAAGTGGCAAGCTCGTGAAGAGGAAGTGAAAAACATTGTGAAAGTACGCAAGGAAGACATAGAGACTCAATTTAAGACAACACTGGGGCTTATCGTTGATCGACCAAAGCCAGGATATGGCAGCTCAAACGATGGAAATACCGCCCGCCGCTTTTTCGAAAATGCTAATATATCTGCTGAAATAACAGGAGTCGATGAAAATTTAATTCACCGATTTCATGTTATTTTGCAGGCAATTTGGAGCGGGTATGATATAGACGAAGAAAAATTCAAAGACTATTGTGTAAATACTGCCCGTTTATTCGTTGCTTTATATCCATGGTATTACATGCCAACATCTGTGCACAAAGTGTTGATGCACGGAGCAGAAATTGTAAAATATGCCCTTTTACCGATCGGACAACTTTCTGAAGAGGCCCAAGAGTCACGCAATAAGGACATAAAGAACTACAGGTTACATCATTCAAGAAAATGCTCTCGAGAATCGAATATGAGAGACATTTTCTATAGGCTCTTAGTATCATCAGATCCATTTCTCTCAAGCATCAGGAAATTGCCCCAGAGACCGGCGAAATCTTTACATAAAGAAGCTATAGAAATGTTAAAACAACCTGAAGTCACCAGACAAGAGATAAGGAACGATTCCGATTTGGATACAAGTGGGTCAACATCAGAATCCGAATCGAATGATTCCAACATTGAAGATGACATACAAGATTTTTGTTACTAGAAGTAAATAACAGATATTTGATTTATTGCAAATTTTGTACTCAAGAAATTGTTCAAAAATAAAAACATGGCTCAAGAGATTTTCTACTCATTTAAACCTAAAAATATTAAGAAACATTTTCTATTAAAAAATATTTCAAAATTGAAAATTTTTGTGGAATCGTCTATATATCGCGTCTGCTATTTTGAAAATTAACATTCCTATAACAAATTCGTAATCAGCGATCCCAAAAACCCTTAAGAAATATGATTGGGTATTTTTTACTGAATTATTTGACTAATTGGTTGAATTATGTCCGCCATTTTGGGTCCGCCATTTTGAAAATCGTAATTCTGATAACAGATTCGTATTCAGCGACCCCGAAAACCCTCGAGAAGAGAATTGGAGATCATTTTGGACACTTTCCGAATTTTGGCCAGCTTTTTGGGATTCTGCCCCACTGTGCGTCCTTGCTGCGGCCGCTCCCCTCACTCGTGCTGCTGTTCTTTCGATGACCTGCCCTTCTCGCGCCCTTGGGCTCCCACGGGTGCCACTTGCCGCTGCGGCTGCTGCTGACGACCACTTTTATTTTTGTTGCGACGCCAAAATTTCTTCTTTGTAACTGTAAAAAATAAATACCAAAATGTAAAAATAAAATACACTACTCAAACAAATTAAGGGATATTTAAAAAATTCCAAATTTTTAGCTGATTTTCAACAAGGGATAACTCGGAGAAAAATGGTCGTACAAAAAATAAAAAAAAGGAAATTATAGCTTCAAGTATCTAGTTTTCAGATCTGGACTGTAAAATTTGTTAGCGTGGGCGGTTTTCTTGTAATCATCCGAAAACCAACGAAATTTTTTTTCCAAATTTTTGCTCGTCTTCAAAATGGTCAGTCGACTTCAATTAATTTTTTTTATCATACGACTATAACAGTCTTATAGACAATTTAATCAGCTTTAATTTGACCTTTTAAGGAGCTCCGTACGATGATTTGGCGCAGAGTAATCGTCGATCAAAGCAAAAAAGTCCATTTTAACATTGACAATTGACAATGACAATCAATTACTCGAGAACTAATGACCGTACAGAAAATAAAATGTTTTATCAACAGCCCCTAATTGCATGTCATAGAGCATGTTTTGTAGTTTCTAAAACCCTACTTTTATTTACAAAATTAAAATGGACTTTTTTGCTTTGATCGACGATTACTCCGCTCCAAATATTTGTACGGAGCTCGTTAAAAGGCCAAATTAAAGCTAATTAAATTGTCTAAAAGACTTTTATAGTCGTATGATAAAAATAAAAATTATTTGAACTCGATAGACCATTTTATAGACGAGAAAAAATTTGGACAAAAATTTCGTTGGTTTTCGGATGATTACAAGAAAACCACCCACGCTAAAAAAATGTACAGTCCAGATCTGAAAACTAGATACTTGAAGCTATCATTTCCTTTGTTTATTTTCTGTACGACCATTTTTCTCCGAGTTATCCCTTGTTGAAAATCAGCCAAAAATTCGGAATTTTTCAAATATCCCTTAATTTGTGTGAGTAGTGTATTTTATTTGTACATTTTGTCCATCATAATTTCGGTGAAAACTACAAATTTTTTTCTTCGGCCCACCATAATTTTTTTAATTGTCGAGAAAAAAACCGCTACGCTACATTGTAGCGACACTATTCACGGATGAGCTGATTTTTTTTGCAGATGTGACATGACCGGGCAACAGCTGAGACAACGACCGCGCGTATCGTGCGGAGGACCTCCGCGGCAATGTGCATAACGGCGCCATTTTTTAATATTTTGAGTGGAAATTTATTAACTTTATCCTTAAAGCCCTTGCTGACGTTGTGTAAAAAAATAAAAGTATTCCGGCCCATACTTTCGAGTTTATTACTTTTTTTTCAAATACCCATTTTCGATGGGCCAAGGTGGCCAGAATCCTTAAAGTCTTTAAGAGGGGATATACATTTACAACAATCAAATAATCAATTTCTATTCTTTAAGGGATAACACCACTCTAAGAATTTGGACAAAACGTTTCCATTTGTCTTCAATAATACTTTGGGGTCATAAAAATAATATGCAATTGGTATGCAGCGAGTTTTTTTTTAAGGTTGGATAAGTGTTTATACGTAAGGCAGGATTGCAATCACAAGAGCCTCGCGGTTGATATATCAGCGTGCGGGCTCTGAGTGCAGTCGACGCGGGTTCGAACTCCGGTAGCCAATGTCTTTTTAAATTAAACATATATGAATTAAATATCATAAATAATGCCTGGACAGGCAAGAATAGCTGAAGCGAAAGTAAGTTCACAATTTTTTGAATATAAAATTAAGAAAAAAAATAGATTAAAAAAGTCGATTAACCAGGGATTGAACCCGGACCGCAAGCATCGTCAATCCGTCACGCTGCCAACTCAGCCATGACGCTCATTGAGGATAGAGAAACATTTATGATACACGCTTATTCATAATGTTTACTGTTGAAAAAAACGCCGTAACGACCGCGGCAAAAGCTCGAGATTTCTTTTTGAACCTTCCACGGTCGTTTCGGCGTTTTATTTTTCAACGCGGTTCGTCGTTAATTTTTTTAACCCGCATTCTCGGCATAAACGGCCCACCGAGAGACAACAATTTTCTCGATAGATGTTTTTCTCTTTGAAATTCATTTAATGCATATTCCAATCCGCCGTACGGCTACACAGATGTCGAGATCGATCGGACGGAAAACCTCGCTCCGTTCGCCTGTCGAGCGAGCGAGGGGCAAAGATTTTTCCCCCACCAAGCTACCCATTCGTGTGCACGCTGACTGCGATATCGACATGAGCGGTGCTCACGACTCGCGCGGCTACAAGGCAATCTGCTACCTCGACAGAGGCGATGCACACAAAATAATATTCCCGAACTCGCCGCCGCGATTTAACGCCATTTGAGAGGCACGCCGAAAAGGGGAGCGTTGTACATCTCCCTACTAATCTCTGGTACCGCTACGGCGCACTCCACATGAGCGGTACATTTGCGGTACGTGGTTAGCTAGAGCGAGGTTTTCCGTCCGATCGAGCTCGACATATATGTGTGGCCGTACTGTGGATTGGAATATGCATTAAAGTGAAAAACATGTATCGAGATTATTGTTTTCTCTCGGATGCCCGTTTATGCCGAAACTGCGGGTTGAAAAAATTAACGACGAACCGCGTTGAAAAATAAAACGCCGAAACGACCGTGGAAGGTTCAAAATGAAATCTTGAACGTTTGTCGCGATCGTTTCGGCATTTTTTTTCAACAGTAAACATTATGGATAAAGGTGTATCATAATTGTTTTTCTATCCGTAAAATGCGTCGCGGCTGAGTTGGCAGCGTGACGGATTAATGTTGCTTACGGTCCGGGTACAATCCTCCGGTAAACAAATCTTTTTTTTCTACTTCATTGTATGTTCAGAAAATTTCGAACCTAGTCCAGTCGAGATAGGTCTAAAATTCCGTTCACCTTGAATTAATTCGGGGCTTCGATTTTATTTTTTTATCCTTAGGGAGGGGAGGGATGGTTCGTAGTTTAAATCTCGATTTTCGTGATCATCCCCTCGGTGTGTTTGCCGCCATCTTGATTTAAAGAGGAATTTTTTGTTTTTCGATTAACTCACTTATTTTCAATCTCAGAGTGAAAATGATCAAATGAAAAGTTGTGGGATGTGTAATTCCCCACAAGTTTGGTGATTATAGTTTTTACTCTAGGATCGATATTTATAGAGTTACACTGCAAATAGGGGTAAACATTTTTTTGTTAATTATCTCGTTTATTATGAAGTTTATTGTAAAAATGGTAATAAATAATCACGTAGGCATTTTTATTTCCTTCAACTTTGGTTATTTGAATTTTTACTCTCGGATCAATATTTTCAGACTTATACTTAATTAAGGGGCGAACTTTTTTTTATGTTTAGTTATTTCGTTTATTATCAAGTTTATCGTAAAATAGGTAACAAATAATCGGGTAGGAAATTTTATTTTCGTCAACTTTCATTAGTACCATTTTTACCCTAGGATCAATTTTTTAGGAGTTATAATTAAAATAGGGGTGTCCTTTTTTTCTTCAATTTATTATTGAATTTGTTATAAAAATAGTGATGGACAACCATACATAATTCAAATTTCTTCGACTTTGGCTGTGTTCTCTCGTCGCAAAGAGCCATTCCAGAAAGTAGAAACCTGTGGATTTTAACACCTGATTAGTTCTTTTAATCGTAGGGTCGTAGGGTAAAAATGGTAATAAACAAAGATGAAGCAAATAAAATTCCCTACCTGATTATCCATTACCATTTTTACCACAAACTTGATAATAAACGAAATAACTGAACATAAATAAAAAGTTTACCCCTAAATTAAGTATAAGTCCGAAAATATTGATCCTAGGGTAAAAATGCTAATAACCAAAATTGAAGGAAATAAAATTCCCTAGCTCACTATTCATTACCATTTTTACGATAAACTTTATAATAAACGAAATAACTTAACATAAATTAAAAAGTTCACCCCTAAATTAAGTGTTGGAGTGAGTGGGTGAACGGAGAAAAGAAAGAAACACGTAAGGAATTGATAGGAGCACTTGAGAACGGATTTATTGGGATGAGGATGTGACGACAGTGAGAGCTCGTCAACGAATGAATAACAAACTCGTCTCCAGGTGGACTAGAAGTCTTCTTTTCTTGGCAGTCGTCTGAACGCTGCTGCGTGGGGAAATAAATGCTCCCTGCGTTACAGTCAGAACGTCGTATTGATGTCGGGGACATTCCAATACTCCCCCTCGAAGTACTGACGGGTGGATGGCGTAGATCTCGTTAGTCGTAGATCCCCATCAGCTTCAAGCACTTCTCGTGCTTAGGTCGGGGTAGACCTTTCGTAAGAATGTCTGCTGCCATCTCGCCGGTTTCCAGGTATTCGATAGTGATGATACCGTCGCTGATTGCGTCCCGCACGTAATGATGGCGAACATCGATGTGTTTTGTCCTCGAATGGTATGCCGGATTTTCGGCCAGTCTCTTCGCTCCGGTGTTGTCGCAGTAAATGTTTATGTCAGCCTTTCCAGGACATCCGAGTTCCGACAAAAATCGTTTGAGGTGTGTGGCTTCCTTAGCCGCCTCTGCGAGCGCCATGTATTCCGCCTCAACGGACGACAATGCTGTCGTCTTTCGTTTTCTCGAAGCCCACGTGACCGGGCAGTTGCTTAGGATGAAGACGTATCCTGTATAGGACTTTCGGTCCAGGACACAGTTTCCCCAGTCGGCATCGACAAATCCGAGCACGGGCTTCCCTGTTTTCTTGTATGTGAGACCGAGGCCCTGAGTCCCTTTCAAGTACCTCAGTATTCGTTTTACAGCCGACCAATGAGTCGAATCGTGTTCGTTGTTGAACTGGCTGAGGTAGTTTACGGCATGAGTGATGTCAGGTCTCGTACACACCGCCAAGTACATCAACGAACCGATGAGTTCTTGGTAGGGGTAGAGATCGCCGTTGCGGTCCGTCACGCTCGCCTTTTGCAGCTTCGAGTTCGGCTCGAGCGGAGTACCAACGGGCTTGACGTCCATCATTCCAAATCGTTTTAATAGGCTGGTGACATATCCTCTCTGCGTGATAGTGATCTTCGACCTTTCCCGAGTGAACTCTAGGCTGAGACAGTGTTGGATAGCCCCCAGGTTCTTCATTTCGAATCTTGTGGATAGAGAGCTATACAGCGCAGAAATTCTAGATGTCTTCCTGCAGGCGACCAGTAGGTCATCTACGTACGTCACGATCAGCATCATGTCTTCGCCTTGTCCCAGGTAGAAGACACAAGAATCCGAAGAACATCGTCTCGCGCCGTAAGCGAGCAATGCCTTGCTCAATTCGGCGTGCCAGCATCTTCCGGCCTGTCTCAGGCCGTAGATGGCCTTGCTTAGAAGGCAAACCTTGCTCTCGCCTTCCAGATCGTGAAGCATCTTTGCCGCCTTTTGATGAATCACGCTTGTGCGAGGTTCGGCCTGAATCAAGCTCTCCAACCCCTGATGAATGCACTTTGGTATTTCCATGAAGGTCTTTTCCTCGAGTTTGCCGTTCAGGAAAGCCGTCTTTACGTCGAAGTGCTGAATTTCCATATCGAGTTCCGCTGCAAGCGCTGCCATCACTCTTACCGAATCGATTCTAGACACGGGAGCAAAGGCGTCATCGTAGTCTACTCCGGGGCGCTGTGCAAATCCTTTGGCGACAATCCGAGCCTTTCTCCTCTCCAGGTTTCCTTTGGCGTCGAATTTGTTTCGGAGGACGATACGACTACCTAGGACCTTCGCGTTTTGAGGACGAGGTACGATGGTCCAGGTATCGTTCTTGAGGATCGACCTGAGCTCATCTGCGATGGCGTTGAACCATTCCTCAGCATCGGGACCTCGAGTTGTTTCCGTGAAGGGGGTTTCGCTCAGCATTGCCGCTTGAGACAGGATTTCAGCACAATTGGCGTCGTGGAATAGCTTGCGAGGTCTCCCCCTGCGACCGGTTCGTTCGAGACGCGGTCTTCCTCTACCGTGCTTGACCGTTTTTCCTAGTTCGGGTTCTTCGGGTTCAGTTTCCGATTCCTCGATCGGTTCGGGCGCTCCGTTCGCAGCGGGCACGACGTTTACTTCGAGCTCCTTTCTGGTTTCGTTTATTGGGATCTCGATCGTCTCCTCTTCGTGTCTCTCGGCTTCAGTCATTGTGGGATCATTGTTGAGTTTTGTTTTCAACGGATCCATTTCGTCCATGACTCTGAAGTTTCTGGAGATCTCGATCCTGCGTTCGCCTGGGACGAAAATTCTGGAACCTTTAGAGACTTCGGAGTATCCAAGAAATATGCCCTCACGAGATTTCGCGCTCCACTTGTCCGCGTTAGGCTCTCGATTCATGATCATGACCGGGCGTCCAAACACTTCGAACGTGCTGACGTCAGGTACTTCGCCGGTCCATTTTTCAAACGCTGTTTTTCCGTCGAGGGGGCTCGATGGGCATCTGTTGCGAATAAAATTCGCCGTGTTTATCGCCTCAGCTCACAAGAAGTTTTGCAATGATGATTCCACCAGGAGACAGCGTGGCGTGTCGAGCAAAGTACGATTCTTTCTCTCAGCGACTCCATTCTGTTCGGGGGTGTACGGAATTGTAAGCCGTCGGCGGATCCCATTCTCTTTCAAGAACGTGTCGAAAGACGAGTTCACGTATTCGGTCCCGTTGTCCGACTGTAGGTGCTTGATTTTTTTGTTTGTCAAATTTTCGACTTGGGCCTTATAGTCCTTGAAAGCTTGAAACACGTCGCTCTTCTTTTTCAAGAATTTTACCTCGCACCATCTGGAGGAGTCGTCGATGAATGTGGCGAAGTACTTGGACTTACCGAGCGATTCTGTACGCATTGGCCCGCAGACATCTGTGTGGATGATCTCGAGCAGTTCCGTTTTGCGTTCAGAAGTTCTCGGGAACGGCTTCTTAGACATCTTGCCTTTTGCGCATGTCTTGCAGAAAGCTTCGGCGGGAATGTTGCCGATCTTTAGACCTTTAACAGTGCCTCGCTGGACGCATTTCGCCAGGTCCTCGAAGTTGAGATGTCCTAGCTTCCGATGCCAAGTCATTGCTGATCGGAAGTTCGAGTTCGCCCCATTTTTCCATTCCGCGCTGGCAACGCTTTCGACGGGTCTCCCATTCAAGCGGTACAGCCCATTGCTTGCGAGTTCCGCCTTGAGCACTTCGTTCCAGTTTTGATCAAGGATGGCGGCTGACGCCTTCTCAAAGATGATTTTGAATCCTTTTTCACACATTTTGCTGACAGATAGCAAATTCGTTCTAAGATCTGGAACATATAGAACTTCGTTGAGATTAACTTTTGTATCTTGTCCGTCATACCTTGTAGTGAAGGTTAACGGTCCTTTTCCCTTCACGTCTGCGCATGTGTCGTTAGCGAGGTGAACTTGACCGTTTCCGCGAGTTTCTTCACCGAGGTGGTCTTCACAGCACATGTGTGATGTACAGCTACTGTCGAGGCACCAGGACATTTGGCAGCTCGATTGAAATGCGCTTTCCTGACATTCCGCATCTTTGTGCGTGGTAGCGCATAGACAGACGCTTTCCGCCGTGTTCGCGTTTTCGTCGTACTTGAGGTTCTCTGTACAGTCGGACGCCTTGTGGCCCGGCTTGCGACATCTGTGACATTTGTATTTAAATGGCTGTTCCTTCTTTAGTTGATGGGAATTTCTCGTGTCGTTTCTTCCGTCGCCGTCATACTTCTTCGGCGTAGGTCTCCTTTTGTTTTGAAATTTCTTGGCGAACATCGCCGTTGAGTTGTTTTCCCGAGTTTCGCTTTTCCGCGAGTCGTTTTCGTCCAGAATTTTTATGCGAAGTGCTTCTGGAGAGGGTAACGTATCCCTAGACTCGATGGCGCATCGAAAGTTTGCGAAGGAGGAGGGCAGGCTGTGCAGCAGCATCACTGTCAGTAGATCCGGATTGATTTGTATGTCCATCTCGCTGAGCTTATCGACAGTATCATAAAAGGCGAGCATGTGTTCCCGAACATCTTTGCCTTCGTTCATTTTGTGGTACGTTAATTGTTTGATAAGTGTCGATTTTCGAGCGGGTCCGGTTGACTGATAAATATTCTGTAAATTGATCCATAATTCTCGTGATGTTTTATTACAGCCTTTTACCTGCTTCAATTCCGAGGGTTTGATGCTCAAAATCATGTCTGCCTTTGCCTTTTCGTCCTCTCTCTCCCATGCTCTCGCCGCTGCCCTCGTCTCGTGGTTGACTATTTCCGGCTTCACTTTTGTGCCGTTCACGAAACCCCAGACATCGTCTTTCGTCAATACGGCCTGTATTTGGATTTTCCAGGTATCGTAATTTTCGCGATTCAACTGCTCGATTCTGATTACGTTCGTTCCGGCCATTTTCTAGTGCGCGTTTCAGTCTCGTTCATGATTCCGACGGTTTTCCTTTATATTCCGCGCACCGGTCGTAATTCCTTATCTTTTGCGTTGTTCACTTAAGTCCTGGGTCCGTAACCTGTTGGAGTGAGTGGGTGAACGGAGAAAAGAAAGAAACACGTAAGGAATTGATAGGAGCAATTGAGAACGGATTTATTGGGATGAGGATGTGACGACAGTGAGAGCTCGTCAACGAATGAATAACAAACTCGTCTCCAGGTGGACTAGAAGTCTTCTTTTCTTGGCAGTCTTCTGAACGCTGCTGCGTGGGGAAAGAAATGCTCCCTGCGTTACAGTCAGAACGTCGTATTGATGTCGGGGACATTCCAATATTAAGTATAAGTCCGAAAATATTGATCCGACGGTAAAAATGCTAATAACCAAAGTTGAAGGAAATAAAATTTCCTACCCGATTACTTCTTACCATTTTTACGATAAACTTGATAATAATCGAAATAACTGAATATAAAAAAAAAGTTCGCCACCAAATTAAGTATAAGGCCGAAAATATTGATCCGAGGGTTAAAACGCTAATAACCAAAGTTGAAGGAAATGAAATTTCCTATGTAATTATTTATTACCATTTTTACAATAAATTTGATAATAAACGAGATACATTTAAAAAAAACGTTTTTTACCCCTTTTAGCAGTCTAACTCTATAAATATCGACCCTAGCGTAAAAATTATAATCACCAAACTTGCGGGGAATTATATTTTCCACAACTTCGAATACTATCATTTTCACTCTAAGGTTGAAAATAAGCGAGTTATTCGAATAATAAAAAATAAATCCCTCTTTAAATAAAGATGGCAGCAAACGCACCGGGGGTATTTTCCCGAAAATCGAGATTTACACTACCACCCCCCCAAGTATAAAAAAAGAAAATCAAAGCCCCGAATTAATTCCAGGTGAAATCCTATTTCGACTGGACTAACTCTCACTTTAGCTATCCTCGCCTGTAGGCATTATTTATGATATTTAATTCGTATATGCTTAATAATAAAACAAGACATTGCTATCGGGGATCGAACCCGCATCGTCTACACTCAGAGCCCGCACGCTGATATCTCAACCGCGAGGCTCTTGTGACTGTAAACCTGCCTTACGTATACTGTAGAACCTCGATTATCCGAACCAATTGGGACCGAGAATGGTTCGGATAATCAAAAGTTCGGATAATCAAAACGTGGGTTATTTGGGACGAGATCATCAACAACACCTTTTTACATAACATCAGTACATATATATATATATATATATATATATATATATATATTGAAACGTATCGTGTTTCCACGAAAGCTTTTTTTTCGTTTCACGAGCCAGCATTCATGCGAGCATTCGGGAAATGAATTTTAAGGGGCAAGTATTTGCCGTTGGATGATGCGGGGTTCCCGGACCCTTCCTGAAGGGCGATGTACCAGAGATATGCCGGGAATGATGAGAAGGAAATTAAGGTGTTTTTGGAAGATGCCTCAGTAATTCGAGGGTCTCAAAGACGCCTATCTAAATCCGTCATCATTGGCATTTGATATTGTGGATTGTCGTATTTGTTAGTTCGGGTAAAAATGAGACAGTTATTGTGAGTTAGATTTGTTGTTATTGGTATGTTAGTCGGTTAGCGAGTGTGTTTTCGGAGGCCTGGAACGGGCGGCGAGTAGCGCCGCCTCCGTAGTACGGACAAGGATGGAAAGAGTGTATAGGAGGTGCTTGCACGCACGTTGAGCCGTTGTCGCGATGACTCTCTCTCTCTCTCACACACGCTCTCCATCTCGCTCGCGCTCGTACAGCTCACGAGCGACGTCGTACATTCGTACCGCAGGTTTCGCACTCGCTTCTGGAACGAGAATACGTTTTCTCGTTGATTTGACTATGTGAGGGTTTTCGATCCGGTTTTATGGCGCCATTTCCGGCTGGCACTTGTTACAGAGGGCAACGTAGCGAACGGGTGCCACGCCGTGTCGCTCACGCGCTAGGGATGCTAGGGTTCGATAATACGCGAGCTCGAGGACGAGTAATCCTGCGACCCTCGAGTGCGTATAGCGGGGCCGTCCGAGAGGGACGGCTGACCTCCTTGGTGCCAGGCAAGGAGGACGAAAGACCAGAGAAGCTGGTCAAGAATATTCCCTCGTATGTAGCGAAGTGCGACCGGCACTTCTCGGACTGCACACTTCGAGTAACTTGCTGTGGGATATTGGGAATAGCGATCAATGGCCCTAAGGACGGTTGATCGGTTGTTAAGTACGATTCCCTATCTAGCAATCACCACGCAGTCTCTGCTTCCGAGGTAGGACTTCTAACGCAATGCTGGGGCTTCCCAAGGAAACAGAGCACCTTACCACGAAGCTGGGTTTATTCTTGGATGGGACCAAGGGTCAGGCCGCGAGGCCTCCATCCGGTGATCCGAGGTTTCGGATGACGAGTTGACTCCACGTAGTATGATGAGTAGTTTGCGAAGAGTGCCTCTAATGGTCGTGCACGCCCTTAAATAGCCTCACGCACGTCAGGAGAAATTCCATTTCTCTAGCGTTTCTGGGGTGCTAGGTAGGGGATCACATCGCGGGGAGACGCTCAGTTGGTGGGGCGACCGTTCTGGTGACTTTGGACACATTCGCACACTGTAGACGTTTTAAGGGGAATGATCTTCCAGATTGTTGCTCGCCTCGATATCAAGCACACAGTAAGTATGAAGAGGCGTTGTGATGAATTTTGGGGCGCACTCTTATCTCATGAGAGTGATCGCCAGGCGACACTCGCGAAATGTTAGACAGGGGGCGGGTACTGCCGCGAGTCAGCGGTTGTTGTGGCCCTCGCGATGGGCGGAGCTCCTTGCGAGGTGTCGCGGGCGCGCCCCGTATGCTAGGTGCGAGCGTCCTGCCCTATCGGTGGGATGGCCGGTCGGTCCGACCACTGGCCATCTCACGTAATTATATCGGGATTGGTGTCATAATTGCGTGTTAAATATGACGGATGCTTACCTAGGCAAGCGAACCGTTATAATATATATATATATATATATATATATATATATATATATATATATATTGTGACGTTGCGTCACAAGACTCGCAGGCATCGACGCTAACTCCCCCAAAACCCCCTGAACCTCCCTTCCCCTCACGCACTGCTATACTCCCCCCTTTTGCGCTTTTCCACTTTTTAGAGGAAAGCCGCGAAAGTGTGTGGCCCCGCGAGGCCCGAAAAATTATGTACAATAAGGTAAGCCTGGCCATCGACGACGCGGGAAACCTCCGCGCCATAATCGCCGCAGCAGCCCTCCCCTCCCCGAATAGCTCCCCTCCCCCGCTCGAGGAGATTTGTGAAAGGAGGCAGCAGCCGTCCCTGGATCGGCGGCCCACGTCATTCCCCCGCAGGGGATCCACCGCCCCTCTCTCCTCTCCACATCGAGCCACAGTCCCCCCGCGGGGAGCCCACCATCCCGCGGAGGCGCCGAGACATCCGCAGCCATTCCTCGACAGCCCCCGCCAAGCTCAACGGCGCGAAGCTGCGGGAAAACAGCCGTCCGAGCAGTCAGAGCATCGCCCGCCCGAGCAACGTACGAGTACGAGAGAGAGAGAGAGAGAGAGAGAGAGAGCCGCCCGTCGCTGGATCGAGTCCTCAACCGGCACGCTGCTGCCATCCATCGTCGCGCTGATGTCACCGATAGAGCGAAGCCCTATTTCCCCAAATCCCAAAAATCGATAATTACCGGTCCTACATTACCTGCCCTACATTACCCCGAAATCGACCCGTTATCGACTGTCCCGCGAAATAGATCCTCGCCCGCCCGGGAGGTGCTGCCCTCCCATCGAGACGCCAGCAACCCTTTTGGGAAAAATTTCGAGAATGCGGCGAGCACGCGAAGAATTAGACAGTTAGCATCGAGCCATGCGTACGAGCGCCACCCAAGATTTCGAGCCTATTTGAGCTAGTAGAGTTTTTATTATTTTGAGTCCTTTAGTTTTTTTGTTTGCGCCTCTATCATTTTTTAATTCTTTGCATTTCTCTTTTCGACTATCTTTCTTTTTTTTATTGTATTTTCTAAGTTTTCTTATTCTCTGCGTGTGTGAGTGTGTGAGCGAGAGAGAGAGAGGGAGGACGACCGGCCGACTGAGTCAAGGAGAAGCCCTCCTTTTTTTTGTGATTAGCCGAGAGTCGACGCCGGTAAGTCCCTTGCCTTTTTCACGACGCCCGCCGCCAAATTTCCCGCGTTCCCCCTTAGTCTTTTTTATCGCGTCTCCCCACCCCCGTCAAGCCGAGTGAGATTAATTGCGTGCGTGCAGAATTGTGTTTCCCCGTGCAGTGCGTGCTCCCGTGCCCCCTCCCCGCGCCTCCCCTATCCCCCCTGTAAAATAGAGCCATCCTTTTCCCCAGAAATTAAGCATTTCCCCATCGTGGTTCCCACTCCCACGCCCCCCCTTGCCTAGCGAAGTCCTTCGCCCGCCGGCTCGTCGAGAACGATACCCGCCGCGCGCGCGAGCCCCGAGCCGGCCGACGGGCGACCTTCGACTAGGTAAACAAAGCCTTGCTTCAACTACGAAGCAAGGCCAGCCGCTATAAGGGCCGTTAAATCTTATCACAGAGTCCAAATTAATATTTCGGACTCTGGTGAAATTATTCGTGTCCTCCCGTGACCCCCCCCCCTTCCCCCGCGTATTAGCGAAGATCGAAAATAGCTCCCCGAAGGGAGCTGGCGCCCACCGAACCGTAGCATCTTTGAGCTTGAGCGCTTTTCGAATTATTACTTTTTTATTCTCGCTGTTTATATTGTTTTTTTTGTTTCCTTTCTCTTTTTTTGTTGTTGTTGTTTTGCGAGCTAGCCCCAAAGTGCGCGAGTCGATCCCCTTGCGACAGACCCCTGGACTGAGTGCCACCCACGCGCGTACGAGCCCTCCCCCCGCCTCATTGTAATTGCGTTCCCCCTGTTATTCTATTAATTAATTATTTTCAAAATTTGTATTCCGACGCTTTAATTTTTATTTAGTGCTATTAAATATTGTTATTTTTCTTTATATTCGGCTATTTTCTTTTGTTTTTTTTTTTTTTTGTATTTTTGAGCTCCCTTCTCCCCCGCTTCCCCCTTTCCCTCCCCTTAGGTGGCAGTGTAGCCAGCCAGGGACGTCATAATATATATACAGGGTGGCCGGAACATTGACGTCCAAAAATAAAATTTAGGTCACTGGTATCGTGGGGTATCCGAATAACCCCCATGTTTGTCCCGCGACTTTTCATAGTTTTCGAGTTATGAATTTTTTTTAAATCTAAAAAAACGTAGTAGACTGTCGAAATTTTTTTTTGCAACTGAATCTTTATGAGTAGTACTTTTATGCATAAAATAATGAGCTTCGTATCTGTGATGAAAGTTACGAAAATGTTGGTCTAAACTAAAAAATGTACGTTCGGTAAATTATGACTTAAATTTTCAACTTTAAATTAAAAACCTAAACAGGTGAATTCATGGTTCCTAATTAGGCCCCAAGAATGCGCCAGATACTCACCTTTTATAATGATTTTTAAAAAGTAGTACTTAATAGGGCTACAATTGACCTTCAAAGACAGCGAGGTGGAAAATTCTTAAAATTAGCCATCTGATTTTAAAAAAATCTGCCCCTTTTATCATACCTAAGGTTATTTAGTTTGTTAACTAACAAAAAATGACTGCACGGAAAGCTAAGATGTAAACATGTGGAGGTTTATCTTTTTTAGTTTAATTTAAGTTTAATGAATTTTGCGCGATCCGTTCTCGTGGATCAGGTAAAGGAGTTGCGCCCTTGTTTACGCGATCCGTTCTCGTTACGAGAACGGATGGCGCAAAATTCATTAAACTTAAATTAAACTAAAAAAAAAATAAACCACCATATATATCTTCAAATAAAAAATAAACCTCCAAAAATAAACCTCCCAAATTAAATCTTAGCTTTCCTGCAGTCATTTTTGGTTAGTTAACAAAATAATAACCTTAAGAATGATAAAATGGGCAATTTTTGAATTTTAATCAGATGGCTAATATTAAGAATTTTCCACCTTGCTGTCTTTGAAGGTCAATTGTAGCCAAAATAGCCCTATTAAGTGCTGCTTTTTTAAAATGATTATGAAAGCTAAGAGTCTGGCGCAATCTCGAGGCCTAATTAGGAACCATGAAGTCACCTGTTTAGATTTTTAATTAAAAGTTGAAAATTTAAGTCATAATTTGCCGAACGTACATTTTTCACTTTAGACCAACATTTTCATAACTTTCATCATAGTTACGAAGCTGATTATTTTATGCATAAAAGTACAGCTCATGAAGATTCAGCTGCAAAAAAATCTCGTGCGCGCGCGCGCGCGCGCGTGTGTGTGTGTGTGTGTTTTAACCATCTGAAACAAGTGGAATGACGTTTTTAAGATTTTTTAATAAAATCGTCTACTTTTAATAGACGAACGGCTGTAACGCGTTTTTGAGCCTCTACCCGAGTAGAAATTGTTTTAGCCTGTCTGAGTTACTACCTAGTAACTGGCTCGCCCAATCGAGCTCATACGAACTGACCAATGGTTGGCTCGCTATGAGCTAGTAATATTATGAATGTTTTGTTATCTAGCCCTTGTCTAGTCACTGCCCAGCTGATCTTGGTCACAAATGACAAAGTAAGGTTATGTGACTACAGGTAGTTCCATCGAGCGAATGACTCATGGCTGGCTAGCTAACTTGAATTTTAGATGGCTTTGCAAAAGAAAAAATGCTCAAGTGGGCATGACGCCATGACTTAGCCAACACTAGCTAACTGCGGCTATGCGCCCCTTGGCTAGTCACTGCCCAGCTGATTTTGGTCACAAATTACAAATTATGGTAATGTTACTACATTATTCCATCGAGACTTCCATCGAGGGATTGGCTCATGGCTGGCTAAGCAACTTGAGTTACAGATGGCGTTGCGAATGCAAGTATTCTCATGGCGAGATACCTACTTGCAAGTAGGTATCTCGCCATGACCTAGCCAGCTATGCGGCTGTGCACCCCTTGGCTAGTCACTGCCAAGCCGAGCTTGGCCACGAATGATAAAGTGTGGTTATGTGACTACGTGTAGTTCTATCGAGCGATTGGCTCATGGCTGACTAAGCAACTTGAGTTACAGATGGCGTTGCAAATGCAAAAATTCTCAAGTAGGTATCTCGCCATGACCTAGCCAGCTAACTGCTGCTGTGCACCCTTTGCCTAGTCACTGCCCAGCCGATCTTGGTCACAAATGACAAAGTGTGGTTATGTGAATACGTGTAGTTCGATCGAGCGACTGGCTCATGGTTGGTTAAGCAACTTGAGTTACAGATGACGTTACGAATGAATAAAATCATAAAGTCGGTATCTCGCGATGACCTAGCCAACACTTCCCAACTGTGGCCGCACTGGCCGGAATAAATGATCGGACAAATACAATTTAAGGTTATGTAATTCTATGCGATTATCGCTCTCAATGCGAACGCAATTGAGTCATTGATTCGATAATATTATTTACATTTGTTAATCCACCCATTTTTCAATAATCAGACATTGTGTAGTGTAACATATGTAGACGATTAGAAAATTCAGAAATTAAACAAGTAGAATTGGCTCAGTGGACTACGTCACAACTCATCACCTAGAGGTCCCGGGATCGAAACCACGTTATGGCGTAAGCGTATGTCTGAGATAATTTAAAATTGAACCATTAATATATTAACAGCGCAAGTATTATAACCCTAATTTAAATATCGTAAAAGGGCTCAATCATGTAAATAATGTGAAAAAAAGCACGAAAAGATAAATATATCGCCGCAAATTTTTTTTTATCTGATCGCCACCTATTTTTCTGTTCCCAGTCGCTAGCTGACAAAACTATGTCATGGCTAAGTCAGAAATATAATACAGCCCTGGGATATTTCTTTCTATTTAGTCACCATCTAATTTTTTGTATTCAGTTACTAGAGGACCAAAGCGTTACAAGGCTGGGTAGTCAATCGCTAAGACGGCTACCTAATGGCGATTCGAAACATCACTTTATTACCTTGTGGCTAGGCAATCATGAGTTACGATTTCCACTCGGGTAAGTATCGCAGCCGCTTGAGAAGAAGTTGCGTTGGATTGCTCATTGTTGCTCCCGGCGGTGAGATAAACGTTCGGATAAACTAAGTCATCGTTCGGATAATTGAGGGTTCCGATGATCGAGGTTCGGATAATCGAGGTTCTACTGTACACACTCATTCAACCTTGAAAAAAATCGCTGCAGGACCAATTGCATATTGTTTTTATGACCCCAAAGTATTTTTGAAGCCAAAAGAAAACGATTTTTCGAAATTCCTAGAATGGTGTTATCCCTTAAGGAAAAGAAATTGATTTTTTGATCGTTGTAAGTATATCCCCTCGTAAAGATCCGTACGTGTATAGATAAATCTCGTACGTGTTAGCGAAAACCGGCAGAAAATTATGAACTCGTCCACTTATTTGATGTTCGCTATTTCGCTGTTCGCTATTTTGGACCATCGCTCGTTTGCCTATCTGAGATCAAAACTTACGAAGTTTGTATCCTCGATATATGGCTTTTTGCTATAGATGGTATTACTAATCTTAGATACTCACTTCTTTCTATTTCGGAGATGTGAATGTTCTAGATTGTTTAAATCCGTATTTGTATGACTCAAACTGCAGACAATCTGAATACCCGTTCTCGAATAAATGCGCTCTCACGTAAATAATCCTTTGGTATAATAGCTATTTAATTTCGAAATCGGCCGAAGGATAAAATTTCGAATAATTTACAGTTCGTTATTTTGAGTTTATAATTCTGTCATTTCGAAATCTTTGTCGTTCTATAATTGGCCTTTCAAAGTTTTGACTCCCATCCGAATGTGAAATGTGTTTGGAAAAAATGCCGATCGAGAAAGATTCAAAGATCTCTTTGAGCCTTTCTCGATCGTTTCGCAACTTCTCTTCAACAATTTTTTCAATTAATTTTTTAAGGGGAAAAGTAAAAACTCATTTACGTTTTGGCGAAAACATTTATTTTTTTGTCATATTATCCAAGACTGTTTGGACCAAAATTTGGAACGCCCGCTCGTTTTGAGCAATTTCAACGTGCGTCCGGCGGGGCGATCGACTGCGGGTTCGGTCGCGTCGACGTTGGATAAGTTGGAAAAAAGTGCCAAAACAATCGGGAAAGAGAAACTTCGAGAAAAAAAACGTTCCGGTTTTCTTTATCGTTTCGGCATTTTTCTCAACACATTTCACATTGGATACGTGTCTATGCCTAAGGCAGCTTTACGGTCACAAGAGCCTCGTGGCTATCAGAGTCCGAGCTCTGAGTAAGGACGGCGTGGGTTCGATCCCCCCGTAGCAACATTCTTTTTGTTAAACATATATGAATTGAATATAATAAATAATGCCTGGACAGGCGAGAGTACGTTCGACATTTTCTGAATAAAAAATGAAGAAAAAAAAATGTATCCGTCGGGGATTGAACCCGGACCGTAAGCATAGTCCGTCACGCTGCCAACTCATCCACGACGCTCATTGCAGATTTAGAAACATTTTCGATACGTCCTTATCCATAATGTTTACTGTTGAAAAAAAATGCCGAAGCGATCGCGACAAAGGCTCAAGATTTCTTTTTGAACCTTCCACGGTCGTTTCGGCGTTTTATTTTTCAACGCGGTTCATCGTTAATTTTTCAACCCGCATTTTCGGCATAAACGGGCAACCGAGAGAAAACAATGATCTCGATACATGTTTTTCGCTTTGAAATTCATTTGATGCATATTCCAATTCGCAGTATGGCCACACATATATGTCGAGCTAGATCCGACGGAAAACCTCGCTCCGTTCGCCTGTCGAGCGAGCGCGATTTGCGAGGGGCAGAGACTTTTCCCCCACCGAGCTACCCATTCGTGTTCACGCTGCTGCGATACCGAATTGAGCGGTGATCACGGACTCGCGCGGCAACAAGGGAATCTGCAACCTCGACACAGGCGATGATCACGAAATCATACTCCTGAACTTGCCGCCGCGCTTTAGCGCCAGTTCCGAGGCATACCGAAAACAGATATTAGTAGGGAGATGTACAACGCTCCCCTTTTCGGCAGAGATTAGTAGGGAGATGCACAACGATCCCCTTTTCGGCGTGCCTCGCAAATGGCGCTACATCGCGGTGGCGAGTTCGGAAATATGATTTTGTGTGCATCGCCTCTGTCGAGGTTGCAGATTCCCTTGTAGCCGCGCGAGTCGTGAGCACCGCTCCAGTCGATATCGCAGCAGCGTGCACACGAATGGGTAGCTCGGTGGGGGAAAAGTCTCTGCCCCACGCTCACTCGACAGGCGAACGGAGCGACGTTTTCTGTCCGATCGATCTCGACATATGTGTGGCCGTACTGCGGATTGGAATATGCATTTAATGAATTTCAAAGAAAAAAACATGTATCGAGAAAATTGGGTTGTTGAACGTAATTTTTTTTTTTGGAAAGTTTATATCCATGTTTTATTGAGAAGTGATGTTCTTTTTTTTTAAGTTAATATTTACGAAGATATGCAGTTTAGAAAATTAAATTATAAAGTCATAGCCGACGACGCTCCGATCACGCCCGAAGTTACCCGAACGGTCTGTGACGTCACGAGGTTAAACGCGCTATACGATATTATTGCAAATACAGATTTTTATTGAAAATGGCAACGATTAAGACGTATAGGGCGTGTTTCGTACCTTTGTGCAAAAACACAACGAAAAATACACCGAACAAAGTTTTTCTAACAGTGCCACGAGATGTAAATATTCGTAAAAAATGGTTCAACGCGGTGAGACGGGATAACCTCAAAGACAGCAAATCAAACTTTTTTTGCTGTGAAGATCATTTTGAGGTAAGCAAACATATTTTATGCCCTAAAAAGAAGTGAAATTGTTGAATTATTATTGTTTAGATACGATTCCACCTATTAATCATTTATAATGTACCGTTAAGGCTAACAAAAAATTTCGTATTTATAGCTGCGAGAGGATATGGAAAATTATCAATATTATAAAACTATGGGAGGTCCAGCGAAAATTAAAAAGAACGTGCAACCACACAAATTCGCATGCCAGCCGGATCGTAAACGTAGGACGTGCCCAAGTCCTCGTGTCTTATCGGAAAAACGGCGAAGACGGATGGAGATAAACGAGCTCCTCGAAGAAGCATGTACATCAAGTAATCAAGCTCCTCAAGGAACATGTGAAACATGTGAAGCAAGTACTTTCGATGCCATAGACCACACTTCATTTTCAATCAGAAGTGCAGAGCCTGTCGCAGCGAATGATGATCCTGTTAAATCTTCAGCAAAAGATAATTTGACATTAACAGCGGCAGCCAAAAAAGATGTTGGAACGCAGACTTCTATAACGCAGCATAATGCTGCTGTGCAAACTCATATTCGCCCGCATTACCGGAGTGTGAGTAGTATGTGCAAAATGCAAGTATGCACCGTCGACAAGTGTACTTCACCTATCAAATTGCCAACAGTTTTTAAGATAATAATGTCTCCGAAAAAACATTTCACTCTGGAGCAGTGCGGTCCAAACGTATCTGAATCCATAAGTACATCAATTTCGTCGATTGGCATTGTTAGTTCTAATGATTATTATACCCCTACTAATCGAACGAGCTCCAACGCTTCTAATAGCCCAACAAAAACTGTTCAAGATATACTAAAAGTAACAGACTATTTTATAAGTACTAACATGAAAGCATATCTCGGAATTCCTAATGAGTGGAACGAGTTAATAAATCTTTTGAGTATGAAAAGTAACATTAGTACGCAAAACATTAAATTATGCTTAATGAAGATCAGAAGACAAGATACGTTCGAAAGACTCGCTGAACAATTTTGTATGAGTCCTAGTAATGCAAGCATAATTTTCAATAAGACAGTTCCGATTCTCAGACATTTTCTTCAAACTTTGATCTTCTTTCCTAATCCAGAAGTCGTTACAAAAAATTTACCGATTGCTTTTCGAAGTTCGTACAGTCACGTTCAATCGATTGTTGATGCGCTTGAAATACAAATCGAAAAACCGAGCGATCCAGTAAATCAAGCCTTGACATGGTCTGAGTATGAGAAGTGCAATACTCTGAAATATTTGATATCTTGTGGGCCTGACGGATTTATTAATTTCATTTCTACTGGATTTGGAGGAAGAATATCAGATGTATTACTATTTGAGAAAAGTAATATACTAGATCGGCTACCAAGGAAATGTGGCGTAATGGCAGACCGAGGCTTTAAAAATGTACAATCTTTGTTAAATGAAAAACATTGCACATTAATAAAACCGCCGAGCGTATCTTCTTCAATTAAACCAACGAAATCGGAAGTCATAGAAACCAAGCGTATTGCTAGCTTGCGTATTCACATAGAACGTGTCATTGGAAGGTTGCGAGAATTTGATTTCTTAAAACCACATGCCGTTATCAGCCACAGTATGTTATCTTACACTGATGACATCATCGTTATTGCGGCAGCATTGGTTAATTTGCATTCACCTATAATTAAAAAATAGTGGAATAGAGTGGATGGAAAATGACATGTGAAATTATGGAAAATGATAATGTAAAAATACAAATGACTGTGGATTTAATTTTTTTACATATTGTGTATTTTGCTAGTAATTACTTTTATACATTGACAGTGGTTTTTTGTACAGACGATAGTAAGAGCGGAAATATATTTTTTTCCCAAAACAATATAGCCTTTTTCATCAAATCCTGCACTGATTCAGAGTCGTATTCAAGCCATTGCATGTGTACTTTTTTTGTACTTTCGAATGTCGGATCAGCTACACAAAATAGTCCTTTTTTCTGCCCTGTAGCTAACATTTGTAATTGCATTTGAGCTGCGCACTTCGAATTGATTACATTATCTTTCGACAAGAATCTGTCGAATGCTCTTTCATTTGAAGGACATTTTATTTCAATTATATATTCCTCCGCCAAACCATCAGGTGATGCACCAAGAACTGGATGATGTGGCAATAAATATAGCCCTGCTTGCCTAATTCGTACATCTTGTATACGTTCAACCTCCATTAGCACAAGATTTTCCAGTTCTTTGCCTCGCAACATTGCAGTTGTTTCGTGAACTTTACTTGCCCCTGTAACCTGTTTAACGAACGAGCCGATGTCAGTTTTACAATGAGCTGCTTCATGTAGTTTCGAAGCTGTAATTCTTCCATATCTAAGTTCATACCACAGTGGGCAATCACTCTGGTTTCTCGTTAATCGTTCAGCTTCAATACACAAAGCTTGAGTCATCTCAGAACTGGCAAAAGTCAAAAAGTCTCCTGGGTTTGAACCTCCACTTAAATGAAACTTTAAGAGAAGTTGGTACAACGATAACTTATTTGTTCGTAGACTCGCTAAGTCTACACTAAGTCGAGAAATCTGACAGTCTATTTGTTTTCTTTCTGCAATTTGTAGGACGTCGTGTAAAAACGTACTATTATCTAGAGTTAATGTTTGTTGCGGCTCTGATCTTGTTGATTTCTGCAGATCTTTTACTTCGACGTACTTGACAGCTGAACCAACTCCTGACAAACGTGATTTCTTCCAATAGCATGCGATTTCTGTAGGTGCGGGATCTTCACTTCTTCGATGTACCCACATGAGAAATGCTAATGCATGTTTACAACCTCCTGCAACGTAAAACAAATTTCACATTATGCTATTAATGGGAAAAATCATTTCCGTCAAAGTTCATTATACGTGTTCATTATTCATGAATAATTACCTGTTGACGCTGCGCAATCGTGACAACAAACGTCTGTAATCTTTTCTGTTTTTTCATTAACAATTAATGTTGCAGAATATGTCTTGCTTCGAACTTTATGTTCAGGACATACTCGACATTTCACGATGCAGATGTCTCCTTCACGTTTCAATTGAACATAACCTATTGCTGCATCTCCGTAGCTCTCACAACCGGCCCTTCAAATAATGAAATTAAAAAAAAATTAATACAACCAGTATCACTTTGCAGCAAATTATCTTCTTAACTGCGATTTTATTTATGCAAAGGCAAGATTTTTACTTACAAGGAAGCTTTAGCACAACGCATCTCCGGAGCATTGAAACGATCGTCGTCTTTTAGAAATTGCAACACCATGAGCATATTTATCTGTGGCAAATTATTTGCGTTTGCTTTTACAAATCCCTTTTCACACATCACTGCTTTTAAACGTCACGAAACACGAAATAGTATTGAAATGTATCGAAAAATTTCCGAACGCTTGAGAGGTTAATCACACAGTTTGCAGTAGTCTACAGCATGGGCGTGGCGTCCGCTTAACCCCTCGACGTCACGAACGCTTGCACCAATCACGTAGCGTTTCACGATCATATAAAAAATTTGAATTTTTTGGACTTTTCAATTATTAATAACTATTTACAGGCTTATACAAAATCAATTTTCTTCTCTGTTTTGGGATCTAATGCAATAAATGCTTCATAAAAAAAATTAAAAATGAAACTTTTTTTTTCTTTCAACAACCCAATTGTTGTCTCTCGGTTGGCCGTTTATGCCGAGAATGCGGGTTAAAAAAATTAACGACGAACCGCGTTGAAAAATAAAACGCCGAAACGACCGTGGAAGGTTCAAAAAGAAATCTCGAGCCTTTACCGCGGTCGTTACCGCGTTTTTTTCAACAGTAAACATTATGAATAAACGTGTATCATAAATGTATTTCTATCCTCAATGAGCGTCGTGACTGAGTTGGCAGCGTGACGGATTGACGATGCTTGCGGTCCGGGTTTGATCCCTGGCTAATCGAATTTTGTTGATCTATTTTCTTTCTTCATTTGATATTCAAAAAATGTCGTACTTACTCTCGCTTTAGCTATTCTCGCCTGTCCAGGCATTATTTATGTTTTTAATTCATATATGTTTAATTAAAAAAAGACCTTGGCTACCGGGGATCGAACCCGCGTCGTCTGCCCTCAGAGCCCGTACGCTGATAATCAACCGCGGGGCTCTTGTGATTGCAAACCTGCCTTACGTATACACACTTATCCAACCTTAAAAAAATTCGCTGCATACCAATTGCATATTGTTTTTATGACCCCAAAGTATTATTGAAGACAAATGAAAACGATTTTTCCAAATTCTTAGAGTGGTGTTATCCCTTAAAGAATAGAAATTGATTTTTTGATTGTTGTAAATGTATATCCCCTCTTAAAGACTTTAAGGCGTCTGGCCACCTTGGCCGATTGAAAATGGGTATTTAAAAAAATAATAATAAACTCGAAAGTATGAGCTGGAATATTTTTATTTTTTTACACAACGTCAGAAAGGGCTTTAAGAATAACGTTAATAAATTTCCGTTCAAAATATTAAAAAATGGCGCCGTTATGCACATTGCCGCGGAGGCCCTCCGCACGATACGCGCGGTTGTTGTCTCAGCTGTTATCCGGTCATGTCACATCTGCAAAAAAAATCAGCTCATTCGTAAGTAGTGTCGCTACAATGTAGCGTAGCGGTTTTTTCTCGACCATTAAAAAAATTATGGGGAGCCGAAGAAAAAAATTTGTATTTTTCACCGAAATTATGGCTCACCATAATTTTTTTAATGGTCGAAAAAAGAAACGTTACGCTACATTGTAGCGACACTACTCATGAAGGAGCTGATTTTTTTTCAGATGTGCCATGACCGCGTATCAGCTGGGACAACGACCGCGCGTATCGTGCGAAGGGCCTCCGCGGCAATGTGCATAACGGCGCCATTTTTTAATATTTTGAACGGAAATTTATTATCGTTATTCTTAAAGCCCTTTCTGACGTTGTGTAAAAAAATAAAAATATTTCGGCCCATACTTTCGAGTTCATTATTATTTTTTTTTAATATGCCCATTTTTCGATCGGCCAAGGTGGCCAGACGCCTTTAAAGAATCTCGTACGTGTTAGCGAAAACCGGCAGAAAATGATGAAGCAACTCGACCACTCCTTTGATATTCGCTATTTCAGTGTTCGCTATTTTGGACCATCGCTCGTTTGCCTATCTAAGATCTATACTTTCGAAGTTTGTATCCTCGATATATATGTCTTTTTCCTCTAGATGGTATTTCCAATATTAGATACTCACGTCTTTCCATTTCGGAGATATGGATGTTCTAGATTGTTAGAATCTGTATTTGTATGACTCAAACTGCAGATAATCTGAATACACGTTCTCGAATAAATGAGCTCTCGAATAAATAATCCTTTGGTGTAATAGTTATTCAATTTCGTCATCGACCGAAGGATAAAATTTTCAATAATTTTCAGTTCGTTACTTTGAATTTATGATTCTGTCATTTCGAAATCTTTGTCGTTCTATATTTGGCCTTTCAAAGCTTTGACCCCCATCCCAATGTAAAATGTGTTGAAAGAAATGCCGAAACACGCTTATCCAATGTGAAATGTGTTTTTAAAAAAATGCCGATCGAGAAAGACTCAAAGTTCTCTTCGAGCCTTTCTCGATCGTTTCGGCACTTTTCTTCAACAATTTTTTAAATTAATTGTCTAAGGGGAAAAGTAAAAACTCATTTCCGTATTGGGGGAAGCATTAATTTTTTTGTCATATTTTACAATACAGTTTGCACCAAAATTTGAAACGCCTGCTCGTTTTGAGCAACTTCAACATGCGTCCGGCGGGGCGAACGACTGCGTGTTCGGTCGGGTTGACGATATCCGCGGCGTCCTTGCTGCGGCCGCTCCCCTCGCTCGTGCCGCTGTTCTATCGATGGCCTGCCCTTCTCGCGCCCTTGGGCTCCCTGAGGTGCCTCTTGCCACTGCGGCTGCTGCTGACGACCACTTTTTTTTTTTGTTGCGACGCCAAATTTTTTTTTCTTTATAACTGTAAAAAATAAATAATAAAATGTAGAAATAAAATACATTACTCACACAAATAAAGGGATATTTGAAAAATTCCGAATTTTTGGCTGATTTTCAACAAGGGATAACTCGGAGAAAAATGGTCGTACAGAAAATAAAAAAAGGAAATTATAGATTCAAGTATCTAGTTTTCAGATCTGGACTGTACATTTTTTTAACGTGGGTGGTTTTCTTGTAATCATCCGAAAATCAACGAAATTTTTTTTCCAAATTTTTGCTCGTCTATAAAATGGTCTGTCAACTTTAAATAATTTTTCTTATCATACGGCTATAAAAGTCTTTTAGGCAATTTAATCAGCTTTAATTTGACCTTTTAACGAGCTCCGTACGATGATTTGGAGCGGAGTAATCGTCGATCAAAGCAAAAAAGTCCATTTTCACTTTGACAATCAATTACTCGAGACCTAATGATCGTACAGAAAATAAAAGTAGGGTTTTGGAAACTACAAAACATGCTCTATGACATGCAATTAGGAGCTGTTGATGAAACATTTTCTTTTCTGTACGATCATTAGTTCTCGAGTAATTGATCGTCAAAGTTAAAATGGACTTTTTTGCTTTGATCGAAGATTACTCCGCGCCAAATCATCGTACGGAGCTCCTTAAAAGGTCAAATTAAAGCTGATTAAATTGTCTAAAAGACGTTTATGGTCGTTTGATAAAGAAAAATTATTTGAAGACGACTGACCATTTTAAAGACGAGCAAAAAATGGGAAAAAAAATTTCTTCGGTTTTCGGATGATTACAAGAAAACCGCCCCCGCTAACAAATTTTACAGTCTAGATCTGAAAACTAAATACTTGAAGCTATAATTTCCTTATTTTTAATTTTTTGTACGGCCATTTTTCTCCGAGTTATCCCTTGTTGAAAATCAGCCAAAAATTTGCAATTTTTTACATATCCCTTAATTTGTGAGTAGTGTATTTTATTTGTACATTTTATTATTTATTTTTACAGTTACAAAGAAGAAATTTTGGCGTCGCAACAAAAAGAAAAGTGGTCGTCAGCAGCAGCCGCAGCGGCAAGAGGCACCAGAGGGAGCCCAAGGGCGCGAGAAGGGCAGGCCATCGAAAGAACAGCGGCACGAGCGAGGGGAGCGGCCGCAGCAAGGACGCCACGGGTATCATCGACGCGACCGAACCCCCAGTCGTTCGCCCCGCCGGACGCATGTTGAAGTTGCTCAAAATAAGCGGGCGTTCCAAATTTTGGTGCAAACAGTATTGAAAAATATAACAAAAAAATTAATGTTTCCCCCAATGCGTAAATGAGTTTATATTTTTCCCCTTAGAAACTTAATTTAAAAAATTGTTGAAGAAAAGTGCCGAAACGATCGAGAATGGCTCGAAGAGAACTTTGAGTCTTTCTCGAGCGGCATTTTTTTCAAAATACATTTCACATTGCATAAGTGTGTTTCGGCATTTTTTACAACACATTTCACATTGGGATGGGGGTCAAAACTTTGAAAGGCCAAATATAGAACGACAAAGATTTCGAAATGACAGAATTATAAACTCAATATAACGAACTGTAAATTATTCGAAATGTTATTCTTCGACCGATGGCGAAATTGAATAACTATTACACCAAAGGATTATTTATTCGAGAGCTCATTTATTCGAGAACGTGTATTCAGATTGTCTGCAGTTTGAGTCATACAAATACAGATTCAAACAATCTAGAACATCCAAATCTCCGAAATGGAAAGACGTGAGTATCTAATATTGGTAATACCATCTATAGGAAGAAGACATATATATCGAGGATACAAATTTCGAAAGTGTAGACCTCAGATAGGCAAACGAGCGATGGTCCAAAATAGCGAACATCAAAGAAGTGGACGAGTTGCCTCATAATTTTCTGCTGGTTTTTGCTAACACGTACGAAATTCTTTAAAGGCCTCTGGCCACCTTGGCCGATCGAAAAATGGGTATATTAAAAAAAATATATGAACTCGAAAGTATGGGGCGGAATATTTTTATTTTTTTACATAACGTCAGAAAGGGCTTTAAGAATAAAGTTAATATATTTCCGTTCAAATATTAAAAAATGGCGCCGTTATGCACATTGCCGCGGAGGCCCTCCGCACGATACGCGCGGTCGTCGTCCCAGCTGCTACCCGGTCATGTCACATCTGAAAAAAAAATCAGCTCATTCGTGAGTAGTGTCGCTACAATGTAACGTAGCGGTTTTTTCGACCATTAAAAAAATTATAATGAGCCATAATTTTGGTGAAAAATACAAATTTTTTTCTTCGGCTCACCATAATTTTTTAATGGTCGAAAAATAAACCGCTACCCTACATTGTAGCGACACTACTCACGAATGAGCTGATTGTTTTTGCAGATGTGACATGACCGGGTAACAGCTGGGATAACGACCGCGCGTATCGTGTGGAAGGCTTCCGCGGCAATGTGCATAACGGCTCCATTTTTTAATATTTTGAACGGAAATTTATTAACGTTATTCTTGAAGCCCTTTCTGACGTTGTGTAAAAAGATAAAAATATTCCGGCCCATACTTTCGAGTTTATTATTTTTTTAAATATCCCCTTTTTCGATCGGACAAGGTGGCCGGACGCCTTAAAGTCTTTAAGAGGGGATATACATTTACAATGATCAAAAAATCTATTTCTTTTCTTTAATGCATAACACCACTCTAGGTATTTGGAAAAATCGTTTTCATTTGTCTTCAGTAATACTTTGGGGTCATAAAAACAATATGCAATTGGTATGCAGCGAATTTTTTTAAGGTTGGATAAGTGTATATACGTAAGGCAGGTTTGCAGTCACAAGAGCCTCGCGGTTGATATATCAGCGGGCGGGCTCTGAGTGCAGACGACGCGGCTTCGATCCCCGGTAGTCAATGTCTTTTTTTTTAAATTAAACATATATGAAATAAATGTCATAAATAATGCCTGGACAGGCGAGAATCGCTAAAGCGAGAGTAAGTTCGAAATTTTTTGAATATAAAATGAAGAAAAAAATAGATTAAAAAAGTCGATTAACCAGGGATCGAACCCGGACCGCAAGCATCGTCAATCCGCCACGCTGCCAACTCAGCCACGACGTTCATTGAGGATAGAAAAACATTTATCATACACGCTTATTCATAATGTTTACTATTGAAAAAAAAACGCCGTAACGACCGCGGCAAAGGCTCAAGATTTCTTTTTGAACCTGCCACGGTCGTTTCGGCGTTTTATTTTTCAAGGCGGTTCGTCGTTAATTTTTTTAACCCGCATTCTCGGTTTAAACGGCCAACCGAAAGAAAACAATTTTCTCGATACATGTTTTTCTCTTTGAAATTCATTTAATGCATATTCCAATCCGCAGTACACCCACACATATGGTGAGCTCGATCGGACGGAAAACCTCGCTCCGTTCGCTTGTCGAGTGAGCGAGTGGCAGAGAGTTTTCCCCCACCGAGCTACCCATTCGTGTGCACGCTGCTGCAATACCGACTTGAGCAGTGCTCACGACTCGCGCGGCTACAAGAGAATCTGCAACCTCGACAGAGGCGATGCACACAAAATCATATTCCCGAACTCGCCGCCGCGATTTAGCGCCATTTCCAAGGCATGCCGAAAAGGGGAGCGTTGTGCATCTCCCTACTAATCTCTGCCGAAAACGGGAGCGTTGTACATCTCTCTACTAATCTCTGCCTTGCCCCACTCCGCCACATGACGTCTACCCTCCGTCACCCGCGCTGGAGCCCCTCTGACATCCCGGAGTTATAACTGGTCCTGTTATAAACTATAATTTAATCCGAATGCGTGTTGGTCCACTCAATTCACGTCACCGTGTCGGCGCCACGTTGTATTCGCCGCTGATAAATATTCGACTATCCTCGGACAAAACGTTGTCACGTCCTTGCGTTATTGCATCCCCGCGAAATAGTTTGCGACACGTTTCAGAGAAACTCTGCTAAAGATGGAAAGAGGGATCTCGATACATATTCCTAAGCCAAACCAGACTACACACTCCATATTTCCCCTTACATAAAAAATGATTGAAACAGAGAGTTCAAGATTCCAAGACTGGCCAACACATTGCGACCATACACAAAGAGAGTATCGCATAACCCAGCTGAAGATCTTGGTCGTGAAAATTTGAAACTACGCGACTTCACGGCACAAGACCCGAACGAACGTATCGGCCTAATCCTCTGCATGCACAAAAAAAATATATTCTTCCAAAAGAAGGGGCTCCAACCCTTGCAGTAATAAAATTAGATGACCTAAGCCACGCGCTTTCCCAGGCTAGCCAACTAGCTCCTTCTCTCTCGCGTGACGCATTCCGTCATGAACAAGGCCCTATTTGTCTCCTCTCGGTTTTCCTATATACTTGATAAGAAAAGCTGCGCTGTGTTCCCGGAAATGCAGCGCTAATCTCGATTATATGCGCCCTTACCCAATAATACACCGACAAATCGTTCTCGCTTCCTTCTTCCGGCCAACTACACGAATCAGGTCATGTTTAATGTCCGGACCACCAATCCAAAAAAAGTACGTCACCTAAGTTTCACTCTCCCAAAGATTTTTTCCTCCAAAACTTTATCCCACCCTGATTTCTGGTACTCCGAAAGTGTTCTCCTCACATCAGTCTCCGATTAGAATCCAACGAGCTCAGACCTAGAGTTCTCTTACCGATATCCATCGCGTAAAACCTTTGTTCTCTTTTGTAACGCGAACGTCGTCATACGATTTAAGCTTGGAACATCTTGTACTTCGAAACCTCCGTCACGTTACGCGAAAATCATAAAAACTTTGACGTTGTATTCTGCGCATTACTTTATTGTAAATTTCGTTCTCGATCGTGAACTCACAAATATTAGAATCTGTGTCGTCGAACATCTGTATCCGTCTCACTCACACGCACACACCATCTGCGGGCGCTCTGGCCCTCCGGCGCAGGGCTCTTAGTTTTACGACCGCTACCTGACACCCAAGCGACTGGGTCATCACCGAGGCGCACCAATGTAAGCGAACATACCCTTATATTTGTTTCCGATTTGTATCTCAAAGAAATAATAGAATTAACCCATACGGTTAATTCTAATAAATTACGAGTCAATCGAACACAAGTGTCACAGCCATTATTTCGTAGGCGTAGGCAAGAAAGAGGGATACCACACATATATATATGCCCACGTCCCCTCAGGACGTCACAACGTCGAGTATAACGCCATAGGTGTTAGGGGTTATGCAGAGATATTTCGTTTACCACCAGGAAACCGACGGCACCCTAATTCCAACCTGAGACCCGTGATGCTGTGGCTTACAGACTCTATCATTACATCAAAGCCTATACGATGAAATATATTTTATGCAATGTGCAAGAGTTGTGGGGCAGAGTAGAAAATTTAAAACTTTTAAAATTATGCAAATAAAACAGGACTTCAAGTATTGCATGGTCTAGGGGTACTGGATTGATCCGCATTTGGCAGGGTCATAAATTTGATTTCTACCAGTATAATACATTGCGGCAGTTTATTTTTTTTAACCTACGAGTTGTATAGTTAAGAAGTCGAAAACATTTGCTCAGCTTTTTTTCTGAACAATGCACGCCAAGTCATTGCATAGCATTTCCAATGCACTTGTGTACTACTTACGTTGTACTTTTATGTAATGGTGATACCAAATTTTGGTTATAAGGTAGTCGACCTAGTCAGCGTTACCTTAAGGGGTAAGGCCACTGTAACGGCCCAAAAAAAAGGTTTTTTCACTAATTTTTTGCTCCCGAAATTGAAGGTATTTGAAAAAAAACTTTTAATGGTGTTATTAAACTTTATTATAAAATTTTTTTACAGTAAAAAAAAAACAAAATGGCGGTTCCACAGCTATCTTCCCGGGACATGTTTTGCTTCCAGGGCTCCGCGGCACGCAGCACCACTGGTGCACTTTTGAATCTAGAACAAAAAAAAAACCATTAATCTAGAGGGCTATAGCTAGAGAATGTCGATCGGATTTTAAAAAGTATCAATTTTTATGGATTTGGCGTGCGTTTGAAAAAAAAAATTGATTTATGACGAAAAAAACGGCAAGTTTTTTGTTAATAAAAAATCAATAAATAAAGTTCTTGAAAATTCCGATCGACATTCTCAAGATAATGTAAATGTTCACATCTGGTTAAAATTTCAAGTAAAAAAAATGAAAATTGTTCGAGTTATGCTGCGTGCCATTTTGAAAAACCATGTTTCGAGAAAAACGCGTTTAAAGTTTTGCGAATAGTTTTTTATTGGAAAAAATTAAAAAAAGAAGGTTCGGAGAAACTTAAACTATTTTTTATTTTAAACTTAAATTATTTTTTAAGCCAATAAAAAAAAATCGATTTTTCAAAAAATTTACAGTGGCCTTACCCCTTAAGCAGATCGCTCGACTTTGCAAATTTATATAGCTCAGCTTGGAAATCGAGAAAATGTTATTGCTAGTAATTCTTAATCAGTTTTTTTTTTCTATTAGGAAGAAAAACGTCTTCATGAAATCTTCGTGCCTGGTACAGTTTTCGAGAAAATATTTTGTAAAGGTTCTAAGCCATTATAGTACGGGTCATCGTCATGCTGCCATGATGGTTGGTCTAGTAATCGCCATGGGGCCGTTCCACTCATCGTCATATGCGTTCAAACTGCATTGAGGCCTTATATACCTTTGGAAAAAAAATATATTTTTTTTCCAAAGGTTTTTTCCAAAAAAAATATATTTTTTTTCCAAAGGTCGAAATTGTCAAAAGAATTTTTATTAAATGAATTAATAATCCAAGCAGTCAGATGTTTATAAAAACGTTCAGGCTTGATCTTGCAAAAGGCATTTTCCACTGCTTTTTATTTCCAGAGGGTTTGATGGCAAAGTTAAATATACATTTTATGTTTCATAGGCTGTATAAGGAAATCTATTTGTTTTTGTCGTCAAACCATTTAGAAATAATAATCAGCGGAAAATCTCTTTTGCGAGACAAAGCCTGGAACATTTTGACGGTAAGACTAAAAAACATAACTGAAACTTGAAATATTTTTTTAATTCTTTTCCATCACCGGTACACAATTTATCTTTGAGACTACTTGATAGTCCAGAAGAGCAGTATCGTGCCTATGAAAAATGGTGATAAACTGATTGCCATGACTGCAAAGGGCGTTGTAAATTATAATCAATGCGACATGCCTTTGGTGTTGAGCAGTTTGAATTGTCTATTTAAAAAGGCTTATTGGAAAATCTTTATCGTTATGCTAATTATGCTGCTGAAGAAGATATACATTTTTTGCAATGAGTGCCTCGAAAGTTCGATTTTCGATTGGTGTTTAGCGTGTGGAAAGTACGGAAAAAACCTATTTATAGCTCACTTTACCGCATTGATTCACGAAAAAACGGTTTCTTTCACGGTTGATAGTTTTTTGTTCTACGATGTTGGACCGGTTGAAAAAACTTGAATGTAGCAAAATTCATGTGATATGAAACGTCAACTTATGACAGTCATATTTGAATATAGGCCTCCGAAGTAACTCTTGTGGCGCACCCTTGCGGCGAGTTTTGGCAAAACTTGGATTGGTTTTCGTCTGCTAGTGCAGTATGCCGGTCGCCATTTAAATCAGGTGTCCAATCGATGATGCTTGCTCAAGCCTAGCTCTTTCGTGTTTGTGCCGGTTTGACTTAGGCTGGGAATACACGTCCGATTTTTTCTTTCCGACAATCCGATCCGACAGTCGGATCCGACTATCGGAAGGCGCTCGTGCCATACATTTGTTTGAGCATGCAATACACATCCGATCCGACTATCGGAACTCGGATCCGACTATCGGATCGGATGTGTATTGCATGCTCAAGCAAATGTATGGCACGAGCGCCTTCCGATAGTCGGATCGGATTGTCGGAAAGAAAAAATCGGACGTGTATTCCCAGCCTTAACCGCCATGCGCCAATCCAAGTTTTGCCACCGGCAGCCGTTACGGGGCGCCACCACGAAAGTTACTTCGGAGGCCTATAATTGTTATTGGTTTTGTTGAATCTCACATCCCACTTTTGAGATAGTCATTGCAAAAAATAATGTATGGGATATATGCGAAAAAAAACGAATTAGATCGCGCGTAAGTTGCCGAATCGCGTCGACTGATGGTGCATTTCTCACTCGTACTCGTGTGAAATGCACCATAAGCCTTCGGCTCATGCGGCAACTTTTCGCCCGATGGAATTCGTTGTTTCCCGCACTTGTGGCATAAATTACTATTTTATTGTCTCAGAACGAATTCCTAGATCGCAGTAGCCAAAGGTAAATATTTTTGTCCAATCTTTGAATTAATATTTCTATCCATTTGAAACCTTTAAGAATTTCATACCTAATTCTATATTAATAATTTTGAACCTAATACGCTAAGCATTTTTCAGTGGCTATGTCTGATGCGAGCAAAATTCATATCAGTGACCTCTTAATACCTTGATACCTTATTTTATTTGCACTGACAAACGCTCTAAACATGATAAGAGGTTAGAGCCGTGAAAGCCATTGTAATACTGTTTATACGTAAACTCTCCCTACCTCGACGCTCTGTAGTAGGCCATTTCCCCTCAATTCTCTCTGGTGGTAACACGACGAGCGGAGAAGCCTTACCCCTACTTTCCTTTATTTATGGAAAGGCCCGAGGGGTGCAATCATAACCTCAATTTCAGGATTAAACTTTCCACTTCGTAATTCTAAGTCATAAAGGGCATGAACAAAAAATTCACCCACAAACAATAATAAAGCATTCTAATCTGAAATAGCCTAGCGAGAATAACATGTGACATTTGAACATTTATCCTAACCTAACTATGTCACGCCACACTACGTCGCTCAGTTGCGCGCAGTGGGGGACGCTCTCTAGCGGGCCATTCTCTCTAATACCACAGAAATTCAGTCCCGAGAGCGTTGAGTTAGAGAGAGTTCACTGTATATGTATTGTGACGGAAAATTCAAATTTCGCCCTTCGCGTCACAAAGGGCGTTGCGCCTCCGCGCGGCGATTTCTCCCGGGGCGCCAGTCGCGTTAGCGGCTCGCCGAGCGGTAGGTCGAGACGACCGATCTGTCCGACTAGTACAGCTCTTCTTCCGGTAGAGTGGCGGGATCAGGGGCTAAACACTTATGCAACAAAAAAAATAAATAAACACTTGCAGACCTCTGGAGAGAGAGTTCCACTTTTATTAACTCCGAGTTGTTCCTCGGCGGATGACTCGATACAAAAATCATATAAAGCCGCCGGCCTATCTTCTCTCTCTCTCTCACTCTCACTTTTCCAACAGGCCAACAAACACGTCCAACAACATAAAACACGCGAGGGACCTGCCACGTTCCTCCCTGCACCGCGACCCGAAACGATGCACACGCGAATGACGGAGGGCTTATTCTTTAAATTGACCGTAGAACTTTTCTTTTACACCGGGGGCGGCCGCACTCCACAGACCGACTTAATTAGTCCCCAACAATTAATTCTACTCGTCGACCGTCTCGCTCGGATTTCCGTGGTCAAGTCCTTTTTTCCCGCGAGCGAGACGGTTGATTCGAGATCTTCGTCCGACCCGTTCACCCCTCCACCGTCCTTCGCGTCGGCCGTTACCGCGCCAAAATTAAATATTGGAAACTTCTTAATCACGATGACGGGTACGATGACGGTGGCGATGACGATGACGATGACGATGACGATGACGATGACGATGACGATGACGATGACGATGACGATGACGATGACGATGACGATGACGATGACGATGACGATGACGATGACGATGACGATGACGATGACGATGACGATGACGATGACGATGACGATGACGATGACGATGACGATGACGATGACGATGACGATGACGATGACGATGACGATGACGATGACGATGACGATGACGATGACGATGACGATGACGATGACGATGACGATGACGATGACGATGACGATGACGATGACGATGACGATGACGATGACGATGACGATGACGATGACGACGACGACGACGATGACCGTTGACAGGTGACGTAGGTCCAGTCTCTGCCCGTCGATCTTACCCAGCGCATCGAGTCTCGCTGCGATTCCTGCCCCTTGCAGCTACGCGACGGGCGAAGGTCGGGCGGACGCGCCGTTACCGACTGAAGGGGGCCGGGGACCAGCCGGCCTCCGTAGGTTCGCTTATAATACGCAATACGTTCGAACCAGAGATGGTCCCGGCGTCTTTGGTTGCCTGACGCTGCGATTTATCGAAGAAGTCTGGTACTTTGATGACGGCGTTGGTCACATTCTGACCGAGATAACCTTTGACCGTTTCCTTCCTCGTCTTCAGTACCATTGACGGACTCCGTCCGGGAAACCATTTTCGATTCCCCTTCGCTAGACTTCGATCCTTGGCTGACCACCGTCGTTCACTACGTTGAACGGCCAGTGCTTCCTGTCAGCCTGGACGGTTGCGTATTAGAATGTCTGCCGATCAGCTATGTATCGCTGATCGTAATGGAGAAGCGTTCCAGAACGTGGGCCGAGCTGAATCGTCTCGGATTCTCGAGCGAGGGCAAGATCGACGAGGCGCGCTCAGACTGGAAGATACGAGGCCGCTGCGGTGAGAAGGATCTCGAGATTTCCGTCTAAGTCGACCGCCATTTCCCGCTCGCCATCATACCACAAATGTCGCATAAACGAATAAAAAGAATATAATTATACAATAAAAGAATAAAAATATCTATCTAAATAAAACAAGATAAATAAATAAAAAACGATAACGGCACGCTCGGACTCCCGTGCGAGGATGAAAACCGAGCGAGAGGGTCGCCATTAAAGTGGCTTTGGGGCTCCTCCATTCTGCCACGTGACAGTATATACAAGGTGAGACCACAAAGCATTACAGAGCAATATCACTCGAACTATTGATTATATCCAAAAATGGTTCAGACAAAACTTTCAGTATTCGAGAAGGCCGTCATACTGAACCACCCTATTTTTTTTATCGGTGGAGGCGCTGAAGCTACGTCAAGGTCAACTCCACTTTTTTAAATGGAATGGTACATTTTTTTCAGCCATCTTGTGAAGCACCTCAAGCCGCATGAAAAACATTAGGGGGTTAAAGTCGTTCAAGGTAATTCAAGGTCACCTATTAAAATGAAATACAAATCTTAATATCTCGGATCACTACCAAATGTTTGGTAGGCCCAGGAGCGAGTCGTAATTCGCGTTTCTTTTGTTTCCGTGTTACAAAAGTAACGGGGCACATATCATGCGACAATCTTATCGTTCTCGTAAGCCGAGAAGAGCCTCCGAAACAAATGTTTTCCGAAGCCGGTTTGCGCACGTGTGGGACGTGAAATCGATGAGAGGCAAAGCGTGTGAATCATGTACAGAGGAAATCGTCTCGCAGCAGACAACGAGGCGTCGGGGTTGCATCTATCGCCATTAACCGTCCCCGTGAAACAGGTGGCTCCGCGTCGCGGCAGGTGAGCAAGTCTCTTCCCTCTCGACTCGCATTTCGCGCCCCCCTCCAACCGCCCACAGTAGCTATCATGTGTATACTTTACTCAGCGGAGTAAGATCCATTGTTTTCCACGTTTCTTGACCGCGACACACAAGTTGCGTGTGCGCACAGGTAACTCGAGCCAGCAGGGTGTTCTTGCAACTCTCGCCTTTCCTGTGTGGGTGCCTACGTTGTGACATTATTCACGAATTGACAGAAAATACGTGTCTCAAAACGTTGGAAAATTCGAGAAGCTGCAATGCCAAGGATATCTACGCTAATTTCTGGAATTAACCGCGGTTCGGAGGCTTTTAAATAAAGTGCATCGGTGGTGAATTTTTTGCTTAGAGAGCGACTAGAAAAAGAAACAAAGGGATTCAGTCTCGGGCGAGTATCTGCGAGTTCGCACAGCATTTCGTCATTGCCGGTCGTATGTTCGTGTACAGCAAGTTCCGAACCGTGCACCATCGGGGAAAGTGAAACGCGAAAAGCGACGGGAGGGGGTCGACGTGCGGTGAAAAAGGATGAAAGCAATAATGAGTATCATGGTCATTGTTACATCTACGTGTACGTAACTATACTTTAGGAAGATTAAACGACAGCGGATCGTTGGCTGTGAGTCCAATATATGAAAGGCCGTTGTCGCGTCCAGGCGAATAACGAAATAATGCCGCCCTCGTCGCACGTAAATTGGACGAAACCCCTGCTGAAGGATGGGCAAATGATGCAGATGCAGGTGAAACGCGCGACCGCCGTGAATAAGCCGAATTTGCAAAATCCAAAGATCGGCGACAATCACAACGGCGCACCGTTAGATCGCAGAATCAAGGTCGTGCTTGTGGGAGACGGTGCGGTTGGAAAAACAAGTCTCGTCGTCTCGTACTCGACGAACGGCTTTCCCGGTGAATACGTCCCCACGGCCTTCGACAATTACAACGGTCAGTCCAACAATTATCGTACCTACGTATACCGAGACGTACTCATAGCCATAAAAAACATTATTTCAAAACTTACGAAAACAAACGCTTTGATCGTGGCTAAATAATTAATCGCTTGAGAGAAGTCTGTAAAAACTCTTAATTATTGCGCACCGACGTTCTCACAGATTTTTCTTCTTGCCAACGCGAATCAATCGGTAAGAAGTCGCCTGCACGTGCAGTCAAATTGTCGAAAGTGCGTCCCAAGCTGGCTATCATTCATAAGCAGCCGCTGAGGCAGGTGTACAGTGTATTTTTTTCCCCTTTTTTTAAACCAAAACCTCCAATTGTGCGAATTCGTCGCCGTGAATGGGTAGAATTAAAAATTTGATTTCCGGGATACAGTACAGTTGTGCTGTGTATTGGAATCGGAAAAAAGTAGAAGAAGGCTAGTTTCTTGGCAGCTGGTTTTTTAGGTGCCGTGAGTGCCAAATCCATGTTTGGCTGAAAATCGGGGTGTAGGGTTCTTTTTAGGCAATGAAGAGGCATGGGGGTGAATTAATACAACCCCTACCAGGTTGGCACCGGGATACAAAATGTTCAGAATAATCCGGGTTTTATTTTTGTCCACAGCGCCGAAGTCGTGGAAGTTCATTTTAGGGTTGAAAAAGTAGGGTGAAATTTTGAAAAATCAGTTTTAATTCGATAACTCTTTAGGAAAAATACATACATTTTTTATTCAATTAGGAACGTTGTAGCCCTTCAAAAGACGTGTCGATAGAGTATTTCATCATCCCTGTCCAAGAATATCTTTACCCCCAAAAAATCGTTTGGACTATCAAGAAAAAAATGTTTATTGAATAACTCGAAAACAATAGATTTTTCGAAAATGGTTTAAATTTACAAAATGTAGAGAATAATTTGCTCCATATTTTTGTTTGTATAGACCACCCTTAAATTTTGCTTTTTCCAACCCCTCTCGGGGGTCGGAAATTCAAAATGAAATTCTGGGAAAACTATTGACCGAAAATAAAGAGATACGAGTTTGGCGCTGTGGACAAAAATGTAGCTGACACGAACATGGCACAACCATGGGGTCAGGAATTTGGCTGAATTTTTTTGTGGTGAAAGAGGACCCCTCGCACCTCACATGGTTGAAGTAGTAGGAGGCAGTACTCAGAAAACTCAGAGAAAAATCGATTCTAAGTTTCTTAGGCGCCTTATGAGTCAAAAGGTCAGGCACTGGTCGAGCCGCCGTCTAGTCTAGACGGTTAGGGCTCGGTCTTTTGCGCCGGAGGTCTCGCGTTCGATACCTCCTTCGGATCTTTTTTTTTTATACCATTAATTATTCAAAACGTTTCTCATCCTTACATTATTTTGTAAAATTTATTTACATTATTTTTTGAAAATTATTTTCTTTTTTTCCGAATAAAACCATTCATAACGGTGGGTTTTTTTATTTTTCATTGTAAATTATATGAGGAACATTGGGTTTTTAATGAGAATAACAAAGTCGATTAGGAAAAATTCAATTTTTATTTATATAATAATTATATACAAAAACCGCAGTGGTAATTATCGTAGAAACAAAGCAATAATATTTGCGACATCTTGCGGAACATACAAAAGCAGATTTTTTACTATCGTAGGGAGTTTTCAATATATCCCCTGGCAGTTTACATAACCACTGGATAACGGTTAGATTTTTCGGATGGTTGGAATTGGACAAAATTCTACCGACTTTCTAACCGTGTTTCTGACTACTACCCGTAATTTGCTCAAGTTAGAAAGATGGTTAGAAAATTGGTTTGAAGTTCGAATTACAACGTCGCTGAAAAGCAACCACTTGTAACTGGATTTGTAACCGTATTTATAACCACTATCTGTGATGTGCTCAAGTTAGAAAGATGGTTAGAAATATGGTTGGAAATTTGAAATATAACTCTGCCGAAAAGCAACCACTCGTAACCAAAATTATAACCGTATTTATAACCACTATTCGTGATTCGCTTAAGTTAGAAAGACGGTTAGAAATATGGTTGAAAATTTGAAATATAACCCTGCCGAAAAGCAACCACTCGTAACCAAAATTATAACCGTATTTATAACCACTATTCGTGATTCGCTTAAGTTAGAAAGATGGTTGGAAATTAGAAATACAACCCTGCCGAAAAGTAACCGTTCGTAACAGAGTTTTTACCGTATTTCTAACCACTATCCGTGATTACCACGAGTTGGAAAAGTGGTTAGGAAGATGGTTGGAAATTCGAAATGCAACCTCAGCCGCGATTTAACGTGACTGCAAAAGTGGTCGACAGTTAATGATGTGTGTACCTGTAATTGGGTTTTTAATGTGGATATTAAAGAATCGATGGCGGTACATACCGCTAAATCGTAGTTTTATTTATGACTTTTTTTCGTAGCATAACTCACGCAATATCGAATACCGAATGTTATAACTTTTTTTTTGTTTCTTTACATTTTTTTAAATTTAATTGTTCACAAAATATGATATTTGATAAAGTGTAACGGACATCATGCTTATGATAATATATTTTTTATCATTGATTTGCGTATTGTATCGTCACTATATTTTTCCGGTTTCCTCATACATGGTATGCAATTACGAACATTTTTTTTGGAGATCGACATTTTTTAGATGATCGGTGCAATTTATGGAGGAAACTGTTTTTTTCGCAAATATGTTTTTAGTACCTCTATATTTTACCGGTAAAGTGCTGAGCTTAGTTTTTCCCGTTGTACCGCTTATCCATTGGAGGCATGCGATTATATCGTGTTCTATTTAATCTGCTTCCCAAATATTGGGCATTCTTACAGCGTGACCAATGTTCGGTCGGAAAGTCATTATTATAGCTGGTGCTTCTATTTCGGCGATCTTTATGAATAACCGGTGTGATGTAGATGCGACGTTTATGATGTGCCGAGTTTCAAAAGAGTTTTCGACCTCAGTGAGCTGTTCGACGAAGAGCCCCCACACAACATCTCCGTTGTGAGAAAAGTGAAATATTTTCAAAATTTCAACAAAGCCAATGTTCGCGATATAAACAAATTTATTGCAGAACAGCGTTTCCTCCTTCTCTTCACGGCATCTGTATTCAATCCCCTTTATTATTGCTCGCTTGAAAAATGTGAGGTTTTCGGGTCGATAATTTGCGGCTTCTAGTATTTCGGATTGCCAATTAGACGGTAAACTCCGGTAACAATTCCCAAGTCCTCTCACGTCAGCATAGCATCGTGGTACATCAAAGAGAGGGGTTTGTCTCTTTTTTCCAGCTTGCAAGATAGTGTGGATTCTCATTCTTCTTGCGAGAGCGATTGTTGGATTGTGCACGAACATTTCGATAAATCGATGGAGCAAAAATCTCGTTGCAATTTGAAGTGGCCGTGCTTGTGGACCCGTAACGGAGTCAATAATTTTTTTATTGAACGATTCAAACGGAAACGCGCTGTGGGCCCAGATTGGTCCCCAATTTTCCACTGTGTCCGTCAAATGAATGAGGATATGAACGTTAAATGTCATGTTTTCTTCACCGAACGTCTGTTGAAACCGTTGTGCATACTCCGTAAGCAAAGATCGTGCTTCATCGAGCTCTTCAGTGCAAATAGTATCCTTGTTCAATATATACGCCGCGTGAGAAATTAATGCAACGTGCTTAAGATCTTCCGCCCGAATTATCCCCTCCAAGCACGGCACCGAATAGTAGAGGAGCCAGTTTCGCCATTCAGAAGCCTTCCACTGTTTCATAGTTTCCACCAGTCGTGGTGTCCTTGAAATTCTGCTAGGCGGTCGAATCTTTTTTAATCGCAAATTAATCTTCCTCAACGATTTTGGGTTTCCTTGGTACCAAGGATCACTTGATTTTCCATCCAGCAACAGCATGGTATGTTGCTTAGCTACGCCCAAGTACAGATTATGCATACTTTCAACGACAACGCCCCGCGCCAAATTGAACCCACGCAGAAGCCCAAGTGTCGAACGTCCTTTTATGCCGAATACTTTATTTTTTAGCTCGTACGCTTGGTTCATATGCGCTCTTATTTCCGAATCCGTGCGGGAATGACTATCCGTAATAGGATACACTCGACCAAGTTGCTTAATTCTTTTCCCTTCGGCATAACAAAACGTGCATCCATACTTTCCATTGAACTGGGTCATGTTGAGAAGCGCAGGTCTAGCTATGGAATCTACGGTACAAATTAAAGTTACGAATTTGCTCGTAACGACGTTAATACCGTCAGGCTTCCAAGTCATACCCGTTTCGTACAAAAATACCAACTCCTGAAAGGTTGGCAATGTAAATGCGTTTAGGACAGGATGGGAGGCGTCGACCCAAATACCGGCTAGCAACATATGTCGTTTTCGTGCATTAGGCGGTAGTTCGTTGATGGATAGCAGTATGGGCCAAGCGCTGGCTTTGGATGAATTTGAGACTTTGCAGCCGTCTGTGTTTATAGTGAAAGAATAGTTATATTCCTCGCTTAAAAAACCACCAGGCTCGCAGTGTCTCAAATATTCCTTGCCGTCGTATATATCCTCAATACCTTCGGGATTCTTTTTTTCTCGCGTACGGCGGTACTGTAAAGAATTCACTATTTCCGGTACAGAGAAGAGTTGTCGGAGCTGAGGTTCTAATTTCATTTTAATGAAATATGTTAACGATCGGTTATCTTTTCTCGGGCCGGTGCTTTCACACAAACAATCTCGTTCTGGTTCTGTTCCTTCTCCAACAGTGGTTTTACATAGGCGACAGTACAAATGGCGCTCGATTGCGATGTCATCGTTTCTGAGTAATGTTTTCCATAAACCATTCAATGCAGAAGGCAGGCCACTACATATCGTGATACCGTTCATCATTTGCAACATTGCTAGAGTAGTTTGGTACGTCAACCGGTGCCGTACCGATATAGCAATAATCATCGTTATTATTTCACTTTCCGATACATTGTCTCTCATGCTTGCCCTCCGGACAAAGTCATGCATGCCTGGTATCGCAAATACTTCCCCGGGGGCGTCTCCATTATTTTCAGATTCGTCAATTTCCGAATTATCGTCATATTCGTCATATTCGCTACATCCGTCACTATCCATGTCGTTGTCGTTGTAATCATGTTGCTCCATTGATTCAACGTCGGTATCTTCAACGTTGGATTGCTCATCGTAGCTAACCTCAAGCGCAGGGACGTTTTCGGCGGTAACGGTTGTATCCGCTGTCCTCATTGTACCGGTACTGCTGTAGTTGCTTTCGACCCTATTTTGATCACACTGCTGGATTTCGCTACCTTCGTTGTACCGCGGCAATAACGGGGACACGACTGATACGTCGCTGTCCAATAGCTCCTCAAGTTCTGTGTCCGTTGATTCAGAATCATCTGGTTTTGGCTTGGGGCAAAAACAGAGCACTATTACTATCAATTCAGGTCGAAGAATATTATGTATGTATTTCTTGGAAAATTGTATCTCAGCTGATTTCATTCAATATTACAGATGACCGATGTCTTTAAGTGTGCAGAATTTCGAGTTTATCTACATTTGTATAAAAAAAAATAAAGTCGCAACTTTTTTTGTCAGTTCTTATGAAATTCATGGTCAACAATATTTCCGCTATGTATACTTATATTGAAAATTTATTGCCGATTCATTTGAAATCATTCGTAACACTATTGAAATTATCAACAATGAAGGTTTTTTTTTCATTTAACATTTAAATCAATTCCAATCCATTTTTCTTTTCGTTATATTTATTATGAGACATTTTTGGGATGTTGATGATGATTTCAAACTTACAAATGCCAGTTCGCCGGTGAACCGTAAATGTTTGCAAGTTGTGTCCCATGGGTGAGCCATCCTGTGCAACCGGTACAATTGCATCCTTCTTCGCATAATGGTTCGGCGACAGAGCGCTTTACGCGAACATGATGGCTCCTGAGCGTTCGACATTACAGATCTGGGTACATGAAACAGTCTCCATTTACTTTTCAACACAATTTTGACCTCGTCGTTCTATCAGTTTTTTTTGTTTCTTCTTATTTTATTTTTTATTCTGCTCTCCTTCATGTTCAACTTCGGTTTATTTCTTACAATTTCGCAGTTTTACCGTTATAAGGATTATTTTTGGCTGTACGCCTTGGAAAAATATTCAAGATCAAAGGACGATTTTTTTTGGTGAAATTTTGAGAATTATTCATCAGAGATTTAAGGATGTATGCGGGAGACTTTTCGGATGAAAATTTTATTTGATTTGAATTATTGTACTTCGTGATTCAATAAAAATCTGAAAAAATTCAGCAACAATTAGCATGCTATGAACAATAATAATCAATATTAATATCACTCAAAAGTTATTAACAAATTGTTTAAACAATTAATTATTTAATAACATAACGGTGACCCCTTGTTTTTATTAAATTAAATGTGTGAATTTTTCTGAACGCTCATGAATTTTTTTAACATTTTCCTACGATATCGAAATTCCCTTTATCAAATTTTTAGAATGGCCGTATATATGCAGTTTTCGGCCTAGTGTCTATGAAACTTTGCAAAACTAATGGTAAACCTGTCTGCACAAACATATCCAAAATTTACATTTTTTAGTTTATATTTCATAATAATTTTCTCAAATTTTCCTACGTTTTTGAAATATTTTGAAAAATTATTATGAAATATAAACTAAAAAATGTAAGTTTTGGATATGTTTTTGTGGACAGCTTTACCATTAGTTTTGCAAAGTTTTAAAGACACTAGGTCGAAAAATGCATATATACGGCCGTTCTAAAAATTTGAAAAAGGGAATTTCAAAATCGTAGGAAAATTTTGAAAAAATTCATAAGCATTCAGAAAAATTCACACATTTAATTCGTATAAGAAAAACAAGAGGTCACCGTTATGTTATTAAATAATTAATTGTTTACACAATTTGTTAATAACTTTTGAGTGATATTAATGTTCATTACTGTTGGTCATAGCATGCTAATTGTGGCTGAATTTTTTCAGATTTTTATTGAATCACGAATTACGATAATTCTGATCAAATAACATTTTCATCCGAAAAGTCTCCCGCATACATCCTTAAAATTGTGTACATAATTTTATTTCCCTCAAATTTCAATTCAAGAATTAAAATTATGTACATAACTTTATTTACCCCAAATTTTAATTGAGGAATTAAAATTATGTACATAATTTTTATTCCCGAATTAAAAGTTGGGGTACATAAAGTTATGTACATAATTTTTAAAATTATGTACATAAATTTAATTCTCTCAAATTTGAATTCAAGAATTAAACTGATGTACATCATTTCAATGCCCTCAAATTTTAATTCAGGAATTAAAATTATGTACATAACTTTATTTACCTCAAATTTTAATTGAGGAATTAAAATTATGTACATAATTTTAATTTCTTAATAAAATTTCACGGAATTAAAATTATGTCCTTAATTTGAACTTAAATATTTAAAGTATGTAAATAATGAAAATTGACCATAAATATTTTGTCTGGACATAAAAATAGTAGTAGTATCGTTTATTCCATATGTACAGCTTTTGCTTTTTACAAAAACCCCCCTTCATTCCGCCTTACCGTTAAACCATTTTTTTTAACAAGTGCCGCATAACAATCAGTCCCGCCTCTCTTTTCCTCTGTTTTCTATTTCTCCTCTCCTCGGACCCCCTCGGTGCTGGCCCTTTTCAGCCTCGCGAACGTCCTCAGATATCCGCAGATCACCACCACTGGCTCCCCTCTTAGCGTGTCTTTGGTCCATTGCAAATTTAGTTCAATTAATTTAATTATTATTTAATTAAATTAAGAATAGTATAATTTTAATTTATCGAATTTATATTCGGTCTGAATAAATGTTTGAATCGCTAATTCGTGTGATGCTAGACCCCAATGTTAATTCATTGAATTATTTTGTGGCTCATTACATTTTTGTCCTACAATTTTTTAAATGACTGTAGAGCTGAATAAAAATGCATTAAGTTTTTATTATAACATAATAAAAATGAATTAAAATGATGTCTAGACACAAAATTAATTCCACGTTTTTAGATCCTTTCCTGTGTATTTTGAATTAATTTTATGTCTAGACAAATTAATTCATCATTTTTGCTTTTGACTAAATGAAATCAAAAACTATTAGTTTATATTGAAATGAAATATTGTATTTTTATTTAAGGTTTAACATTCAATTTAAAGTTCATGTTTTATAATAAATGAGCATAAATAGCATACGGCCTACATAATCTTCCTCATAGAAGAAGATTTGAGCATCATGCTCAATCTCGAGTAAGCAATTTGCAAATTTCAATTTGCAGCGTATTTATTCATTTACAAGGTTTAAACCTTGTATTGTAATTTTATGTTCAGAACTATAATTCTTTATTTTTATTCATTTTTTATTCATTTACAAGGTTAACGTTGTAAATGAATAAAAAATGAATAAAAATCAATAATTATAGTTCAAAACGTAACATTTTCCATTTTTAATAAATTCCCTTTTGGGAAATTATGAAGTAAATTATAAATTTTAAATAATTCTATAATTTTTAACATTCAATTGCAAATTTCCTGTAGTTGTTCGAATTTGTTGTAGTTATTGTGCCGCGTTGAAGACATTTATTTTTCTATATATATATTTACGTTCGGTCTTTCGTTGACCGTTACGACTTTACAGTACGTCTCGCTTGGGATATGTAGCGAGCTGTGCTACACATACACACACATACACCTCACAGAATTGAAAAAAATGTGAAGTACTTATGTACAATTTGTTTCAGGGAGAATGAATCAAAACTTTATTATAAATTAACTGAAATGAAATTTCTAAGAATACATTTTGTCCTGCATGAATATATACCAATAAGTAATAGTACTGAAAAACAGGATGAAAAAGAAATATGTGTAACACGCGTATATAAAAATAATTTGCATTTGCCCATTGAAAGTGTTTTACGATACGATATTATTAAAAATTGTACGCACGACTTTTTTCGAGCTCTGTGTAATGTGTGTATATATATATATATGATTTGGTCGATTTGTCATTAGCGAGACATAAAAAGCAATTAAACAGATATTAAATAGTACTTACCGGCAAGCGGGTTGTAATTTTTCATAAAAGTGTGTATATTCTGGTCTATCTCAAAATCAATGTGATGTGAATCTGCTGAAGTATCGTCTCAATATCTAATATGAATAACTGGTCACTGGTCACTGTATCACAACCGAGAATCAACTGGTGGTTGGCGGTGGTAGCTTATTTGTTTAAATGAATTCAAAAAGCATGGGAAAATGCCTGAGTCTTTGCCTCCGAGCGAGCGCATGCTGCCAATACAAGCGTACCATGGTCGCTACGCATAGTTGTGTGAATTGTGTAATACACACATAGATGTAAGGTGCTTGCGTACGACCGAACGGCATGCGAGAATGCATTTGTTCTTTCTACACGCGGTCGGTCGACATAGCAAACATACACACACACACACGCGCGCGCTCCGCGATCGCCGTCTGTTTGGCTTCGACTCTTCGTCCCAGTGCGAAGCATCGAGACCGAATTAGCGATTCGGTCTCGATGCTCGATGTAATTGCTCGATGTAATTGCTCGATGTAATTGCTCGATGTAATTGCTCGATGTTACTTAAATTTAAAAAATCGCTACAGGACCAATTGCATATTGTTTTTATGACACCAAAGTATTTTTAGGCAAGAAAACGTCTTTCCAAAATCCTGGAGTGGTGTTATCCCTTAACACGAATGCGGGTTCGGTACATTATCTGTGATCTGTCTTAGATCGCACCCATGTTAAGCGTATATCTATATACGTATAGGTGCCGGAGCACTGCACGCCATCATTTCTCGTTCTCGTTTTGGGGACGAGTTGAAAGTCCTCGCTGAACCTCCTGGTATCTAGGCTCCATGGACCAAACAAAGAGTGAGAGCACGAATCGAGCCCACAAGTTGCCGCCGTTTGTCTCGTACGCACTCGTTTGTCTCGTACGCACTCGTTTGTCTCGTACGTACCACTCCGCGCGCTTCGCGAGCAAATATTAGTGCTCTGTGATCATTATTTTCGCTGCGTATTAGTTTACAAAAAACGCTTAATTATAAATTCAAGTAACAGTGAAGTGTTTTAGATGACAGAAATACTGAGTTTTGCTGCGGTTTACCGGTACAATGATAACCGACGCCTGCGCGCCGTAACTTCTAATATTTTATCGAAAACGTATCAGCGTGAAAATGGAATACTGTCGCGTTTCTCTCTCTTCATCGAATGAACCACGAGTTTGTCCCATTAGTGAAATCAAACGGTACAACAAAAAAAATGGTAAATTCGACATTTCTTGTACCAAAGATTATTTAGTTCCTACTGCTGGATTGGGTTCTAAAAAAACGTTGAGAATTTGCGAACAACATACTACTACTGATGGAATCGTCCGTAATACCTACGAGGCGCTTGTCATTCTCAAATTTGCTGGTAAGTTGAATTTTTGTTTAACTTTAAAAATTGTTCGCCTGCGTAGCAAAATCGTGCTACGAGAGAAATAAATATATGCGCTGCATAGAGTAATTCTAGTTCATATAACTTTTGAAAGTAATATATTACCATTATGCAACGATAAGATACGGTCGATGATGCATGGGCAGAGGAAACGGAGGGCCCTCGCGGGCGGGGCTGTCGTGTCAAGAAGCCAAAGCTGCCAGATAGTCCCAGCGTAATATACAGCCCAAAAAAGAAAAACAAGACAATGACAACTGGATGTACCGCTGCCAGTATACAGTCCGATTGCAAGCAGAAATTCCCAGATGCCAAGGTAAGAGCTGCGAAGAGAATCTTACACTTAGAAGTGAGCGCCGCGGTGGAGAAAATGTCTAATATCGGTAAATAAATATTAAGCCGCTAATTATTAAATGGTGCCTAACTGTTGTTGTAGGAAAAACACGAGAAAGCCCTCAAAAAGTTTATACGGACGGCACAAGAAAACCTGGATATTGCAGGACATGCAGCACCGAGTGACAACGCTGCTATTTCCAAAGTAAGCTGAGAATGATAATCGAAGCCTAAGTTTGCGGCTTAAATTGTTATATTAAACAACAAACACGACAATAAATATATATTTTATTTGCAGAAAACGGTACAGAAATCGTCGCACTGTGAGATTTCGTCCAATGTATCGATAAGCGATGAAAAAATGATTGAGAACCGTGTAGAAGAACACCTGGAAACTCATTCGGAAAAAACAACCAAGGATCTCGTTGTCGTTCCTAAAATCACTGTCGACGTATTACCATGCAGCGCCATAACGGTAAGTGTAACGGAATATTGCTAAAAAAATTGAAATTCCATTTCTCATGCACGTCCATGCGTACAAAATGAATAATATAATGGTAGAATCTTATTCTATTGCATCGTAGAAAAAAAAGATTGCAGTTTTTTAAATTTCAAAATTACATTTCACATTTTTAATTAAAAAATATAATTGATTAAACTATGAGCATTTTTTTCCATGCACATGTACATATTTAGAAAAAATTTATCTGTCATAATTAGTTGTCACAATTAATCTCTCAATAATTAGTCTGTCATTGAATAGTGAGGAGTTTTTGCATAACTTGCAAATATAACATTGCCTGAGCCTGAGTTTGTGACTTAAATTGTCATATTAAACAACAAACACGACAAAAAATATACAGGGTGTCTCAGAAGTAACGTACGCGCTTCTAGCATCTGGTAGGAAAAAAATCTGAGACGAAAAGTCCTCAGTCTTTTTTTGATCAGACGCATAGATAACACTCACACTAGTACACACACACGCACACACTTGCACACACACACACACTTGCACACACGCGCGCGCGCGCGCGCGCGCGCGCACACACACACGCACGCACGCACACACACACAGGCGCGCGCATGCACACACGCTCACACTTGCATATGCACACTCAAACACTTAATCACACACACACACACACAATCTTACACACACACACACACACGCTTTCGGAATTTTCCTTCCGCACACATTTTCAGGCGCACGCAATTACAACGCATTCCCCTATCCCTCCCCTCTACGCTACCATTCCGCTGTAGCGGACCCCTGATTAGCTATTTATTTTAATTTATAATTAATTATCTGTGCGTCTGATCAAAAAATGACTGAGGACTTTTCGTCTCAGAATTTTTTTCCTACCACATGCTAGAAGAGCGTACGTTACTTCTGGGACACCCTGTATATTTTATTTGTAGGAAACGGTACACAAGTCGTCGGACTGTGAGACTTCGCCCAATGTATCAGTAAGCGATGAAGAAATGGTTGAGAACCGTGTAGAAGAACACGTGGGGACTGATTCGGTAAAAACAACCAAGGATCTCGTTGTTGTTCCTGAAATCTCCGATGACATGTTGCTGTGCAGCAGCGCCGTAACGGTAAGCGTACATAATATAGCTAAAAATTTCTGAAATGTTATTTCTCATGGAACGTCCGCACATACTGAGACGATAAAATTCCCCTTGACAATCATTGTGGTCTTTCTCGACGATTGCGGAAACCTGAGGCGTCGTCGACTCGATGTACCCCTCTGATACTTCGCGGTAAATGATTAAGACGGAATGACACCTTATCGCGGTCGGTATGGTAGAACAATTATAGATTCCCAAAAATCTCTGAAACGGCTCTTCAGATCCCGTCGAAACTTTGCCAAACGACGTCAAATAGATAGACGAATACCTGTCTGCCCTTCAAGTTTTCTGAATTTGAGAAACGGAAACTTTGCCAAACGTCGTCAAATAGATAGACGAACAGCTGTCTGCCCCTCTAATTTTCTGAATTTGAGAAAAAACGTAGATTGCTGTATGATAAGCCAATCTACGTTTTTTTCTCAAATTCAGGAAATTTGGGGGGCAGACAGCTGTTCGTCTATCTATTTGAGATCGTTTGGCAAAATTTCGACAGGATCTGAAAAGCCGTTTCAGAGATTTTTGGGTATCCATAATTGTTCTACCATACCGACCGCGATGAGGTGTCATTCCGTCTTAAGAGGGAATGACACCTCATCGCGGTCGGTATGGTAGAAAAATTATAGATTCCCAAAAATCTCTGAAACGGCTCTGCAGATCCCGACGAAACTTTGCCGAACGACGTCAAATAGATAGACGAATAGCTGTCAGCCCCTCAAATTTTCTGAATTTGAGAAAAAAAAGTAGATTGGCTTATCATAAACCAATTTAGTTTTTTTTTCTCAATTTCAGAAAACTTGAATGGCAGACAGCTATTCGTGTATCTATTTGACGTCGTTTGGCAAAGTTTCGACGGGATCTGAAGAGCCGTTTCAGAGATTTTTGGGAATCTATAATTGTTCTACCATACCGACCGCGATAAGGTGTCATTCCGTCTTAAGAGGGAATGATACCTCATCGCGGTCGGTATGGTAGAACAATTATAGATTCCCAAAAATCTCGAAAACGGCTCTTCAGATCCCGTCGAAACTTTGCCAAACGACGTCAAATAGATAGACGAACGCTGTCTTCCCCTCAAATTTTCTGAATTTGAGAAAAAAGAACTAGATTGGCTTATGATAAGCCAATCTACATTTTTTTTCTCAAATTCAGAAAATTTTAGGGGAAGACAGCTGTTCGTCTATCTATTTGACGTCGTTTGGCAAAGTTTCGACGGGATCTGAAGAGCCGTTTTCGAGATTTTTGGGAATCTATAATTGTTCTACCATACCGACCGCGATGAGGTATCATTCCCTCTTAAGACGTGTTAACGTTGTATTCTTTGAGGTACGTTAAATGGCGCGAGTTTTGAACGAGACATGAATCTATGTGGAACCATTCAACCATTCATCTGAATTCATTATGTTGAAATTTAAAATGTAATGTATTATAAAAATAATCGAGATTAATATCACACAACACAACAATAAATATATATTTTGATTGCAGGAAACGATACAGAAATCGTCGGACTGTGAGATTTCGCCCAATGTATCGATAAGCGATGAAAAAATGATTGAGAACCGTGTAGAAGTACACGTGGAGACTGATTCAGAAAAAATAACCAAGGATCTCGTTGTACCTGAAATCACCGACGAAATATTGCCATGCAGCAGCGCCGTAACTGTAAGCGTACGAAATATTACCAAAACATTCTGGAATTTCGTTTCTCATGGAACGTCGAAAGAATTGTGACGCTGTATAGAATCAGCGTGAGCTGAAATTGTTATTCCCGTCACGTAGATAATAAAAGACAATCCGGTAATTATCTGAAATATTTTGTGTGCGCTGAAAAGTTTTGACGACCCGAACCCTATCGCTTTTTGGACAACCAAAACTGTTCCACGCATATAAAATAGGTGAAATAATTCCAGGATCGAATTTTACCTACTATATTTCAAGAAAATAATAATCTAGCTTGCAGAGATATACATTTCAATTATAAATTGAAATTTCCCTTATAATTTTAAATTCAATCAAATACAAAATTTCAATTATAAATTGAAATGTATATAGAACTGGGCGAACCTTGGGAACCGGCGGGACCTGGCTGTGCCGCTGTGCTGCAACGAGGGAAAATGAACATTATATGTGGATTGTTAACGAATGGGGAAATTAAAAGACAATATAGATTCATTTTTATTATGAGAAGTAAAAATTTTCATACCGATACATATAGGATAATGAAAAAGTAGAGAAAGCGTTGTCGGAGGAGAGTAGAGGCGAAGCGATGAGAAACCCAAAGAAGTTGAGAATCGTGAGCGATATCTTGAGGAAGTCATCCGAGCATGTAAGTTTGATTGCATTACGATTGCACCCTCCTTGTAGCATTGAAACCGTGACGCTTTGCGCGTAGCGCGTCAAACTTGTATTATGACTTTAAAATTCGTGTACAATGTCAACTAGTAGAAAATAACACTGCGAAGACCGATAGTGAAAACAATAAATAAAATTGACATGGATATAACCGAATCGAGCGTCACAACACCGATTACACCATCCTTTTCTGGTGAATACGATTCTAGTATGTCGTTCGAGTCTTATCTGCCAACCGAAAACGACGATTTATCTTCAGTACCATCATCGCCCTTTATTGGATCTGAGGAGGTAAATATAAAACAATTAAGGCAACAAGTTCGAGTTACAAGTAAAAAAAATATTCTTTTCTAGGATGAACGTTGCAGACGTACCGATAACTTTATACAAAAGGAAAAAAAACAAGCCGCCGTTAAGAGCGTTCTGCAAACGAGCAGCGTCCATCTGACAACTAATAACACATCTCTCGCAAAACAAAACTCGGCAGGTGTTTCGAAAAAGAGAAAATCCGTTGATGATTATGGGGATTTAAAATCCTTCATTTAAAAAAAAATGACAAAGATGGAAAAATCAATAATCACCAAAGTAAAAAAATTTGTCGCTCCAAAAGAAGCCGAAGATACACGCACCGGACCTACCTTTGAAATACCATTACCAGACGATGATGGAAAGGTATTTGCAGTTTAGTGGGAGTACTGTACATATTAATTACTCCCAGATTAGTTCAGACGGACATGCAGATGACCCAATGTGTCCATCTAATAATGGTGTTTTTCCATAGGTTAGTGTGGATGGAAGAAGATTCGAATATGGTCACTTTTTGAAAGCTATCGAAGCAAAAACTATGAAAAAGAGAGTGAATCACTTGATAAGTGCGTTTTGGTCACCAGAGGAACGTCTGTCTCTCACGTTGGACGAAACAAAAAGGAAAAAAGCGTCTTATCGGCTTATAACAAAAGGCGAGATCTCCGCCTTAATACGTGAGTTAAATAAATGAGCGTTACAATCAGAGATAAATTTAATTATTACGAAAAAAATCATAACCATTGCAATAATATTTTCTGCACATGCATAGATACCAGTATCATAATGCAGGATTCAAACAAGTTGCCAAGGGATGGTGTGCAAGATGTTGCAAAAATGCGATCGTGGATCTCGTCCAAGTTGAAGGCGGATCGAGTGTACAACAAATCGAAGCAGTATGGGGCTTCGAATAAAGAAAACGAAGAAGAAGAATATTCAACAGATGCTCAGCCCCATCACCATAAACATGACATACCGCCGAAGCAACGAAAAATTGTACTGGAAAACTATGAACATGGTTTAGCGGAATCTCATGGAAAAATAATCGAGACTCCACCTGCTAAATATAATTTGGAGCAAATTCTAAAGTTGCTTGAATCAAGTACGTATCGTGGAAAGAAGAACGAAGGTGACATTTGTCTTGACAACTTGTACACTTTCAATCAGCTTCTATGGAAGAGTAATTTGACCCGTGACGAGCTTCATAAAATTTTATCGCCGGATTGCTTCGTGACTATCAATGGTAACAAAAAAGATATATCTGTGATATACTGACTGTAAACATGTATTGTATCAGGTAAAACAATGTATCATTTTATACTTAGGAAAAGTGCGCATCGTCCAATGGCGAAATGAATATCGCATTGTTTTCGATATCTACAAGCGTCTCGAAGGTCAGACAATAATTACCCATCACCAAAAAAATGAAATGAAGAATTTCCAACATCCGGCATTGATAGAATATTTATTTTGCAAATATATGATACCGGTATTACCGTTGGAAAACATTGATCAACTGTACCAGTGCGTAATATAAATACGAAAAAATTACTGTTAACGACGTTGAATATTACAAATTGACTATTTTCAGGATCAACAAAAAAAAATTGATGGAACTCTACGTTTGCAGAAAGCTCGAAAAACAATCATTATGGGAATACTCAGAATTGAAGGAAAGGTGTCAAAGTAAAAGCTTCAACGGTAATATATAACGTTTATCTTACAATTACACGAACAAATAAACTCATTGATAATCATTGGCATGTGTATTTGTTGTACAGTTGAGGAGAAATCACTGAAACAGATACTAGCGAGTACCGGTACAATATCGGATGATCCTTTCAATGGTCATCGATTGATTCAGGCGAAGGATGAGCTGTGTAAGCACGACGCACAACGAATAATCGCACTCAACTACAGCCGCGAATTTCAAAGTTAAAAAAAATGACTAACCATGCATCTAGTCATCATGGTTCAAAATTGCGACTGCATTTTTTTCTGCTAGACGGAAAACAAAGACTTATTATTCATTCTTTTATGTTTAATTAAATATTTAGTATATATGGTCGTCGATTGATTCGGGCGAAGAATGAGCTATGTGAGCACGACGCACAACGAATAATCGCACTCAACTACAGCCGCGAATTTCAAAGTTAAAAATATGACTAACCATGCATCTAGTCACCATGGTTCAAAATTGCGATTGCATTTTTTCTGCTAGACGGAAAACAAAGACTTGTTATTCATTCTTTTGTTTTAAACTAAATATTTGTATCGTTGAGATTGGCGGAATGTTTCAAAAAAAAATATCGTCCATTAATAATTTAATATGCTTCGCAACTGTATACCGCCTACGATCGGCCTTCATTATGTATTGCGCCTAAGAAAAAAACATTGGTGATTGTCCGCCATATATCAAGAAACCGGAAAAACAAATTTAAAATATAATACACAAAGAAATTATAAAGAGAAAACAACAACTGTAAAAAAATCAAGCAATTGAAAAGAACGAAAAAATGCGAAAACAGGAAATAAAATATTGTACGACGCCACCAAAAAAATTGGTATAAATAAAACTACGATTTAGCGGTATGTCCCGCCATCGATTCTTTAATATCCACATTAAAATCCCAATTACAGGTACACACATCTTTAATTGGCGACCACTTTTGCAGTCACGTTAAAGCGCGGCTGTGGTTGTATTTCGAATTTCCAGCCATCTTCCTAACCGCTTTTCTAACTCGAGGTAATCACGGATGGTGGTTAGAAACACGGTAAAAATTCGGTTACGAGTGGTTACTTTTCGGCAGGGTTGTATTTCAAACTTCCAACCATCTTTCTAACCATCTTTCCAACTTAAGCGAATCATGAATAGTGGTTATAAATACGGTTACAAATTTGGTTACGAGTGGTTGCTTTTCGGCAGGGTTGTAATTCGAATTTCAAACCAATTGTCTAACCATCTTTCTAACTTGAGCAAATCACGGGTAGTGGTCAGAAACACGGTTAGAAAGTCGGTCGAATTTTGTCCAAATACAACGGTTAGTTTTTTGGTTGTAAAACCGGTATGAATGAACGGTTAGGCAAACTGCCAGGGTCCGTACAAAAACATGTCCCATTAACATTCATGAAACTGTTTCTAGTAACTGATAATTTTGAGGCAAACCAGGCACATTGAAGCATGTCTCGGAATATTGGTGATGATAATTGATGGTGAATTATGGAATGGATTTTTATACAAGCAGAATCGTGAAATTAATTCCCGGGAAGATCATATACTTTACAATGAAAAATAAAGAACCCACAGTTATAAATGGTTTTATTGGAAAAAAAAGAAAATAATTTAAAGAAATGAAAATAATTGAAAAAATAATGTAAATAAATTTTTAAAAATAATGTACCGATGAGAAACATTTTTAATAATTGTTGGGATAACAAAAAAAAAGGATCCGAAGGAGGAATCGAACGCGAGACCTCCGTTGCAAAAGACTGAGCCCTAACCGTCTAGACTAGACGGCGGCTCAACAAGTGCCTGACATTTTGAACTCATAAGGCGCCTAAGAAACTTTGAAACGATTTTTCTCGGAATTTTCCGAGTACTGCATCCTACTACTTTAACCACGTGAGGTGCTAGGGATCCTCTTTCACCACAAAAAGATTAGGCCAAATCCCCGACCCCACGGCCCATTTCCCATTTGAACAAAAAGTGTAGGAATTTTTCCTTACGAGTTATTGAATTAAAACTGATTTTTCAAAATTTCACCCCACTTTTTCGCCCCCAAAAAGAACTTCCAAGACTTCGACGCTGTAGACAAAACTACAGCCCGGATTTTTTTTATCATTTTGTCTCACGGCGTCGACCTTGTAGGGGTTGTAGTTTGGCATCAATCCAGCCTCATCCCCCTGCGCCCCTTTAAAAAACCCTTCACCCCGATTTTTAGGCAAACTTGGATTTAGCACCCGCGACACCTACAGAATACCTTGTCAAAAAATTGGCCTTCTCTTAATTTTTTCCGATTACGGGGTTTTTCAGCGACGCGTGTATAGTACACGCGTTTTCGTATCGACACATTTCAGTATACGCGTATTAGAATGGAAAAGAGAAAAGGAGGCATGTATGGGTATTCTTGCTGTGTGACGGGGATCGCGGAATGGCCGTATATGGTGCATGGGAAAAGCGGCGCCGCGAACCGAGCCCACACTAACAAATATATAAGCAAGGCCCCTCCCGCCCCCCGCCGTTTTCTCGCTCGTGTTTACTGCCAGAAAAATATATGTTGCAGAACATCAAGGTCATGTTTCGCGCAACGGTCATATAGTATGGTAACGGTGCACTCATTCATAGCGCAAAAAAATGTTTTACTCGAGAAAAGATACGCGTACGCGTCAACTCTGTCCGTTATCAAAGTAGAGTGCGCTCCTCGTTTCGAAGGTTAACTACAGACTACAACTGTATGCCCGGTTGTAACACAAGTGACTCGAATATAAAGCTAAAAGTCTCGCACGAATCACCGATACGAGTGGTCTCACTCGCAGTTTTTACTTTTCGCTCGCTTTTTATTCTCTCTCTCTCTCTCTCTCTCTCTCTCTCTCTCTCTCTCTCTCTCTCCCCCTCCCTCCCTCTCCCGCTCCCTCCCTCCCTCCCTCCCCCCTGCCTCCCCCTGGTTTTCTTGTAGGTTTCTACAAGAAAACCTACAAGAATCTATAAGAATATTTCAAGTAGCCTCCAAATTTGAGTATATAATTGAATTTGTTTATGAGCAAAAAATGTAATCCTCGAAAAAAATTAGTTAAAAAAAATCACACTTTCGCATTGGATCTTGGATGTGCATGCTAATGACCATCACGTCCATTTATTCCCATGTGGCTCTTGTGGATCAATTGCTATAAGGAGGTGCCGGATTTACGTAAATCGGTAATTACTCGTTAAATAAGATTCTTCTAGATGCTGATTGAGTTTCATAACACTAAGTTGATTAATAAACGAAGTGCATGCAACATTTTTTTTTGTTCTCCAGCGATTTGCCATCAAACTAACAATCCTATGTGATTTTTGTAGAAGACTTGATTTATAAGTGACATCATTCCGCAAAATTATTGTAGAACGCATTTTTCGATTAAACCAATAAGAAAAAATATATCATGATAAAACCGAGTTGATTTTATACAATTTCTGGTGGTCACAAAACACCATTTTTTTATGGGGTAAACTTTAGGGTACATTCATGACAACCCGAAGAACCTACAAAAAAATTGGCGACGTGGTGGCCTCCGTGAACAGAAGTCGGTCGTGTACCGTGAGCACCGCGAATTTGTTTAAGAATTCTTTCTAAGTTGTAAATAAATTCCGATATGCGTGATGGCAACGATGCTTGCCCGGTACGTTACACTATAAATTGATAGAGTGCAACCGTTTTCCTAGAAATAAAATGACTAAACATTGAATGTTGAACAAAATATACAATTTCCAATATTTCAAAACAGAACGGAATACAGTCTTTGAATCTATAAATTTTACACAAAGAAACTAATAAAACAATGTTCGGAATCAAGTGTTCAAGTTTGGCCTTTATAATATGACGATGTGTTCGGTCGAATGTTTGGCAACAGCTGACTCTTCTCGTGGCTGATGGAAGCGTCGCGTCCACAGCTAGGAATTCTTTATTTGGCATGATTTGAAATCATTTTTTTTCGTTGGGCGAAAACATTTTAATTTGTGTATGGGCGCGTCCCTTTGTGACCGATCGCAAAAAGAACTTTACTAAACTGGGGGTGGTGCGCAAATGTTGAAAATCCCCGAAATTCGTAGGAAACTGCCAGGTAGCAATATTTGAATGAAGTTTTCCGGTAAATCCTTAGTAAAAAATATCACGTAAAAGCAAGTGACTGTAAATCTTTTACGTTGATGAAAAAGTATGCAAAAAAAGTGATCGGGACATTTGGTCTCCAACTGTGTAACTGTAACTGTAACTGTTACTACAGTTTGCAAACCTACTGCCTTTCCCGGGATCTTTCCGGAACGAGAATGCGTCGTGCCGGACAAGAGCCTTTAAACCCTTTTTTTATGGCCGCCACGTCAGACAAAGATCCGTCGACCTGGTAAAGCGCCGAGGAATTGTCGGATTACAAACATGCATCGTTCAGAAAACTAATATCTTAACGTAATGATTAATATAAAATATTGAACGCTTGATTGAATATACATCGCGTCATGCAACACGTAACAGGTCGAATTTCTGTACATTCCGACTGGACTATTCGTATCTGGGTGTTTCTCTCTTGATTGGAAAGCGGCCCATACAAAACCGTCCTATGCATGTTTCTTCTTGAAAATAAAAAAACAAAGTATGTACAACGGAAGGCAATAATAAATTAAACATATATCTGCAAAAAGCGGACACATTATTTCCTTACTTTGCAACTTATGGACGATTTTGTGAAAATTCGTGACGTGTATAATCTTTCAAGGGACTGTTTAAGGCGAAATATACATTAAGACGGAAAACAATTGAGCAATTTTGAGCGTTTTTTAAAACTAAGACATAATTATTCTACATCTAACAAACTGTAGGTTTACTTTAACAGTATATTTAAGGGACTACACCAGGGTGACACTTTCAACAAAATGGATTTCTTGTTTTGCCTTTTTCGACAGTTTATATTTATCTTGCAAAAATCGATAGTTAAATCTTTAAACGCGTTTTTCTCGAAATGAGATTTTTCAAGTTTGCTGACATTGCAACTCAAAGAACAATTATCCGATTGACTTGAGATTTGAACTGAGTACTCTTGAATATATTTACTCTACAATGACGTAGGATAATTTTGATTGGATGAAAATTGACGATTTGGCATTGAAAAAACGACCATTTTATAGTCAAGAAAACAGACTTTTTTCATAACTACGCCATTTTGTTAGATTTTTATATTTTTCGAAAATCCTACGTCATTGTACAGGAAATACCGTCCAGTTTAACGACATTTTTCGGTTTCAGCTATTCGGCCGGAATCATGTCAGCAGTGGAAGAACTTTTTTTTGCGCCTCCGAAGGCAGCGCATAAGTCGCTTGGATCTCAATATTTTTCTATAAAAAAATTATATAGGTTAAATATAGCCAAATATATTCTCAATTTTCCGAAACATTTAATTGAGTACTTTTTTCCACAAAAAAAAACCCGAAAATCACCCAAATTTTCAGCGTTCACACTGGTATAACCCCTTAAGCATACAGAACAATTTTTGAAAATTCATTAATCATCAAAATGGCGGAGCTGTGACAGAGCGTTACAGCAAGGGCGGGACTTGGCGGGAAGTCTAGCTTCCCGTAGACTTTGATTTGCAAAAAAATGCAACGTTTTTTTCAGTTCGAACATGTCAAGTTTCTATGTGACGGTAATTAAAACGAAAAAAAATGCAAATTTAAGAAAATGGCATGGATTTACAAAAAAAAGATGAACATTTCATTTCACGCAACATTTTTGTAAAAAGTGGATTAAAAAAGTACTTTTTTTTTTACAATTTTTCAAAAACAATTCTTGTCAAGTAGAAGGTAGCAATATTTCTACTAACTTTTAACTCAATCGGCTTAATTGTTTTTGAGTAATCCTGCATGCCAATTTCGACAATGCAGTTTTGAGAAAAAACTTGTTTGAAGTTCACGCTCGCTCCGAATCCGAGTGGTGAGGCACAGCGTTCTCCACACATAGTTCTAGCATTTGAAAAAAAAAAAAGAAATCGATTTTTTGATCTTTGTAAATGTATATCCCGCCTCCAGTTACAAAAATGTATTTTTTAAATTGAATTTAACTAATCTTTAGTTAAGACTTTAAAAGACTTCCAAAAGTAGTCTTTACTTTTTTGTTAAAACTTTATCACAGCTTATGACGTACAATCAGTGATAATTCAAATAAAAAACGAATGCTGAAGTATTTTTTTTATATACCACAATCATGTTTTCCTCGCTTTTTCGTGCATGTAAAAAGGACCTAAAAAAGGTCTTTTAGGGTCTAGGCCCTAACAATTTGCGGGTTTGCATTTGTCACGTTCACGGGCATTGGACGCTGCTGTCAAACAGCTGTCAGTCAGCTGTCACTGTCACCCGACACCGCGACAAATCTGTATCGGGATAAATAACATATTTATTCATCCCGAAATTATCTTTACAAATAGTACATTCAAATATAAGGATACATTTAAGAGGTACTTTGATATAACGCAATTTTGTTTTCCTCGCTTTTTCATGCGTGTGAACGGTTAACGCATTGTTATAAATTATTAATAAGATAGTATATTAAGGCCATGTGTCACACCATTCGGCCGGTGAAACAGAACACAATGCGAGTGCCAAGTGTTGTCGAAAAAGGCTCTACAGAATATCACGAAATTTGCATAGTCGATGTTAAATGAATAGAGGAACAACGGCTTTCTAAGCGATTTTCCCGATTTTGAAAAAAAAAAGTTTTCCTTATCATGCGAGGCCCCAAACGAAAACCTCCATAAAGCTAGCAGAGCAAACTCCCGAAAATGAATTTAATTGATATCAAAATTTTGTGCTTTTTATGTGCTAATTTTGTGCTCCATTTAAAATTTTTGTGCTCTTACCGTTTAGCGGGAAATTAGAAATCAAAAGTGCTCTGCTGGCTTGCCATCAAGCTAGCAGAACACTTAATGATATTTGGCTTATCTAAGAATGGAACGACGTGATATTTATGTGCTTTTTATGTGCTTTGCGAATATCGAATAGCCAAACCCCTATTTTTTTCCCCCGATATAGACCCTCAGAAAACCCCCAAATATGAGAATTTACCATTTTTTGGATATACTGACATGAAAATACATAATATTTATGTGCTTTTTATGTGCTCTACGAATATTGAAGAGCCAAACCGCTAAAACGTAAATTTTTCCCAAAACCACCCCCACAAGACCCAAATTACCCGCAAATACGAGTAATGGTTATTTTTTCGATATCGCAAAATCAAAGTAGTCCACATTTATGTGCTTTTTATGTGTTCTATGAATATCCAAGAGCCAAACCGCTAAAACGCAAATTTCTCCCAAAACCGCCCCTACGAGACCCAAGCTACCCGCCAATACGAGTATTGGTTATTTTTTCGTTATCGCTAGATCAAACTAGTCCACATTTATGTGCTTTTTATGTGCTCTACGAGTATCTAAGAGCCAAACCTCTAAAACGAAAATTTCTCCGAAAACCACCCCTACGAGACCCAAGCTACCCGCAAATCCGAGTATTGGCTATTTTTTTGATATCGCTAAATGAAATAGTTCACGATAATGTGCTCTACGAATATGCAATAGCCCAACCGCTAAAACGGAAATTTCTCCCAAAACCACCCCTACAAGACCACAAGCTACCCGCCAATACGAGTAATGGTTGATTTTTCGATATCGCAAAATCAAAGTAGTCCACATTTATGTGCTTTTTATGTGCTCTATGAATATCCAAGAGCCAAACCGCTAAATAGCAAATTTCTCCGAAAACCACCCCTACAAGACCCAAGCTACCCGCAAATACGAGTATTGGCTATTTTTTCGATATCGCAAAATCAAAGTAGTCCACAATTATGTGCTTTTTATGTGCTAATTTTGTGCTCCATTAAAATTGTTGTGCTCTTACTTTTCAGCCGGTTATTAGAAATCAAAAGGGCTCTGTTGGCTTACCATCAAGCTAGCAGAGCACTTAATGATATTTGGCATATCTAAGAATGAAACTACGTGATATTTATGTACTTTTTATGTGCTTTGCGAATATCGAACAGCCAAATCCCTACGTTTTTTTCGCCCGATATAGACCCTCAAAAAACCCCCAAATAAGAGAATTTACCATTTTTTGGATATACTGACATGAAAATACATAACATTTATCTGCTTTTTATGTGCTGTACGAATATTCAAGTGCCAAACCGCTAAAACGCAAATTTCTCCCAAAACCACCCCCACAAGACCCAAATTACCCGCAAATACGAGTAATGGTTATTTTTTCGATATCGCACAATTAAAGTAGTCCACATTTATGTGCTTTTTATGTGCTCTATGGATATCCAAGAGCCAAACCGCTAAAACGCAAATTCCTCCCAAAACCACACCCACAAGACCCAAATTACCCGCAAATACGAGCAATGGTTATTTTTTCGATATCGCAAAATCAAAGTAGTCCACGATAATGTGCTTTTTATTTGCTCTACGAATATGCAAGAGCCCAACCGCTAAAACGGAAATTTCTCCCCAAACGACCCCTACAAGACCTAAGCTACCCGCCAATACGAGTAATGTTTTTTTTTTCGATACCGCAAAATCAAAGTAGTCCACATTTATGTGCTTTTTATGTGCTCTATGAATATCCAAGAGCCAAAACGCTAAATAGCAAATTTCTCTTAAAACCACCCCTACAAGACCCAAGCTACCCGCAAATACGAGTATTGGCTATTTTTTCGATATCGCAAAATCAAAGTAGTCCTCATTTATGTGCTTTTGATGTGCTTTTTATGTGCTAATTTTGTGCTCCATTTAAAATTTTTGTGGTCTTACTGTTTAGCGGGTATCTTATAAATCAAAAGTGCTCTGTTGGCTTACCATCAAGCTAGCAGAGCACTTAATGATATTTGGCATATCTAAGAATGAAACTCCGTGATATTTATGTGCTTTTTATGTGCTTTGCGAATATCGAACAGCCAAATCCCTATGTTTTTTTTTTCGCTCGATATAGACCCTCAAAAAACCCCCAAATAAGAGAATTTACCATTTTTTGGATATACTGACATGAAAATACATAATATTTATGTGCTTTTTATGTGCTGTACGAATATTTAAAAGCCAAACCGCAAAAACGCAAATTTATCCCTAAACCACCCCCACAAGACCCAAATTACCCGCCAATACGAGTATTGGTTATTTTTGCGATATCGCAAAATCAAACCAGTCCACATTTATGTGCTTTTTATGTGCTCTACGAGTATCTAAGAGCGAAACCTCTGAAAAGAAAATTTCTTCGAAAACCACCCCTACGAGACCCAAGCTACCCGCAAACACGAGTATTGGCTATTTTTTCGATATCGTTAAATGAAAGTAGTTCACGACAATGTGCTTCTTATGTGCTCTACGAATATGCGAGCGTTCAACCGCTAAAACGCAAATTTCTCCCAAAACCACCCCTACAAGACCCAAGCTTCCCGCCAATACGAGTATTGGTTACTTTTGCGATATCGCAAAATCAAACCAGTCCACATTTATGTGCTTTTTATGTGCTTTACGAATATCCGTGAGCCAAACCGCTAAAACGCAAATTTCTCCCAAAACCACCCCTACAAGACCCAAGCTACCCGCCAATACGAGTATTGGTGGGTAGTTGGTGGTAGTGGGTAGTAGCGGTTTGGCTATTGAATATTCGTAGAGCACATAAAAAGCACATAAATATCACGCAGTTTCATTCTTAGATATGCCAAATATCATTAAGGTAGTACGTGCGCGAACCTCCTCATTAGAAAAAAAGTTGGTTTTTTTATATGCTGTAGTAGAGGCATAAAAAATGAAATCCGCGAAAACTCTGCAGGCTTTACCGGCTAAATACAATAGTAATTAATTTACGACATCAACGCATTTAACCCGCACCATATAGGGAATCCGTGCGGATCGAACTCTGGAACGGAAATAATAATATTTGCCGGTCAGATCAAAGCTATGCGAAAAGCGACGAATAACAAGAAAACTGTCGCGGTCACGTATGTTCCATAATAAATATAGGTTACGGGACATTTCGAGCAGATATCATCGATTCAATCGACTCATTTTTGCGTTCGGTTGCCGCGTCTGCCATCTCTCTTGCTACAATATGCACATTACACATACACTACAACGCACGATTACACATACGGTAAACAAACACATGCTTGACGTGTATCGAAAGCACCTGAATACAGCGTTGCCACGGATATTGCCAGAATTATGAAATGGCGGCCTGTGACAACTCAAGTGAAATCTGATTGCGATTTTACTTCACTTACCAAACTATAATACATTCAGTTATTACATGCACTTCTCAAATAATTAGTTGCTGTATGATGTTTGTTATTATACCCAAATACATTATATTTTGCTTTTGTCAGATTCGATCATTTATAGATTTTCTGTTTACTAGTCAATCCGCTAGTACTACCTTAAGTGCTCTGCTAGCTTGATGGTAAGCCAACAGAGCACTTTTGATTTTTAATTACCCGCTAAACAGTAAGAGCACAAAAATTTTTAACGGAGTCAAAAATTAGCACATAAAAAGCACATAAATGTGGACTACTTTGAATTTACGATATCGAAAAAATAGCCAATACTCGTATTTGCGGGTAGCTTGGGTCTTGTAGGGGTGATTTTCGGAGAAATTCGCTATTTAGCGGTTTGGCTCTTGGATATTCATAGAGCACATAAAAAGCACATAAATGTGGACTACTTTGATTTTGCGATATCGAAAAAATAACCATTACTCGTATTGGCGGGTAGCTTGGATCTTGTAGGGGTGGTTTTGGGAGAAATTTGCGTTTTAGCGGTTTGGCTCTTGGATATTCATAGAGCACATAAAAAGCACATAAATGTGGACTACTTTGATTTTGCGATATCTAAAAAATAACCATTACTCGTATTTGCGGGTAATTTGGGTCTTGTGGGGGTGGTTTTGGGAGAAATTTGCGTTTTAGCGGTTTAGCTCTTGAATATTCGTACAGCACATAAAAAGCACATAAATATTATGTATTTTCATGTCAGTATATACAAAAAATGGTAAATTTTCTTATTTGGGGGTTTTTAGAGGTTCTATATCGGGCGAAAAAAAACATCGGGATTTGGCTGTTTGATATTCACAAGGCATATAAATATCACGTAGTTTCATTCTTAGATATGCCAAATATCATTAAGTGCTCTGCTAGCTTGATGGTAAGTCAACAGAGCACTTTTGATTTTTAATTACCCGCTAAACAGTAAGAGCACAAACATTTTTAATGGAGCCAAAAATTAGCACATAAAAAGCACATAAATGTGGACTACTTTGATTTTTCGATATCGAAAAAATAGCCAATACTCGTATTTGTGGATAGCATGGGTCTTGTAGGGGTGGTTTTCGGAGAAATTTGCTATTTAGCGGTTTGGCTCTTGGATATTCATAGAGCACATAAATGTGGACTACTTTGATTTTGGAATATCGAAAAAATAACCATTACTCGTATTGGCGGGTAGCTTGGGTCTTGTAGGGGTGGTTTTGGGCGAAATTTGCGTTTTAGCGGTTTGGCTCTTGGATATTCATAGAGCACATAAAAAGCACATAAATGTGGACTACTTTGATTTTGCGATATCGAAAAAATAACCATTACTCGTATTTGCGGGTAATTTGGGTCTTGTAGGGGTGGTTTTGGGCGAAACTTGCGTTTTAGGGGTTTGGCTCTTGGATATTCATAGAGCACATAAAAAGCACATAAATATTATGTATTTTCATGTGATTATATACAAAAAAAATGGCATATTCTCTTATTTGGGGGTTTTCTGAGGGTCTATATCGGGCGAAAAAAAAACATAGGGATTTGGCTGTTCGATATGCGCAAAGCACATAAAAAGCACATAAATATCACGTAGTTTCATTCTTAGATATGCCAAATATCATTAAGTGCTCTGCTAGCTTGATGGTAAGCCAACCGAGCACTTTTGATTTTTAATTACCCGCTAAACAGTAAGAGCACAAAAATTTTGAATGGAGCGAAAAATTAGCACATAAACAGCACACAAATGTGGCCTACTTTGATTTTGCGATATCGAAAAAATAGCCAATACTCGTATTTGCGGATAGCTTGGGTGTTGTAGGGGTGGTTTTCGGAGAAATTTGCTATTTAGCGGTTTGGCTCTTGGATATTCATAGAGCATATAAAAAGCACATAAATGTGGACTACTTTGATTTTGCGATATCGAAAAAATAACCATTACTCGTATTTGCGGGTAATTTGGGTCTTGTGGGGGTGGTTTTGGGAGAAATTTGCGTTTTAGCGGTTTAGCTCTTCAATATTCGTACTGTTTCGGAAACTCCGACCACGATTCCCTAATTTCGGGAGACCCCGCTAGAGGTCGACGTCTCTCGGTCGGTCGCGCGCTTGACTCGTCCAGTGTCCGGGCGCAGGGTTCGCCCCCCCCCCCCCCTTATTTTCAACGTTATATTATCGCATTGGCCCTTCTTTTCAACGCGCTTCGTTTGCCACTTCGTCACAAGTCTCTTCGGTGATCGGTTCGATTTCGGTCTCCTCCCCCTCTGTCGCAAACGGGATTAACGCGATTTACGCCCGCGTTAACTCCCGCGGCACCGGGCACCTCGGTACTCTTCCTCAAGGATTTATTCCACCACTCAGTTACATTAAAATAGTTAAATAGTGTGTAAAATAAAAACTATATTCTTTATTTTAACGCGAGTGCATTTTCGACTCTTCATTTTCCGGCGCGTTCCTCAATTCACGAATATTCAAGCCATTTTCCCACCCGTTCACTTCCAACCAGAATTCCGAGATACCCCAAATCTAAACACGTACAGCACATAAAAAGCACATAAATATTATGTATTTTCATGTCAGTATATACAAAAAATGGTATATTCTCTTATTTAGGGGTTTTCTGAGGGTCTATATTGGGCGAAAAAAAACATAGGGATTTGGCTGTTCGATATTCGCAAAGCACATAAAAAGCACATAAATATCACGTTGTTTCATTCTTAGATATGCCAAATATCATTAAGTGCTCTGCTAGCTTGATGGTAAGCCAACAGAGCACTTTTGATTTCTAATTACCCGCTAAACAGTAAGAGCACAAAAATTTTAATGGAGCACAAAATTAGCACATAAAAAGCACATAAATGTGGAATACTTTGGTTTTGCGATATCGAAAAAATAACCATTACTTGTATTGGCTGGTAATTTGGGTCTTGTGGGGGTGGTTTTGGGATAAATTTGCGTTTTAGCGGTTTGGCTCTTGAATATTCGTACAGCACATAAAAAGCACATAAATATTATGTATTTTCATGTCAGTATATCCAAAAAAATGGTAAATTCTCTCATTTGGGGGTTTTTTGAGGGTCTATATCGGGCGAAAAAAAACATAGGGATTTGGCTGTTCGATATTCGCAAAGTACATAAAAAGCACATAAATATCACGTAGTTTCATTCTTAGATATGCCAAATATCATTAAGTGCTCTGCTAGCTTGATGGTAAGCCAACAGAGCACTTTTGTTTTCTAATTACCCGCTAAACAGTAAGAGCACAAAAATTTTAAATGGAGCACAAAATTAGCACATAAAAAGCACATAAATGTGGACTACTTTGATTTTGCGATATCGAAAAAATAGCCAATACTCGTATTTGCGGGTAGCTTGGGTCTTGTAGGGGTGGTTTTCGGCGAAATTTGCTATTTAGCGGTTTGGCTCTTGGATATTCATAGAGCACATAAAAAGCACATAAATGTGGACTACTTTGATTTTCCGATATCGAAAAAATAACCATTACTCGTATTTGCGGGGAATTTGGGTCTTGTGGGGGTGGTTTTGGGAGAAATTTGCGTTTTAGCGGTTTGGCTCTTCAATATTCGTAGAGCACATAAAAAGCACATAAATATCACGTAGTTTCATTCTTAGATAAGCCAAATATCATTAAGTGCTCTGCTAGCTTGATGGCAAGCCAGCAGAGCACTTTTGATTTCTAATTTCCCGCTAAACGGTAAGAGCACAAAAATTTTAAAAGGAGCACAAAATTAGCACATAAAAAGCACAAAATTTTGATATCAATTAAATCCATTTTCGGGAGTTTGCTCTGCTAGCTTTATGTAGGTTTCCGGTACAAAAAAAACATTAGATCAACCGACACACGTGTATATTGAGACGGAAACGCCGTCTCATGTGCGAAAACCCCTTTCCCCGAAATATGAAGGCCAACAATGTTATCATGCGCGGATATTACCTTCAAACGACCGAGCAAGAAACGGCGAGCGAAGGCCTAACTCTCACCTTCTCTCTCTTTCTCGGTGGGGAGCCGGTGAAATATTGAAAATTAAAAGCGAATTAATTGCGAAGGGGAAAAGAAACGCGGGAAAAGACGGGTATAAAAGAAGCCGTTCAGGACCCACAAAGGTCTTCGGTTTTCGACCTCAAACCCCGACGCAAGTAGCGAAAGAAAGTATCGGTACGAGCTGCAAAGCGAGGAAGATATCGGAGTAAGGAAAGTGTCAGGGGAAAGACGAAGGAACACGAAGCAAAATATAAGAGGATTGAACGATTGATATTTGACTGCTGACGACGGCATAATTAGTGAAATGGCAGCATTCAAAAACCGCGAGTAAGGAACGTGTGATTAAGCGCAAGTAGCGAAAAGGAGTCCTAACGGACACCCGAGTAAGGAACGTGCAATCAACGCAAGTGGCGAAAGGGGAGAAGCGAATGCGCTGGACTAACGAAAATGCTGCGGTTAGGGGAAAATAGCAACCGGAAACTCGTAGAGGAAGGGAATATGAGAAACAAAACGGAGTAGGGAAATTTAAAGCCCCGAAGCATAGAAAAAAATTTAAAGCCCGGAAGCATAGAGAAAAATCTCAGCCGGCAAGAATTATAATACATCAGGAAATAAAAATAAAGAAAGAGCAAGAAAGAGAGAGAGAGAGAGAGAGAGAGAGGCAGAGAGAGAGACAGAGATGATGATGATGATGATAGAATTTATTATGCCCTAGTAAAACTTCGGGCAATGTACAAAATAGTACAAAATAATACAAGTTTGCGAATTAAACAATGCTCTCTCACCTAAGATAAGTAATGCATAAACTATATAAACCAAACAAAAACTTCACGGATTAAATCAATAAGCATACAATAATGGTTATGCTACTAATACAAATGCTCGCACACGGTAGAAAACATGGTAGCTTACAACGTGAAGAACGCGATTCACGTGATGATTATAATTATAAACATATTAATAATGAAAATAATGAACACAATAAAGATCAAAACGTGAGATAATAATAATGATACGTGTAGAAATAATAATGAGCACACTCCAGGCGCATAGTCACAAAATATCAAATTCCAAGATACCAGGATAATGGACACATTACCGCATAACCGCAAAAAGGAATAGCTACGAGCCAAGCACAAGCCGGAAAAAGCTAACGAATGTCAAGTTGTTTCCAATCAATTTTCAAATCGTAGCTGTTCACTAAGTCATCGCTAAGTGAACGTGAAC
>OZ023313.1:44624039-44668784 GCA_964007375.1 Ophion obscuratus
GAGAGTGAGAGGGAGAGCGAGAGGGAGAGCGAGAGGGAGAGCGAGAGGGAGAGCGAGAGGGAGAGCGTGAGCGAGAGGGAGAGCGAGAGGGAGAGAGGGAGAGCGAGAGGGAGAGGGAGAGCGAGAGGGAGAGCGAGAGGGAGAGCGAGAGAGAGAGGGAGAGCGAGAGGGAGAGGGGGGGTGGAGAGAGAGAGAGAGGGAGAGAGAAGAAAAACACGCGAGCAGTAGCGAAGGAAGGCCGAACTGTCAAACGCGAGCGAAACATATACAAGTACACACCAACGGACATTTAAACACTGCGGCTCACTACGCTCAAACACACACACGTTAAACATTCCAGAATACACGAAGCAAACCCATATGTAACCACGGTGAGCGCACCTAACACACAAACACACACACACACAGACAATATACATATGCGAGCGACACAAACACATACCTTCAAATACCGGCGACGAACTGATGACACACATATACACAAAGCGAAAATACACAAACACACATATAATGCAGCGTGGATCGAGCGAGACCCTACACATACACGCACACACAAATAAGTAGAATATCGGGCAAGCGAAGCGACCAGCGACGAACTTTAAATGTACCCGTCGATTCACAACGAATCGTAGAAACGTTAAGAAGAAATTCATTAATAAATCTACGATTATTGTATGCGAAAAAGGTCGTTACTAATTTACTCCCTAATCGAGTCCCGAATCAAAACAAATTAAATGTAATTAAGGGGCAACCCGTTACAATATACTTATTTACTTTTATTTTGTTTTTATTATTTTATCTTTTCTTTTAATCTGGACAAGTGCTACTTGTCCAGATTCACATTTACCAGACTCAAAAAGAATTTCCTTTTGAAGGCCGAGCCAGGCGAGGACCGCGAAGGAAAGGTGCGGGCCGAGGTCGCACTAAATATACCTTTCCGTTGATAAAAACACTAAACCCTCGTATTAATAAATAATTTTAATACATTACACTTTATAAATAAACTTTGAGGTGATGAGCTGTCAAACGCGACGATGTATACACGCGGTACACGAATCGAAACCTCGTGGTATTGTTTCCCGAAATTCATGCGACTACAGCGCCGCGACGGGCGCGCCGCGAGTTGTGAGTTTGTCCAGAGGGACGGGCGACTCCGGCGCCGTGGCGGGAAACCCACGTACCACAGTACACCTAGGGTTCCACTTCCACTTTTTGAATTTTCGGGCTCTTGCCGCCGCGCTTGAGGCACCCGACTCTCTTCATGGTACGCGCTGGCCTATAAGACTGGGAGCGCGGACCTCTTCGAGCTCAGTAGCAGTTTTCTCCCGAGCTATCTTCTATAAACAGGTGCGTACGTTTAATTCTAAATAAACCTTCCCCCTCCGCTTACCCCAAATAAACCTTCCCCCCTCCGCGATCACTGAATAAGTGATTCTCCGACTCCCGTCCACTGAATAAGTGGCTCCTAGCACTGAATAAGTGATTCCTCGACTCCCGTTCACCGAATAAGTGGCTCCTATCCCTGAATAAGTGATTCCTCGACTCCTGACCACTGAAAAAGTGGCGCCTATCCTGACTAAACCTTCCCCCTCCACTTACCCCAAATAAACCTTCCCACCTCCGCTATCACTGAACAAGTGATTTCTCGACTCCCGTCCACTGAATAAGTGGCTCCTATCACTGAATAAATGATTTCCCGACTCCCGTCCACTGAATAAGTGGCTCCTATCACTGAATAAGTGATTCCCCGACTCCTGACCACTGAAGAAGTGGCACCTATCCTGAATAAGCCTATCCCCCGCTATCAATGAATAAGCCTCCCCCCTCGACATTGGAGTTAAGGGGCGTGGCCATCAAACGTAAAACACCGCAAGAGAAGGGAAATAAATCCCCCCCCCCCAAACCGCGTCGTTCCCAACATTTCGCGTACCCCGACTTTTCCTTTCCTACAAGTCGTTACCTTTGCTTGTTTTTATACCCATGTAAACTTTTATTATAAGACTTAATGTAAATATTGCAAAAAATAACCCCCTGTATCATATATTTAATTTTACAGAAGAATTTTGGCAATTAATAAAATTATTCAAACGGCAAATAATTTGGTATTCCACCGTTTTGCTTCCCCTCCTGGTCTACAGAGCAATCCGGGAAACAAATCAACGTAGGAGACACTTGAGATCGCTTGAGTCGTTTCCTTCCTACATTCTCGCCTAAGCTACAATATTGACACGTCACACGTGGTGGTAAAAAAACCCTGCTAGTCGAGTATTCTTGCCACCCGCGTTCCAAACATGGTTCGTGCGTCAATATTTTGGCGCCCAACGTGGGGCCTTTAAGGGGTCAATGCGATTCCCACCCATATACCCATGAGAGTCCCAACACCCCAAACTGATCCGCCAAAAGGACGCGCCGGACGCCCGAGGAAAATGCCCATGAAGAGAACTCCTCAACGTCCGGTTACTCGAGTGTTGTTCGAGAATAACCCCTCACTTCCGGGAGTGTTAAACCTGGTGGCGCCCAATCATACCCGTGAACCTAGCACAAGCAACGCAACAATGGAGGATCACCAAGCTGATGTGCCGCCAACGGCGCCTCCCTCGGCCCCGCCATCACAGGAACCCGTGTTCCAATTCGGGGCCCTCTTCCAGGCTCTTCAAGCCATCCCACCGCGTCCACCGCTACCTACGTAGAATGGCGCGGACCACGAGGATCCAATAAGGTTCCTTGCTAATAGTGAAATTTATTTTCGACAACCTTTAACACCTGACACTGCTCGTACATCCACCGCCACCGAAGGGCTCAACGGAGATGCCGCGCGATGGTGGTCGATGTACCAGGCCCTCGAATTCGAATGGCTAAAGTTTAAAGAACTCTTATTAGCAAAGTACAATAATCCCGTCATTCTCTCGCGGCTCAACGCCCAGCTCTTTTTCAGAAAACAGGGTGACCGCGAGAATGCGGGAATTTTTCTCCAACAGAAATTCTTACTTTACCAAAGAATCCGAGGGTCTGAACCCGAGGAGACCAGAGTCTCTACACTCTTGGAATTATTGAAACCAAATTTAAGAATGGTTATCCGACCTTCAAAACCAAAAACTCTCACCTTTCTGCTCTCCAAAGCAATCGAGGCCGAGTATGACTTAGGTGAATTCCCGGTGCCACCACCACACGCAAAAAGGGCGGAACCCGCAAAAATGGGAATCGTCCCCGGGGCAAAACCCACCGAACCATCTGCGAATTACCTACCTAAGTGTTGGCATTGCCCGGAGCGACACCTTTCTCGGGATTGCCTCGTATTAGCCCAACGACAAAAAGATCAGTCAAAACCGGAAAACGCCAAACGGGCGGCGGAAGCGCCCAAACCAGCCGCCCCGACCCCAAAGTAGGGCTCACTAACGTACGTGAGGAAGGAAACGAACTCCCACACATCCTATTAACTATCAACAATCGAGAAATACCCGCAGCAATCGATAGTTTTGCCACGCACTGTTTTATACATTCATCCTGTATTCCGGCCGATGTAACCGTAGAACCTGTAACATCTAACGCCCGTTTAGCCGACAAAACTTCCCAGATGCCTCTCACCGGGAAATTATCCACGGTGGTCCAGGTGCAAGGTCACCCGCTCAAAATGGAATCTTGGGTCGCGCCCGAGTCTCGGGAGAACCTGATCCGGGGTTACCCGTGGATAAAATCACAGGGAACTATGTGCAAGGTCACCCGCTCGAAATGGAAGCTTGGGTCGCGCCCGAGTCTCGGGAGAACCTGATCCTGGGTTACCCGTGGATAAAATCACAGGGAACTATCATCAATACCCATAATGGCCGGCTCTACCTGGGTAAGTCGACGAGGTTCTTGGTCCCGCTTATTGACTCGCCAGGACCTCAAGAAATGGAACAACGCCTTCCCGTCCCTACCTTAACGAACGGGATACCTCCGTAGTGGTCTGCGTAACACCAGGAACTTCTTGGTCAATACAAGGGCCTCTTCGACTTACTAGGGGTATTAAAACAGACCCAAAGTGCTAGGCACATCATTAAACTTACATCCGACCGTCCTTTCCGGTTACCTGCCTATGAGTATTCTGACACCAGGAAAAAGATCATTCACGAACAAGTCCAAATCATGCTATCAGAGGGTATCATCGAACCCAGCACATCACCATACAGTTCACCGATTGTCATCGTGAAAAAGACAGATGGCTAAAAGTCAAGAAAAGGTAATTTTTTGTACTTTTTTCAAATACATGGCGAGCGTGGGAAAAAATACTGCTCCAAAACAATAGTCAGGCCTCAAAGGGAATTTATTGAAGTGTCAGAAACTGCCGGTCTATTTGCTGTACAATGATTAATTCTCATACTTCATGGGATATCCATGGTCAGAGACAAAAGGGTGACTTTTCATTCAGCGGCTGATATTACGGCAACTAATTGTCGTACCGAGCCAAAAAAACCCAACTGCACCTAAAAGATAAGTTTCAATGACCCTGATATGGATTTAATCGAAAAAAAATATTCTGAGCCTAGGGTCAACTTGATAGACAAACACTGGAAATATTTTTGTCTCCTGATATTTCTTTTGCTTTGGGCAATAAATGTTACCAAAAAAAATTTCATCCGAAGATTTCAACACTAGAATCTGCAAGCTTCAAGATCCTTATTGTCACTAAAAAAAGACTAATAATTTTTATAATTTTCTCCTCTTTTAATTACATTAAGCGCAAAAATTAAAGGATCACTTTTTCTTCGTCGAAAAATTGCCTTTTTTCGGACGGCCGTATCGCGGTTGAAAATAATCGAAAAAAAAAGGATTTTGTAGCGTTAATTGTCAATTTATGTTCATCAATTTTTATGAACTTTATTCAAACAAAAAAATTGTTGGTAAGCAAGAAAAACGGGAATTCAAAAAAATTTGACCAACTTTGCGGGTTACACAGGGAGCAGAAATTTTTGTAAAACAAAATCCGTTTAAACCATTTGATAGCGTATATCTTTTTCTCTTATTTTATTTTTTCGAACCTCTGTGCGATTTTTATTCGCCTAGTTATCACTGGCCAAATAAACAAAATGCATTTGTTTATTTTGGACGGTTATAACTCTGGTCCAAATCATCGCACAGTATTCATAATGACATCGTTTAAAAGCTTGGATTTTTTTCTATAAAACATAGAGTTTGAAATAATTTACGTATTATTTTAAAATACCGTGAAATCGATTTAAAAAAAAGTGTAAAATGCAGATTTTTACACTAACTGTCTGTTACATAATACCGTTGCAACCAACGCACAGAGCTCTTAGTTTTCTACGTTTTCTTAAAGCTAAGGGTACGTAGGAACATTCCACCAAAAACCAGGCCGCTGCATATGGGCTTTCATACTGACTTGAGGCTTTGAACTTCGTGAAAATTGAGATACGGCAATTTTTACGCGGAGTCTAATTTCTCGATTTTCGACAGACGATCAGGAAAATTCTCCAATTACCTCGATAATATTCCCGTTCAAGGGGAAGTGAGTGGACATCGCAGCGATCGGGATTTTTATTCTTTCAGTGTTGATAAATTATAGAATGTTGATTGCAAAAAAATAATGTTTGGCAATTACGCTGGACGAACAAAAAAAAACTCGACTTTGGGACACCGCATTTAAGGGGTCAAATTAAGAGAAATATGGCATTCGCCTTTTTCCTAGGCACGGGTTTAACGAGTTCGTGGAAATATGAGATATATAATAGGATCATTCTTTACGCGACAAAGAGAAAATCTACGTCCGGCTTGATTTTTCGGCATGAGTGGTAACTCTCTTCGAGCATACTCATAATTGAATTTATCGATTTAATTTTATTTTGAGGTAATAAGCCCCGAGACGTGTGAGGTGCGTTAATGGAAGGGAGCCCGAGTCATTATCCGCTAACGCCAAGATACTAAAGATGAAATCGATGCTCCGAACGGTTTTTGCATATTCTATCAGATATTGCTAAGATCATTCGCCCAAATTCATTTTCGATTTCATCTTACTTCCGGTCAAAGCGGATGGATCACTTGATCGGTGCTCGAAGGTACAAGTTTAATCGTAGAATCGTGCTTTACGCGACAAAGACGAAATCGACGTCCGGCTTGATTTTTCGGCATGAGTTGTAACTCTCTTCGAGCATACTCATAATTGAATTTAAAGATTTCCCTTTATTGTGAGATAAGAAACTCCGAGACGCTAATACCAAGACAATAAAGATGAAATCGATGCTCCGAACGGATTTCGCATATTCTGTCAGATATTGCTAAGATCATTCGCCCAAATTTGTTTTCGATTTCATTATATTCCCTGTCAGAGCTAATGGATTATTGCCCGGTGCTCGAAATTATAAGTTTAATAATAGAATCATTATTTTCGCGACAAGGACGAAATCGATGTCTGGCTTGAATTTTCGGCATGAGTTGTAATTCTCTTCGAACATACTCATTATTGAATTTACCGATTTCGCTTTATTTTGAGATAACAATCCTCGAGACGTGTGAGGTGCGTTAATGAAACGGAGCCTGAGTCATTATCCGCTGACACCAAGATAATACAGATGAAATCAATGCTCCGAACGATTTTTGCATATTCTGTTAGATATTGCTAAAATCATTCGCCTAAATTTATTTCCGATTTCATCTTACGTCCGGTCAGACCTAATGGATGATTTGACAGGCGCTCAAAGATACAAGTTTAATAATAGGATCATTCTTTACGCGACAAAGACGAAATCGACGTCCGGCTTAGTTTTTCGACATAAGCATGACTCCCTTCGTGCATACTCATAATTAAATTTATCGATTTCATTTTATTTTGAGGTAATAAGCCCCGAAAGGTGTGAGGTGCGTTAATGAAACGGAGCCTGAGTCATTATCCGCTGACACCAAAATAATACAGATGAAATCGATGCTCTGAACGGTTTTCGCATATTCTGTCAGATATTGCCAAGATCATTCGGCCATATTCGATTTCGATTTCATCTTATTTCCGGTCAGAGCGAATGGATCATTTGATCGGTGCTCAAAGATACAAGTTTAATCACAGAATCATTCTTTACGCGACAAAGACGAAATCGACGTCCGGCTTGATTTATCGGCATGAGTTGTAACCCTCTTCGAACATATTTATCATTGAATTAATCGATTTCGCTTTATTTTGAAGTAATAAGCCCCGAGACGTGTGAGGTATGTTACTAAAAAGGAGCCTGAGTCATTATCCGCTAACATCAAGCGAATAAAGATGAAATCGATGCTCCGAACGGTTTTCGCATATTCTGTCAGCCATTGCTCCGATCATTCGCCTAAATTCGTTTTAGATTTCATCTTACTTCCGGTCAGAGCTATTGGATGATTTGACCGGCGCTCAAAGATATAAGTTTAATAATAGGATCATTCTTTACGCGACAAAGACGAAATGGACGTCCGGCTTGATTTTTCGGCATGGGTTGTAAGTCTCTTCGATCATACTCATCATTGAATTTATCGATTTTGCTTTATTTTGAGATAATAAGCCCCGAGACCTTGTGAGGTACGTTATTGAAAACGGGCCTCAGTCATTTTCCGCTAACATCCAGCGAATAAAGATGAAATCGATGCTCCGAACAGTTTTCGCATATTCTGTCAGCCATTGCTCCGATCATTCGCCTAAATTCGTTTTCGATTTCATCTTACTTCCGGTCAGAGCTAATGGATGATTTGACCGGCGCTCAAAGATACAAGTTTAATTATAGGATCATTCTTTACGGGACAAAGACGAAATGGACGTCCGGCTTGATTTTTCGGCCTGGGTTGTTGCCTCTTCGAACATACTCATCATTGAATTTATCGATTTTATTTTATTTTCTACTTCGAGCACCGATCAAATGATCCATTCGCTCTGACCGGAAATAAGATTAAATCCATAACGCACCTCAACGTACCTCACGCTAATTGCCTCATAATAAAGCGAAATCAATCAATTCAATAATGAATATGTTCGAAGAGGGTTACAACTCATGCCGAAAAATCACGCCGGACGTCGATTTCGTTTCGCGTAAAGTATGATTCTGTGATTAACCTTGTATCTTCGAGCACCGATCAAACGATCCATTCGCTCTAACAAGAAATAAGATGAAATTGAAAACGAATTTGCCCGAATGATGTTGGCAATATCTGTCAGAATATGCGAAAACCATTCAGAATATGCAGAAACCATTCACATCGTTTTAGTCTTCATTCGATTGATGTTAGCGGATAACGACTCAGGCTCCTTTTCCGTAACGTACCCCACACGTCTCGGGGCTCATCACCCGAAAATTAAGCAAAATCGATAAAATCAATTATGTGTATGTTCGATAAGAGTTACAGCTCATGCCGAAAAATCAGGCCAGACGTCGATTTCATCTTGGTCGCTTAAAGAATGATACTATGATTAAACTTGTATTTTCGCACGGAAAAGGAAAATTTCGCACACAGAGGAAAATTTACAAATGGGAATTTTTTTGTCATTTTCCTTACAACTGCACATCGAATACTTCACTTCTGAACCTACCCTTCCTTAACACACTTACATTTGGCCAGGACTTCGACACACTGGATCACTTTAACCCGGATATTACTTCATCCACCTGCTCTTAACAACCCATCGGTCGGTTTTTATTGAAACAAATTCGGGATACACTTAAACATTTCTTATTACGTCTGCATAATTAAAATTCGGAAAATGCAAAATTGAATTGTTGTAAAAAATGATGGCAAACTTTTGTTTATGGAAAAGTGAGCATTTTATTTCCAATTTGTCCGGGTAAATATCCAGTGTGTCAAGGAAGGATTAACAAATCTCTAGAAAAAAAAAAGGTTTTTTTTTTCCGCGACGAAAAAAATGCCGCATTTGAAAGCTGTTTCTATTTGAAAAGGGTTCCAACATGTGCAACTGTTTTTCCCGTTGTACCGCAAGCGTATGACCGTTTGCATTGCTCTTCCATGGACATGAGTTTCATTAAAATCGAAGGCGGGCACCAAAGTGGCGTTCGTTGTTATAATCGACGAGAGGGAATGAACGGAAAAACAAAAGTATGCGCAAAGATGAAAGAGGGCGAGAGAGCAGATCGATATTTATTAATGAGCGATAGGCGATTGGAGACGCTCATTAAATAAAAGCGAACGAAAGTGTGACGAATAGGGATCGACGACATCCGAAAAAACAAGTCACGCTCAGTCGTGCGGTTCGGCTCACGCTCTGAACTTGCTTACCCAAGATGACAGAAAATAATAGCAGACAATACGCGAAACGTTAAATTCGCCGTCAAGCAAGAGTGATGCCTATCTACCTTGCCGTCACCTGCTACGTTTCTCGACCTCAAACCCAGCCCTCGAGTGGCGTCGTCGTCAAGGGCAGACTGTAGCCCTAAAACAATCCTTTGATTGCCAAAATTGGAATCGCTCCCATTCAAAAACTATTTGCCGGAGACATAAAAGCCTTGACAGTTATACTCGGCGTACCCGGCTGAACCCGCCAGTTCCGGAAGTACGGGTTATTATGAATCACCCTGTATATCTCGCCTGAATTAAAGTATTTTTTCAATCTTTGTTCATGACCATCGCTCCAGCCTTTATAGCTTATTTATGAATAATTAACATTTGTGTATAGTTATTGAAAAAACCCTCTACGTTCTTTATGTTCAATTACAAAAACGCATCAACTGCATGAGCTAACCGTAGATTCTGCAGTCGGCGTTTTAGATTTACGATGATATTAGCTTCCACTAGGTATTATTATATAGTAAATGTTTATCTTCACTCAATTTCACAAGTTGAAAATCTTTTTAATGTTCGTAGTGAAGTAGCTACTTTTTTATACAAATTACGAAAAACGAAACAGTTTGTTCTGTTAAATTATTTCTTTTTGCTTTCTTGGATGAAATTTAAGTAAAATTTTTGTGATTATTTGCATTAAACTATTTCGGATTTTTTTTCTAAAGGTGGTTGCCCGGCTCACCGGGCTGGAGGGCCCCATCGTCGAAAAAAGTATTCGAGCCTGTTGGTCCAAGGAGTTCATCGAAAAAAGAGTTCGAGTCGGGCCTAGTTGTTCAAATAGTTTACAATCGCAAAATTTCTCCGCTCATATGTAGAGCGAGTCTCAAGCGATTCTTTTCGCTAGAGAATTCGACCCTCGTAGAACCTTCAGAAGACAAAAGTCGACGGAGAGAAGGAATGCCGAACTGTTTATTGTTTTAACAATTTTACCATTCTTTTAGCTAGTGAGTCTCAAGCGATTCCGTTCGCTCGAGAATTTGGCCGATATCGATTTCATCTGAGATAAGGGGCATCGAAAATATACATACTGCTCGAGCCTAGTTGTATAAACAATTTAAAAGCACATTATTTTAACGCTCTCCTATGGAGCGAGTCTTTAGCGGTTTCCATTGCTAGAGGATTCGATCCGTGTAGAACCTCCCGAAAACAAAAGTCGACGGAGAGATGAAATGCTGAATTGTTAATTTTTAAACACCAAGTTTCACCATTCTTTTAGAGAGGGAGTCTCGAGCGATTCCGGTCGCTCGAAAATTTGGCCGAAATCGAACTTATCGAAGATAAATGGCATAGAAGATATACACACTGCTCAAACCTATTTGTTTAAAAAAATCGTTTGCCTGTAAAGTCGGTTTACTGACGATAGTTGAACGTGACAACGTCATAAGAAAATACTGATGGAAAGGTTTCATTTTTCAAAAGAAAATTTTAATTTTGTTTGTTTGATAGATATTTTGTATGGATATAGAGAAGGAGGTAAATGGAAATCACAATTGAATTGATCAAGTTACATTTATTTGTACGCATAAATACAATTATGTCAATTTTTATTTATTTTTTTTACAATGTACATATTTTTTACAAGTATGAATGTGTTTGAGCAATTGTTTTACAACTTTTATTTTTTAATAAAATTCTTCGTTCAGAAAATCATTTTAAATTTACAAAATACTTGAATAAAATTTATTGTTTAAATTTCTACTCGACTGTTAAAATTTAATTTTTGATTTTATTATTTTATAATAATAAATTTTGTATTGACATTATTTCTTTCAGCAAGTGAACTGAATAAAAGTTGTTGTTCAATTAGTTACTTAATTATTTTTGCAAATTTAGTTGTAATTTGTTGTAAAAAAGTAATAATTTTGAATAATTTATTATAAGAATAAACTGTGATTAAATTATCGTTCATAAATCTTAAATTTAAAATAAAAAAATTGGAAACATCATTAAAATTTTTGTAACTCTAGCTTTTAAAAAGCCCGCCGCAATGTGTTTGATATAGGAGAAAATTGTTCCCTTTGACGGCTGGCTGGTCCAACCTGTCATTTCAGACACGTTGTTATGATATGTGGAAGATTTAACATTTATGTTTTAATTTTTTGAAATCATAGCTACGCTCGATAATTATTTCGATCGAATAGTAAAGCAATTGATTTTTACTCATCGTGAAATAGTTCTGTTAACTTATTGTTATAGTTTTGTCAATTATAGCATAACCTACAATCGCTGCACTAGCGGACCGATGCTATTTATTTTAATGATGAAAGCACGAATATTCGACAATATATCACTGAACAAATATTTAATATCGAAAGAATCATTACCTTTATCGTCGCAATTATCGTTGCTATAAACAATTCACACCACATTCACTTTTCACTGCACTTCATACTTGACGAAAACACGTACATGTATTATTGTATAGCAGCTGTCCACGCGGACGCATCGCTCATGGCTGCACACTGCGCGCGATGGGCGACAAGCGATGAGCGATATCCAATGAGAGCTCGAGTATGACGGAAATGCTCTATGAGAGTGACGTTGCCATTGGATATCGCTGATCGCTCGTCGCTCGTCGCTCGCAGTGTACAGAGGCCATCACTCAAGTAGGAGAGAGACAAATGTCGAACGCTGCCGAACGCTGCCGAACGCGGAGGTCGATTGTACCTCTTTGTCGCTCGTTCCGCGCTCTCGCTTACACTTCAAGCCTTAAATGGAACGCCTCAGAGCGAGGTAACGGCGATGAGTCATGCTTTTTCGTGCGTGCAGCCGGCTCCATCGAATTATAAGACGTTATCACGTCAAAAACAATCAAATTACTTTACCGCTCTTCAATAAAGCGAGTCTCTAGCGATTTCCATTGCTAGAGGATTCGATCCTCGTAGAACCTCCCGAAGACAAAAGTCGACGGAGAGAAGAAAAGCTGAATTGTTGATTGTTTAAACAATAAATTTCATCAAACCGATGTGTTGGTCTAGTGGTTAGAGTGCTTGCCTTTGAAATCAACACATCGGGAGGTCGCGGGTTCGAATCACCGTCTCGTAGTTTCGTCGAGAAATAAAAACACAGGCGTGACGTAGCTCCAGTTGTACACAGATGTCGCGCACACGGACTGGTACGTGTGTCTGTCGGATGGGTATGACTGTAGCCTGTGAGCTATTTCTCGACGAAACGCGACTAGTTCCGAGGCTGGGAAGCGAACTCGTGACCGGCTGTATTGGTATAGGTTTTCCGCAGTTTCCCTATACCCATGACAGAAATGTCATGATGAATATAATACAGAGGGGGAAGTCGGCTGCGGCCGCAATGGAGAGGGGAGATGATGGAGAGAAAGAACAAGAGTAGAGCGGCGGACATATAAGTGGAGCCTTGTAAAAATCCGAAAAGGCTGTGCAAGTAAAACTCGAAAAAAAAAAAAAAAAACAAATTTCATCACACTTCCTGCGAGCCTATTCGCTCGCTCGAGAATTTGGCCGATTTCGAATTTATCAAAGATAAATGGCATCGAAAATATACACACTGCTCAAACCCATTTGTTAAAAAAAATGTAATCGCCATATGTTACCGCTTTTCTAAAGAGCTAGTCTCGAGTGATCTCGGTCGCTAGAGTATTCAGATGAAATCGAATTCAGCGACGATACGCGTCGTTCAGAAGATGAGTGTATCATAAACACATTTTTTTTTAACCACTCAATAAAATAGTTTAATGTAACTACGTTTTGATAGAGCGCGTTCTTAATGATAATGCTTCCGAGAAATTTCGATGGAAAACGAATTTCTGACCGTGGTGAGAAAAGCGGTGCGACTGTATTGTTTAAATAATATATTGTAAATCACCGCTTTTCCGTTCAGCGGGCCTCTAGCAACGTCGATTGCTAGAAAAGTTGATAATCCTTAAATCTGGACGGAATTGCCAGATGCATTTTTATATTGGGGGTACAAATAAGTCTCCGCCGTTTGTCAAAAGATGGCCCCACCAGAAGGTTATGATTGAAATTGTCAGATGTAAAGCGTCATATCGTAAGGTTGGACATCTGGCAAGACGGTAACCTTGAAATGTTAGCGATTTTGTATCAGCATCGCATAATTTTTTTCGTGCAAAAATGTTCAGTTTTGTGTCGAATAAGCGTAATTTGCGGGATATGCATTTATATATATTGGGAGTACAAATAAGTCTCCACCGTTTGGCAAAAGATGGGCCCATGCTAGAGTTTGGCAAAACGCAAGAGTTCCCGCAAATAACACTTTTTCGGCTCAAAACTCGACATTTTCGCACGAAAAAAATTATGTGATGCTGATACAAAATCGCTAATACTTCAAGATGATGGTCTTGCCAGATGTCCAACCTTACGATATGACGTTTTACATCTGAGAATTTGAAACAACCTGGTGGGGCCATCTTTTGTCAAACGGCGGAGACTTATTTGTATTCCTAATATATAATAATATATAATGATCCTCCTATATATAATAATATATAATTTTATATGTGAATTTTTCATGCACATAAATATTTATTAATTTCAGCGCTTTTTCGCGAGGACAATGATCTGGCAACCATTATTGCCGGACTCTGCACGCAAAGCAGATTTACGACTCATGCTTGGTCTCAAACGGAGAAGCGTACCACGGTCGCCGTCGACTAGGTGTGTGTATCTATCGATCGATACACAGTCAAAAAAAAACTGCGTGTAAAAAGGTCACTTCTTTTAGCACGTGGCTGGCGTAACGAATACACACACGCGCAGCAACCGTCGCCTATCAAGCCTCGGCTCTTCGGCATCGAGGTCCTATAGAAAACGTGCGCTGCGCTATCGGGCGGTAGTAAGCGGCGGCTCGTAACTAAGAACTGCGAGTTCTGCACTACCGCCGTGATGGGAGGACGCGTCGAACTTTTCCAGTGTGTGACACATGGCCTTAAGGGTCGTACGTGCTAACTTATTAACTGAATAATGATGGGTGAAATGATTTGAATTTAATTCCATACAATAATAGAAAAATGACTTACCAGGGGACCGTTCAATCAAGCGGCTATGTCACGTCGTTTAGTCGCAAACGTACCGCTCACACAGAATAATACGGAGTCTGCTAGCTTAGCTTGGCATTCTGACAAACTTTACTCCGTTTGCGGTTCGTTTATCGCAATAAATGATGTTTACTAAACAAAATACGAATTGGGCGCGATTTTGAAGTTAAACCAGGGGAATATTGTGAAATTTAGAAGACAGACAGGACGTAAGTGTAGGTTTGTATTAAAAAAAAATAGACTTGTACATATAGTCAGCTTTGACAGCGAAATAAATTAATAAGGAAGCGTTGTGTTCAGCATTTTAATACCAAAATTATCTTACGTTCCGAGTATCCTATAAAATCATCATTTATTTTTTACAAGTTATCTGCAAACCCACATCTGTATTAAGGGCTTACACCTTAGGTGAACATTGTTTACATATTGATTTTTGGTTTTCGATACCTTCTCAAAATAAAACATTTTCAAAATCTTTTCTACAAATTTCAAGTCGACCCGGTCAACATTGAGGGAGGGCCTTTATAGGTAGGTTTCGCGAATCAGCGAACTTTAGACGCATTTTCTAAAAAGGGCTTTTCCAAATTAATGACCATGATATTTCAAAAATGACTGCAACATCAACGTAAAATTTAACAAGCTTCTTTTACATATCCAAAAGAAGTGCTGGTACGACGAAATTTTTTCCCGTCTTTTTTTCATTGAGGGTATTTCTTCAAAAATTCATATTTTACTAAATCTTTCTTGCAATCACTACATTATTTCTGAAACTAAATGTGTTGGATTTTTAAAAATATAGGGTAAATTGTTTCCAAGCAGCAGTGGCCACCGCAAACTTTGAAACAGCGCAGCGGTCTGCACAAATCATTGTATCTACTACACTTATAAATAGTTTTTTAATACAACGGTTGTAAAAGATACTTAAAACCATACTCTTTAACGTAACAAGCATTTTTTTTAACACCAAGGTATATACAGGGTAATTCAGTTCAGGTCGTGCATCCGGCAACTATCGATTCTGGACGATGTTTGGAACAAAGCTACTTAGCCAAATTTTTTAATTCGCAATAGCTTTTAAATGGGAAGCAATAGAATTCTGGAATTCTAGGCCAATCAGAATCGCCGTTACGTACACGTTGGGAGACGCCTCAGTGCCGGGTTATCAAGGCACCGATTCTAAACATTTGAAAAAGTGGCAGAGTTCAGACGCAATTTCGTATCGCGAACGCGAAAGTTCTTTTGTTCGAACCGAAGTTTGCTGTCCTTCTCTATCAAACGATGGAGCAACGAGTGATCGGCGTTTGTCACATGTGCAATGAATTATGCTGCGACGTCCAGTTCTTTCATTAAAACAATATTTTTATCCAAACATGCGTAGATTTTAGGTTCTCGGATAATTCGAATGGGATAAACAAGATAAACAAGATAAACAAGATTAACAAAGATAAAAATCGGTGCTCGGAATGGTTCTCGGGGCCTCGAGCGAACATTCCCGATAATACTGCCCCGAATTCGTCTCCGATTTTATCTTACTTCCGGTCAGAATGGGGCGAGAAGTCTAAAGATGCAGCGAGAACGACGATTGGAGCATTGTTTATTTAACAAAGATAAAAGCGGTGCTCGGAATAGTTTTTGGGGCCTCGATCGGAAATTCCCGATATTACTGCCCCGAAAAAGTCTCTGATTTTATCTTACTTCCGGTCAGAATGGCTCGAGCATTCTGACCATGGTGCGAGAACGACGGTAGGGGCATTGTTTATTTAACAAAGATAAAATCGGTGCTCGGAATGGTTCTCGGGGCATCGAGCGAACATTCCCGATATTACTGCCCCGAATTCGTCTCTGATTTTATCTTACTTCTGGTCAGAATGGGGCGAGAAGTCTAAAGATGCAGCGAGAACGACGATTGGAGCATTGTTTATTTAACAAAGATAAAATCGGTGCTCGGAATGGTTCTCGGGGCCTCGAGCGAACATTCCCGATAATACTGCCCCGAATTCGTCTCCGATTTTATCTTACTTCCGGTGTGAATGGGTCGAGAAGTCTGACGATGCTGCGAGAACGACAGGAAAATTGTTTATTTAACAAAGATAAAATCGGTGCTCGGAATGGTTCTCGGGGCCTCGAGCGAACATTCCCGATAAAACTGCCCCGAATTCGTCTCCGATTTTATCTTACTTCCGGTCAGAATGGGGCGAGAAGTCTAAAGATGCAGGGAGAACGATAATTGGAGCATAGTTTATTTAACAAAAATAAAATCGGTGCTCGGAATGGTTCTCGGGGCCTCGAGCGAACATTCCCGATATTACGGCCCCGAAATCGTCACCGATTTTATCTTACTTCCGGTCAGAATGGGTCGAGAAGTCTGACGATGCAGCGAGAACGACGGTCGGAGCATTGTTTATTTAACAAAGATAAAATCGGTGCTCGGAATGGTTCTCGGTGCCTCGAGCAAACATTCCCGATATTACTGCCCCGAAATCGTCTCCGATTTTATCTTACTTCCGGTCAGAATGGGTCGAGAATTCTGACGATGCAGCGAGAACGACGGTCGGAGCATTGTTTATTTAACAAAGATAAAATCGGTGCTCGGAATGGTTCTCGGTGCCTCGAGCGAACATTCCCGATATTACTGCCCCGAAATCGTCTCCGATTTTATCTTACTTGCGGTCAGAATGGGTCGACAAGTCTGACGATGCTGCGAGAACGGCGGTAGGAGCATTGTTTATTTAACAAAGATAAAATCGGTGCTCGGAATGGTTCTCGGGGCCTCGAGCGAACATTCCCGATAATACTGCCCCGAATTCGTCTCCGATTTTATCTTACTTCCGGTGTGAATGGGTCGAGAAGTCTGACGATGCTGCGAGAACGACAGTAGGAAAATTGTTTATTTAACAAAGATAAAATCGGTGCTCGGAATGGTTCTCGGGGCCTCGAGCGAACATTCCCGATAAAACTGCCCCAAATTCGTCTCCGATTTTATCTTACTTCCGGTCAGAATGGGTCGAGAAGTCTGACGATGCAGCGAGAACGACGGTCGGAGCATTGTTTATTTAACAAAGATAAAATCGGTGCTCGGAATGGTTCTCGGTGCCTCGAGCGAACATTCCCGATATTACTGCCCCGAAATCGTCTCCGATTTTATCTTACTTCCGGTCAGAATGGGGCGAGAAGTCTAAAGATGCAGCGAGAACGACGGTAGGAAAATTGTTTATTTAACAAAGATAAAATCGGTGCTCGGAATGGTTCTCGGGGCCTCGAGCGAACATTCCCGATAATACTGCCCCGAATTCGTCTCCGATTTTATCTTACTTCCGGTCAGAATGGGGCGAGAAGTCTAAAGATGCAGCAAGAACGACGATTGGAGCATTGTTTATTTAACAAAGATAAAATCGGTGCTCCGAATGGTTCTCGGGGCCTCGAGCGATCATTCCCGATATTACGGCCCCGAAATCGTCACCGATTTTATCTTACTTCCGGTCAGAATGGGTCGAGAAGTCTGACGATGCAGCGAGAACGACGGTCGGAGCATTGTTTATTTAACAAAGATAAAATCGGTGCTCGGAATGGTTCTCGGTGCCTCGAGCGAACATTCCCGATATTACTGCCCCGAAATCGTCTCCGATTTTATCTTACTTCCGGTCAGAATGGGGCGAGAAGTGTAAAGATGCAGCAAAAACGACGATTGGAGCATTGTTTATTTAACAAAGATAAAATCGGTGCTCCGAATGGTTCTCGGGGCCTCGAGCGATCATTCCCGATATTACGGCCCCGAAATCGTCACCGATTTTATCTTACTTCCGGTCAGAATGGGTCGAGAAGTCTGACGATGCAGCGAGAACGACGGTCGGAGCATTGTTTATTTAACAAAGATAAAATCGGTGCTCGGAATGGTTCTCGGTGCCTCGAGCGAACATTCCCGATATTACTGCCCCGAAATCGTCTCCGATTTTATCTTACTTCCGGTCAGAATGGGTCGACAAGTCTGACGATGCTGCGAGAACGGCGGTAGGAGCATTGTTTATTTAACAAAGATAAAATCGGTGCTCGGAATGGTTCTCGGGGCCTCGAGCGAACATTCCCGATAATACTGCCCCGAATTCGTCTCCGATTTTATCTTACTTCCGGTCAGAATGGGGCGAGAAGTCTAAAGATGCAGCGAGAACGACGATTGGAGCATTGTTTGTTCAACAATGATAAAATCGGTGCTCGGAATAGTTTTTGGAGCTTCGATCGGAAATTTCCGATATTACTGCCCCGAATTCGTCTCCGATTTCATCTTACTTCCGGTCAGAATGGGTCGGGAAGTCTGACGATGCAGCGAGAGCATCGATTGGAGCATTGTTTATTTAACAAAGATAAAATCGGTGCTCGGAATTCTAACCGGAACTAAGATAAAATCAGAGACTATTTCAGGGCAGTAATATCGGGAATTTCCGATCGAGGCCCCAAAAACTATTCCGAGCACCGCTTTTATCTTTGTTAAATAAACAATGCTCCAATCGTCGTTCTCGCTGCATCTTTAGACTTCTCGCCCCATTTTGACCGGAAGTGAGATAAAATCGGAGACGAATTCGGGGCAGTATTATCGGGAATGTTCGCTCGAGGCCCCGAGAACCATTCCGAGCACCGATTTTATCTTTGTTAAATAAACAATGCTCCTACCGCCGTTCTCGCAGCATCGTCAGACTTGTCGACCCATTCTGACCGGAAGTAAGATAAAATCGGAGACGATTTCGGGGCACTAATATCGGGAATGTTCGCTCGAGGCACCGAGAACCATTCCGAGCACCGATTTTATCTTTGTTAAATAAACAATGCTCCGACCGTCGTTCTCGCTGCATCGTCAGACTTCTCGACCCATTCTGACCGGAAGTAAGATAAAATCGGTGACGATTTCGGGGCCGTAATATCGGGAATGTTCGCTCGAGGCCCCGAGAACCATTCCGAGCACCGATTTTATCTTTGTTAAATAAACAATGCTCCTACCGCCGTTCTCGCAGCATCGTCAGACTTGTCGACCTATTCTGACCGGAAGTAAGATAAAATCGGAGACGATTTCGGGGCAGTAATATCGGGAATGTTCGCTCGAGGCACCGAGAACCATTCCGAGCACCGATTTTATCTTTGTTAAATAAACAATGCTCCGACCGTCGTTCTCGCTGCATCGTCAGACTTCTCGACCCATTCTGACCGGAAGTAAGATAAAATCGGTGACGATTTCGGGGCCGTAATATCAGGAATGTTCGCTCGAGGCCCCGAGAACCATTCCGAGCACCGATTTTATTTTTGTTAAATAAACTATGCTCCAATCGTCGTTCTCCCTGTATCTTTAGACTTCTTGCCCCATTCTGACCGGAAGTAAGATAAAATCGGAGACGAATTCGGGGCAGTTTTATCGGGAATGTTCGCTCGAGGCCCCGAGAACCATTCCGAGCACCGATTTTATCTTTGTTAAATAAACAATTTTCCTACTGTCATTCTCGCAGCATCGTCAGACTTCTCGACCCATTCACACCGGAAGTAAGATAAAATCGGAGACGAATTCGGGGCAGTATTATCGGGAATGTTCGCTCGAGGCCCCGAGAACCATTCCGAGCACCGATTTTATCTTTGTTAAATAAACAATGCTCCTACCGCCGTTCTCGCAGCATCGTCAGACTTGTCGAACCATTCTGACCGGAAGTAAGATAAAATCGGGGACGATTTCGGGGCAGTAATATCGGGAATGTTCGCTCGAGGCACCGAGAACCATTCCGAGCACCGATTTTATCTTTGTTAAATAAACAATGCTCCGACCGTCGTTCTCGCTGCATCTTTAGACTTCTCGCCCCATTCTGACCGGAAGTAAGATAAAATCGGTGACGATTTCGGGGCCGTAATATCGGGAATGTTCGCTCGAGGCCCCGAGAACCATTCCGAGCACCGATTTTATCTTTGTTAAATAAACAATGCTCCAATCGTCGTTCTCGCTGCATCTTTAGACTTCTCGCCCCATTCTGACCGGAAGTAAGATAAAATCGGAGACGAATTCGGGGCAGTAATATCGGGAATGTTCGCTCGATGCCCCGAGAACCATTCCGAGCACCGATTTTATCTTTGTTAAATAAACAATGCCCCTACCGTCGTTCTCGCACCATGGTCAGAATGCTCGAGCCATTCTGACCGGAAGTAAGATAAAATCAGAGACTTTTTCGGGGCAGTAATATCGGGAATTTCCGATCGAGGCCCCAAAAACGATTCCGAGCACCGCTTTTATCTTTGTTAAATAAACAATGCTCCAATCGTCGTTCTCGCTGCATCTTTAGACTTCTCGCCCCATTCTGACCGGAAGTAAGATGAAATCGGAGACGAATTCGGGGCAGTATTATCGGGAATGTTCGCTCGAGGCCCCGAGAACCATTTCGAGCACCGATTTTATCTTTGTTAATCTTGTTTATCTTGTTTATCTTGTTTATCCCATTCGAATTATCCGAGAACCTAAAATCTACGCATGTTTGGATAAAAATATTGTTTTAATGAAAGAACTGGACGTCGCAGCATAATTCATTGCACATGTGACAAACGCCGATCACTCGTTGCTCCATCGTTTGATAGAGAAGGACAGCAAACTTCGGTTCGAACAAAAGAACTTTCGCGTTCGCGATACGAAATTGCGTCTGAACTCTGCCACTTTTTCAAATGTTTAGAATCGGTGCCTTGATAACCCGGCACTGAGGCGTCTCCCAACGTGTACGTAACGGCGATTCTGATTGGCCTAGAATTCCAGAATTCTATTGCTTCCCATTTAAAAGCTATTGCGAATTAAAAAATTCGGCTAAGTAGCTTTGTTCCAAACATCGTCCAGAATCGATAGTTGCCGGATGCACGACCTGAACTGAATCACCCTGTATATAGAGCGCCTTAAAAGAAATCACCAAAAAATCCAGAAAAAAACATCAATAACATGGCCGCCGGCAGATGATGAAATTTGTTCGCGACGTTTGGCGGTGGACACTCCAGTTTGAACGGTCCGCCTGATATCTAAACATCGAACAGGGTATTCGGGTTAAAAATAAATACGAGTCGTTGAAGATCGTCGATTTTTAATCATTTTTTTTAACACCGTTGCAACAAACAGAAACTTGAGCACACAAAATCTATGAAAAACGTCGTCATTTTTACGTAACTATTAAAAAATGAAGAGTGAGTTTTAAAAAGTGGGATCGTCAACGACCTTTAAGGGGCCAGTCCACTTTGGAGCCACGAAAAAGGCTATTTTCGCGATTTTTTTTAGGATTTTATAAAAGATATGGATTTAAAAGTTGTTGGGTTTGATAAATAAAGTCTTAAAATACATTTTAAAAAATGTTTAATTCATTTTTATTCATTTTTCTCGGCGACGGCTTGTCTGAAACAAAAAGATCAAAGTCTATTCGATGCAGGATGATACCAGCTACGAACGACCCTCGGATATAAAGGTTTATAAAAAATAAAAAAATGGCAGATGAAAAACGAAAAAAGTATTAAACAAGCGTGTTTCCGCAGTTGTTCGCAAAAAAAAAGTAAAAATAAAAATGTTCAAACCATCGAGGGTCATCTTGTTGCGAATCATGTTTACAATATGTGGTTCAATTTTCAAGAGAATCGGTTTTTTAGTTTTAAAGATACGATGGAGCTAGATTTTGAAAACGTTGTTTCGAGAAAAACGCGTTTGAAGTTTATACTATGAAAAACTCTTATCTAATCTGAATCGGCAATTCCCGCACCGTACAAAATCCCTTCTGATTGCTTACCTTCGGCGATTTCTTCAAGTATTGCTGGCTTTTGATTATTTGAAATTTAAAAAGTATACTGGCCCCTTAAATGTTTCCAATTTTATCTCCTGTAAATTTGGAAACAATCCTTCAAATGATTCTCGAGATATGTCCACCGACTTTGAAAACAGTGTTTCGAGAAAAACGCATTTAAAGTTCGGCGTATGTTGCTGCTACCGCTCGTCCGGCTGACTGTTAGAAGCTCATTCAATTTTAGGAATATTTCAATGACATTTTCCGGGAATATAGGTGATACTATCGAATGAAAATATTTTCGGGAAATGCTATTATTGATCTACCCATCTAGGTAGATGTAACCCGTTAAGTGAACAGAATCAAAATAAAGTCGAAGATGCTTTCTCCATTCTTATAGTCGCTGACCACCTTCAACGACAAAAGCCATCTAGTTTGGGCAGGCCGCACAAGTCGGTGTAGTTTTGCTTGGCGTGTTCATTTTGGGTAATACGCTCTGAATAATTCGAAAAAAACGTGTACACATAGCGAGAAAAATCTTCCACTAGACGAAATGGGAAAGTATTTTGTAACATTCGCTTGCAATATAATATAAAATGTGACAAATACATATCTGGAAGGTTCCATCTTTTCGCAACAGGGGTTCCATCTTTTGTGCCACGGAGTCATTTCTTCCAACATGGGATTGCAACCAGCGCTTCCAAAGCCGATTATGTTTTCAAGTAGGATAGCGGCCACGGTAATGGAATCATCAATCTTCTCAAACATTCTATTCGCAGTTGCTTTTTGATTCCCATCTTACACATCCTGTCCAGATAAAATTTGTAGTAGTTGCCAAAATCTTGTAACGACTCTTCTTTCGAGACCATCATACTATCGAACGCAAATACAAAAGCTCTTAAATGCCGAAATATCCGGCGCGATTAACGATTAGTGATATACAATGATAGCTTCACTTCTTTAGAGGTTTCCTGGTGTACCTCAAGTCTCATCGCTCGTCGCATATCGCGTGCAGTGTGCAGCGGCCATAAAGCTTTTGTGAGTTACTCGAGCATCATATCATCTCTATTTTACCCTGTGTGTTCGACGCAGACAACTAATCGGATGGATAATTGAACATGCTTTTGGTCTAATCCTAGTTTTCTAGAAGCAGCTAGTAAGTTGATAAAATGGCCTTTAAGTGCTCATAGATGTTACCCGAAGGTTTGTGAACTCAGCGCTGGGAGGCAAAGAAATGATAGATATAACTCATGGAGTGATAGCGACTAGAGGAGATATGTACAGACCATGATTTTTGTGTTGAGTTTATGTACAGCATGAATTACGATTATGTACAGCATAAGTACGATATCGTATGTCCTTCGGAAAATTAAATCATTGTACAAAGATCTCGCACTGATAATTTCAGCGCAATTTACTGTCACCTGTGTGAAATTGGGAGCTTTTGAGAACTGCTGCAAAAACAAACATTCCTCCGAAAAAACTCCATGCAGAGGTTTATTCGTGGAACAGCATGAAATCCAAAACATCCAAAAGTTCCTTTCGGTGAATGAACGGACTAGAAATAAGCTTCTGCGAAATATAAGTTTGAAGCTCCAGTGGTGAGTCAGGAATTTTGTTGACTTTAGCAATAATAACAATATTAATAATTAAATCTAAGACAGCGATATTAATTACAGTAATTAACATGATTACCATAGTCATACGATTAATAACCACAATAATGACACCGTCAACAATATTAACAATAATGATAGTGATAAGAAATAAAACGTAATAAATTTTCAACGACTAATATCATTTTTTATCGATGAACAGTAATTCGATCTGTTTTTGGACAAAATCTGGAGATAATAATCATAGCATGAAAAAATTTCGATCCGACAGTGGAATGGTCGTAAAATCGATAATAAAATAAACAACTGTTATAGTTTTCCTATCAGTTGATCATGCTTAGTTGTAAAAAAGATTACGGTGTTGGAAATAGCATCCTTAGAATGCTTTAACATTTATCCCAAATCTGTTTTTGCGGTTTTAATTGCAAATCTTTAATAAAAGAATTCTCGAAAACTGATGACTCTAGTGATGATCGCAACACAAATGTGTGAAGAAAATTGGGCGATTCAAAAAAATGCATTTTGATCGCATCCAGTGATGCGAATTCAACATCGTAAAGCGTCTATAGAATATAGAATACTTGCATGATTAGTGAGGAGTAATTATGTTGAAAATGACGCGACTAGCTCCGAGGCTGGGAAGCGAACTCGGGACCGGCTGTATTGATATAGGTTTTCCGCAGTTTTCATATACCTATGGCAGAAAATGTTATGGTGAATGCGATACAGAGTCGGCTGTGGCCGCAAGGTGGGGATCGATTGGGGATGTGGAGTGGAGAAAATGGTGGGGAATGTAATAAGGGGAAATACCCCGTACATGGAAGCCACAATAAGCGAAACGTTCGCCGTAGCAGAGACAATACTTACGGAGAATTTTTTTTTTTGCATTTCGTGAATTATACTCGGCATATCATTTTCCCTCTTAAACGTCCAGAAGCGTGAATAGTATAGCTACAGCGGTTCTAACTCATTGTCCTCCGAGGGGTAAGCGGGGGGGGGGAGTCCAGCGCGGGGGTATGCCTTGTTGGGGGGCGGGGGGTCCAGCGAGGGTATGTGACGTCGCGGAGGGGGATGTCCGGGGCCTCTGTGGAGGGCCATGTGGTCCGAAGAACGCCTGGCGGGAGGGGGAAGCCGCCGTCGACGAGTGTTGTGTGTATGTGTGTGTGCGCGTGCTTACATGTGTGTGTGTGTGTGTGTGTGTGTGTGTGTGTGTGTGTGTGTGTGTGTGTGTGTGTGTGCGTGCGCGTGCGCGTGTGCGCGTGTGTGCGTGTGTGTGTGTGTGTGTGTGTGTGTGTGTGTGTGTGTGTGTGTTTCGTTGGGTCTGTGTGCGAGTTTGTGACAACCATATATAGGTCGGAAAATTTGCGGTAATATGAAAACGCTAGGCGCCACATACGGGCGGCCTTTCAAAGCGTTTTATTTATGACATGCAAAATATTTGCATGTTTGTCGGCCCTGTCTCAAAGCTCGCCGACACTCGAGACAGGTCCTGACAGGATCCTTGGAAAAACTATAATCTTTAGGGATCTTTCGTCAAAGGCCTTTGGCGCCGATGGACCACTTGAGCTGTAGGACCCGTGAAATCTTTTGACCTGATGCATCCCGACGTCCTGATTATTGTCTAGCGTTCCTCGAGCAATCTGTACCGATGCGTTATCGGAAAACTTTGGTGTTATTCCCGAGATAGAGAGCCGAATTTTTTTTTCCAAAGGGAGAGCCTTTTTAATGATCCGCTGTGCTCAAAACTGGCCGCACTTTACATGAAGCAGCCAGTCGGTTAACATCGTGAAAGTTTTTCCAACTCGTTAATATGGAGAACAACATGGAACAAATCTCCCATGACCAAGCCATACTTTTATACTCGTTCGAAGATTTTGCTGCGTGGGAGCAACGACGCGTCGAGTTCATCAGAAGGGCTGGAAACGCAGAGTCGGATTTAGCGCCCGCGATTATTAATTGGACACCAACAGACGCTGATAGCCCGAATAGCGCGTCTGGAAGGATCAAAGAATTCCGTGCGCAGCCGTTTTATACACACGGGTGCAGGCAATGGTGATCATGGATTAATCTGGCGTGAGATTGACACATCATTGAAGAGTCGGATATTGACCGGTCCTGTAATCAATCGCAGTCACATCCAGCCGAAACAGTTTCTTAACGATGTTCGCGACCTAGTGCTTCAATATGTGCAAAAATTATCTGCAAGCACAACAGTATTAAACTTAATACAGTGTTTAATGTTGAATTCGCGAGTGGTGACAAACAAGCCAATAAAAGTGTCAATACGGAGCCCACTTTAACTTTGCTCGATGAATTTCAACAACGAGATAGTAACTCGTCTCTACGGAAAATACTCAACGTCACGATAAATGAATAAGAATAATCCGATGCGCACTGGGTGTTATATATCATTGCCGCGGGAGATAATGGTTCAGAGGGCTGTGGTTAATGTAAAATCGAACGATAATGCATGTTTCATGGGGGCAGTTGTCGCTGCTCTTTACCCAGCTGAACGATACAGTGACCGTCCAACTTCATGTCCACATTATTCGACAGTACTGAATCTCTAGAATATCGAAATCCCAGTATCCATCCAACAAATAAAAAAATTTGAATCTCATAACAATCTACCGATCAACGTGTATACCACCACCACCAGCACCACCAAAAAAGACATTGTTCCAATACGCGTAACTCAACACAAGAAGGAAAAGCATATCAATTTGTTGTATATACAAGATTCCGACGGCTGAGCAAAATAGAGCATAACAAATATATATATATGCGATCGGTGTATAAATTTAACATTATTAATACATAATTATATATCTATTAAATAGAAAAAAAAACATCAAAATTTGTTTTGCAGGTGTTTGCATCACTTCGGATCAGAGCAAAAATTGCGATCACATGAAATCGATTGTGGAGCAATAAATGACTGTACGATCCGACTACTAAGTGACACCAACAAATGGCTCCAATTCACAAACTTTAGCTGGAAAGAGCGACATCCCTTCATTATGTATGCAAGCAAAATATATGTATCAACACCATGAAGTGTTTAGTATCGGATATTACGTGGGTTGTTGGTATGACAATTCATAATCTTCATATCATTCGCGTCGCACTGCAGATTGTGTATCGTGGTTTGTAGAAGAACTAAAAAATCTAGCACTACGGATAAAATTAATTTTCTGTGATAATGTGCCAATGGTATATTTAACACCGAGTGAGTGGGCAAGTTTTCGAGCAGCGACTCAATGTCACATATACCATTTGCGCGAGAAGGTGTACGCGTTCGAGATCATTGCCATGTGACTGGGCACTATAGAGGCCTTGGCCATTCCAACGGCAACTTAAATTACAAACAGTTATTTTTTATTCCAGTAGTTTTCCACAATTTATCCGGTTATGATGCGCATTTTATAATCAAGGAAGTAGCCACAGCGTTCGAAGGAAGAACCGATGTTCTTCCAATCACAAACGAGAAATATTAGGTGTACAAATAAGTTTTAGGACACTTCGATTTTGTATCATAACAGCTATTCTAAATTAATTCAAAAGTCCCGCTCACTTATCATAGATGGCGCTTGATATGTAGTATCAAAACGTAAAGGAGTCATAAACATAACCTATAAATTCTGTAAATTAAACATGCAGCTATTTTCTCATAACTCATAAGCTCATTCAATAACAAACTCATAAACTCATAAGCTATTTCTCATACAAATAAGTTTATATAATTCTGTAAATTAAACATGATAAGCTATTTATTAGACACTGCATTCGCTATGAATTCCATCAAGGAAAAAGTGTTAGGAAAGCGTGTAAATCGATATGTTCTGTTCTTGGAGACAACATTGTATCTAAAAGTACATGTGAGTATTGGTATAAGCGATTCAAAGAAGGTGATTTCGACGTTAGTGACCGTGAACGCACGGGGCCTCCTGTAAAGGTGGACGATCATGAACTGCAAGCGTTGCTGGATGAAAACTCTTGTCAGACGGAGAAACGACTTTCGGAACAGCTTGGAGTAACTCAACAAACTGTTTCTTATCGTTTAAAAGCAATGGGTAAGATTCGAAAAGGAACAAAGTGGGTACCACACTTTCTGACTCAAGAAAATAAAAACAGCCGTCTTAACATTTGTGTGAGTCTTTAGAACAAGCAACATAGAAAGTCTTTCTTGTGGAAAATTGTGACCGGCGATGAAAAGTGGATTTATTTTGATAATCCGAAACGCAAATATCATTGGGTTGACCCCGGCGAGCCGACAACATCCACGCCAAAGCGCAATGTTCATTGTAACAAAGTCATGCTGTGCATATGGTGGGATATGAAAAGCGTACTGTATTATGAACTTCTCAAACCTGGTCAAACAGTTACTACCGATCGCTATTGTCATCAATTGATGCAAGTGAATCAAGAAATTGAGAAGAAACGTCCATTTTCTGGTAAAGGAAAACGTCCAGTAAAACTGCTCCATGACAACGCGCGGCCTCATGTGGGTAAACTGGTCAAGGATACGTTACTAGCGCTTGGATGGGAAGCTGTACCACACCCGGCGTATTCACCAGACTTAGCCCCATCCGATTATCATTTATTCCGGAAAATGCAGAACGATTTGTCTGACGTGCGATTCAAAACATTTGAAGAAGTGGAAAAATGGGTCGCTAAATGTCTCACCTCGCAAGACGAAAGTTTCTTTGCGAAAGGCATCCGCGAGTTACCTGAGAGATGGCTGAAGGTCATTCAGTGCGATGGAGATTACTTTGATGAATAACTGTGTTTTACTTCTTTTTTAATAAATCTTGAATTTTTTGAAAACTGTCCTAAAACTTATTTGTACACCTAATACATGTTCTTTACGAAGCATGTTGAAATTGAAGACAATTCAAAACACAGGATCCAATTGCGCTTCATCGATTCATACAAATTTCGCAACACCAGTCTCGACAGATTAGCCTCATCTTTGACCGAGGACAAACTCATCATTTTATTACGTATGCAATTCCCAACGCTATCGACAGGCGATTTCAATTTGCTGAAGCCAAAAGGGGTCTTCCCTTATGAATATATTGATGACGTGACCAAGTTAGACGACACTTGCCTACCACCACGTGATGCATTTTACGGTTCCCTGACGGATGCTACAGTATGCGATAGCGAGTACGCACATGCTGAGAACGTTTGGGAGCGGTTCTCCATTCAAACGCTGGGTAACTAAAGCGATTTGTACTTGAAGACAGATGTCTTATTATTAGCTGATATTTTCGAAAACTTTCGAAATACGTACGTTGAGAGCTATGGGCTGGATCCCGCGTATTACTAAACATTGCCGGGGTATACCTGGGATACAATGCTAAAACCCTCGAATGTCAAGTTTGAATTACTAACGGACATCGATATGCTTTTATTTGTTGAGCGGGGTATACGCGGTAGTCTTAGTCAATGCTAAAACCGATATGCACACGCTAATAACAAGTACGTGGAGTCGTTTGATCCATCGAAATCACCATCATACTTGATGTATGTAGACGTTCATAATTTGTATGGATGGGCAATGTGCCAGCCTTTGCAATACGCAGATTTTCGATAGGTCAACGTCGTGTTCAACTTGGATCCACCATCCATCGCGCTAGATTCACCTACATGCTACATCCTCGAAGCCGACTTGGCATATCCACAAGCTCTACATGATGCGCACAAATACCTGCCGTTTTGTCCAATATATGAAAAGTCGCCGGGTAAGCAGGGAGAAAAGCTACTAGCAACCGGCTGTGATAAAAAAACGCTACATCATTCACTATTGAAATTTACAGCAGTGTTTACATCATAGACTTTGCCTTACGAAAATCCATAGGGTCTTACAGTTTACACAATCCCATGGCTGCGTTCGTATATCGAGTTCAATACTCAGTTTCGAACGCTGGCCAAAAACGATTTTAAAAAGCATTTATTCAAATTAATGAACAATGCAGTGTTTGACAAAACGATGGAGAATGTGCGCAATCATGTAAATGTAGAGCTTTTAACAAAATGGGAGGGCAGGTATGGCGCAGAGGCAATGATTGCGAAGCAGAACCTCCACAGCCGAAGTATTTTTTCTGAAAACCTCGTTGCTGTAGAATTGCGCAATCTCGAGGTGAAATTCAACAAGCCGATAAATGTGGGTATGCGCATACTCGACATATCCAAAACGTGCTTGTATGGATTTCATCACGAGTATATGGTACCTCTGTATCGAAATAAGTGTAAAATCATGTATACCGATACGGATAGTGTCATATATGGCATTGAGAGCGATGATGTATACATGGACATGAAGCGCGACATTGTTAGATTTGATACAATCGATTATTCAGCGGACAATAGGCGTGGTATACCGCTCATCAACAAGAAGGTACCTGGTCTCATGAAGGACGAATGCAATGGAGGAATCATGACCGAATCTATTGGACTTCGATCGAAAATGTATGCATCACGCGGCAAGGGTATGAAGGACACTAAAAAGTTAAAGGTGTCAAGAGTAGCGTTGTGGCAAGGACAATTACGTTTGACGATTCTGCTCGATGCTTGAAGGAAGAAATCGAAATAATGCGTAATCAACCGTGTATTCGATCAAAGTTGCACAAGGTCTACACCATTCGCGAGACGAAAATTGCTCTAAGTTCTCATGATGATAAGCGGTACATCATACCTGGGACCTCTGTAACCCCACCATGGGAACATAGTGGCATACCGTCGTAAAAAATTGTGTAATTTTTTTGTATAAAGTTGATGTAAAACTATGTACATTTTTGTAAATATTGATGTATAAAACTTGTAAAAAATATGTATAAATTTTATTCACTCGATGTAAAACTTGTTAAAATTATGTTTGTTGTTGTAAATATGTAACTTTGTAAAAGTGGATTTTTGTCTGTGAGTAAAAGACTTTCTCTCCAATCCATACGCACCCCATTATTTTTTTCCCTCATAAACATTTGGAGAGCGGGTGAAAAGGGATTAGAGAAGGAGAAAATTGAGCGGCAGAAAGTCATTTCGGGTCATATTTTCTTTATTGACGACTACAAATTGGATTTATTATCCAACTCGTGTGTCTGTTGTCAAAACCTAGTCATTTTACAAACATTCGATTACCGCGCTTCTTCAATACTGCTTCAATGGGATAGATATCGGGGTGCTTGACACTGAGAAGTTCTTGTTCGTAGAAAGCACCGGCGATCGGTTCATCTTTATGGTCCTTTAAGTGGTACGTCATCCGATGCGTTGTTTTCACACGGCATATGGTAAATATTTCTGTTGTCCAGTTTGGTGTGTAACCCTTTTCGAAAACAGTCGTGAATTTGCTGATTCTCACTTTATCACCAACGGCGAATTTCGGTAATGTTTTCATTGGCGGTCGAGGCTTGTTGCAAACCTGCTCCAAGTGCTTCTCATTTTCCGCGTTGACATTTTTCGGTTTCATCTTAATGGTGCGGTGTACAGAATCATAATATTTGGCTACTAGATTATCAAGAATATCGATCCACTTATAATTACCACGAAGGCTAAATTACATCCACATCTTATTCTTCAATGTATAATTGAAACTCTCGCAAATGGATGCCTTCAATTTGCTATATGTTGAATACATGTGAATATTGTACTTTTTCATGACGGCCTTAAAGTCACAATTGTGAAATTCTTTTCCCCGATCAACGTTTAAGTTCTGCAGTATGCATCCCTTAAAGAGTATCGACTTCATTGCAGCGGCTGCATATATACCACGCTTATTCAGCGTTGGCACCGCCCAGGTGAATTTTAAGAAGGTATCGATGACGGTGAGGAGAAATTTGTGTTTGGAGTTTTACCGCGCGTATGATGACATATCTACAGATCAGCTTGCCAGGTCTCGTCCAAGTCACGGATGTCCACATGTCGACGCAGATAGTTTCGTCGAGCAGGCTTATGTAGCTCCAGCACGAAAACGCCCTTTTTTGTTCATTCTTCAGTCCACTCAGTCGCGCATCCAATTCAGCAATGACGTTTGAATTACGAAGCACTAAATCTTGTAGAGTTTTGACATCGGCCTCGAGAGTCTTTGCAATCTCTTTTATCGTAGCTTCAATCCCATTAACCAAGAAATGATTTCTCTCATTCATTTCTTTGCGTATGTTCTGTGACGGCGTATTTTCGCCTCACAAATTTCCTCGATGCCCTCGCGATTTTTATAGGCATGGCTCGGCAGAGGAAACGTCTCTCGTCGTCCAGAATCTCTCTCGAGCGATCCAACAGGGCTTAAATTATATTTGGTCGGTTCTAATTCACATTTATACTATTACATGTTAATGCGAGCGAGAGACAGCCTCTTACCGGGGAACGTCACATCAACGCATCGCGGCCCAATCATCGGCAACGTCGAGGTTGGCGAGGAAAGTCTTTCCTCAGACGACTTCGGCTAGAGTCAGCTCACCTCGGCCCAACTTTCCTCATCGCCGAAGCCGTCGAGGTCGGTCGTCGGCGGTCCTGTATGAGGCGCCTCACCTACTTTCGTCCGTTGCGTTCGCGTGGCTCCCCTATAATTGGGGGAGGCTTCCTCTATAAAAGCGCGCAAGGTTCAGGTCGTCTCGCGGCGAGCAGCTGGCTTATAGCATCACCCCGAGCCGTTAAAGCACCGTCACCACAAGCTGTGAGGGAAAAATGTCGTCTATCAAGACTCCACCCGATTGCTAAACATCGGCCAAGTGCAGCTTCATCTTGCACGGAAATTCGGGCGATCGTAGGCGATCATCGAGCGAAGGTTCGAATCTCGCTCCGATTCGAACATCTAGAGCGCTCTGTCGTCGATCGCGCCGAATAAACGATATCGGAAGGGGTGGGAGGCCAGGGCTCGCGTTCGCGTGACGCGATTTCGAAGAAGAGATAGGGACTCTAATCTCAGCGTTGGACGAGGAGAGACGTTTCCCGAGCCGTTGCCGCGACCGCCAACTGAGAAAGCGACGCCGCCGCTAATAATCAACGGACGAGACCTGGGGAATTCAAAGGCTCGTTCTGAGGAAAACGCCGGTAGGACTGTCGTCTCGCTCTCTTGAGAATCTAAAATTTGGGCCCTGTGAGTAGAAGCGTAGTTATTGAGTGTGTCGGGGAATTGCCCGACTTAGAGCGATATCGTTGTGGCGGAGCGCTGACGCGACCAGGGAGAGGAAAATTATTAAAATCATTCGCGTCACCTTGTCCTTCTTTTATTATTGGAGAATCGCCGAGAGGGATTCATATTTTTTTGTACGCGGGTTTGAGTCCTTAGATTTAGTTGTGCCGTCCCATTGTATGTGCGATCTCCGTCGATTGTTAAGGCACGGGTGCCAGAGTTTGTCGCGGCGGGGATAGACATTGTAAACGACGGAGATGAATTTTTGACGAGTGTACAGAGAAGCATTGTTGAGAGGAGAAGAGAAAATAAATTTTGTAACTCGTCAGATCGCCAGTGTTTTTTTTTGGTGCTGCGCTTCGGCCTTCGCCCCTCTACCGAACAGTGTGTAACGCTACCGGGAAAGTTCAAGTTCGCCTCGTTTCTCTCGTAAAATAAATTTTGTTCCGAGGTCCTCCACCTCGGGGCTGGCGCCCAAGAGCGAGAAAACGAGCCGACTTTTTGTGCGTGCTCGACGAAAAGAGAGTATCGTTACAGTTCTTAATAATATTTCGGATCTCTTTTCGGGACACTTAAAGTGATGGCGTCGTCTTCTTCTTTCGGATTAGCAATGGTACATAATCGTCTCTGCTCCACGTCATAATGACCAACTGCGGTAGTTCTGAACCCAATCCCAGGTCGGCCTGGAGGACCTTGCTTACTCAGGAGTACGCAAGGTCTTACGCAATTGGCGTCCAAACACATCGACAATTATGTTGAGGATGCGTAAATTCTCTGATGCTGTGTTCATAAATGATTTCAGCTTCACGTAATTCTTCGATAATCGATATAATTTAATTCGCATGTGCTGAATTTCCGGCTGCATGTGATGCCAGAAGTAAGCGAAGACGAGCTACTAGCTCATTTGGATTGTCCCAATAAATATAGTCCAATTGGGTGTTTTTTCTAGCTAGCTTATACTTTGGCACATCCTTTCCCACATGATGATCAACTATATTTGCAATATATGTGTTAAATTTGTGGCTGGTGTTACGTCGTATAGCCTCTCTAGGCTTATACATTTTTTTATGCGCATTCGTCGAGATGAAAATCTTTTCGCAGTTTTTCGAATCGTCCGATGTGAGAGTTTCAACATTGAACACTTGTTTAAACAGCAGCTCTGTCAAGGGGTGAGATGCAGTCAGAATTTTCACAAAATTGATTTTTTTTTTAAACATTTTCTTGAAGTATGATTCGAAAATATTCTCTGAAAATTTCAAGTCAATCCGATGAATACTTTCCGGGATATCCCACCATTAGTGAAGGGCCGTCGGGTTCCCATGGCAGGTAGCGGCTGACAAATGCGCCAACGACAATACCCGAAAAGCCAGAATGCTTCGGAGACAACAGCAAATTGATATTTTGGAAGCTTCCAAATCGGCAGAAGCCCTATTGTATGGGCCAGGAATTGATCATTCGATGTAAGTAAATTTTTAATTAGTATTTCTACACATGAATCAAGTGATAAATTGGAAAACTCTTGCAGACATTTAAAAAAAAAATTATTACTCAAAAACTATGAACTTTAGCAACATTTTATAAAAACTTATAAATACTTTCGTTTTAAAATTGCCCAAAATGTTGATAAAAAATATCGAATGCTCGAGTTTTCAGCAAAAATTGTGATATTTAGATATAGCGGATCAATATACATAAAAAAAAGTTTAGCTTCATCCATTGAGCTCAAAATTTTACGAACATACAATACCGTATCGACATGCAAAAACTTTAAACGCGTTTTTCTCGAAACTATGTTTTTCAAGTCGGTGACCACGATAATTCAAAAACCACTCGATGGATTTTGTTTAAATTTGGTGTGCGGATTGATAGCATTAAAACTAGTCCTTAATCAAAGGATTTTCATTTTTGTTGAAAATTTCTATTTATACCAATAAACGAGCGATTTTTTGGTCGAAAGTCGAAAGTTATCTGCCGGAAGCCGCCATTTTCTTAAATTTTGAATAAAAAGTTTCGATTAAGGACTAGATTTATGATTGAACTCATGATTTTTTTGGTCTTTTGATTTCAGATAATCCAGTAAAATTTTATGATGATCACCGCAAATCACTACATGGCGTAGGGGGTCCGACAAAGATGGCGATATTTGTATAAATAATCAATACTTTTCTTTGAAAATTTGTACAAGTCAAGTTGAAATATAACATAAAAAGTCTGTGTAGCCACTTTTGTAAAACAAACTTAAGTACTGTTAAAAAAAATATTGAAAATGCTCGTTTTTTCACGCCTCTGACTACATCTCACCCCTTAATCCAACAGATTTCGCATAACTCACATCTCCCATACGAATATGTTGAGAGTAAAACATTATAGGAGAATTGTGAAACACTAATTTGTTGTTTGCGAGATTCCGTTCACCATTTAATACATCCGTTTCCCTTTCTATTTGTCTGTAATAGCAGGAGATATTCGCTGATCAGCTCATCGACATTTTGCGAGTCATCATCATCCTTATATATGAATTTAAACGAATCCTGGGTTTCCTTCTTGAAGGAATTTTGTGTCTCATTCTTCAATTGATGTTTCACACTAATTTAACGCATCTCCTTCTTCAACATCATTACTCACTTTTTCATCCTTAATTTGCTCCTTCGTCACCTCACCGTTTTTATACGACGCCAATTTCTCCAATGGCCCCATTATAGGCTTAAAGACATCCTGCATTCTCGGCTCATCGCTAGCTTTTCCAATTTCCATCATCCAATGCTTTCATCTGATTGCATCGCTTGCTTTGGCAATTTCACGCGATACATCTTTTTCCCGCAACAGTTGTTGGCTATTCATGTCGTCACTGCCAAGGCATGCACAATATTGTCTCTTCAACCACCGGCGGTGAGTCATTTATTAATGGTCAAACAATAATGAAAACCTTGTCTATATCGACCTTCATTAATATCGCTATCCTTATCAATCGTGACAAATGCATACTTGTCAGAATTGCAGCATTTAGTGCACATATTTTTAAAGCACGTATAAGTCATATCCGTATTAACATGGCATATGGAAATATTATTTCCGTATTAACATGGGAATTCATATTATCCTGCTTGAAAAGTACCACGATATTTTCATTATTCTTACGAGATGTTTCGGGATACGAGTGTACGTCTGACAAAGATAAAAACTGTCAACAACCTTGTGTCTTCCCATGGAAAAGAATGCTCTAACATTATCCTGCTTGCTATGTCATCAAAGGTGAATATTGAGTTGGATCGTGCATCACTTGGTGCTATCACTTGTCCATGCGCCTCGAATGGATGATATTCAACCCCACTCACAGGTTCGAGTAATTGTTCACGCAACTTATACTTTGGCTGCTTCATCGATTTGGAATACAAGTAAATGTTCTCAAATCTCAAACTATTCGGATGGATGATGTCAGTGAGCAAAGCATTGGTTTTTTCACAATTTGATGGACCGCAAAACAGTGCACGTATGCTATCCGGCAATAAATTTGCATGACGTTTTTGTTCACCCACCGCCCCCCCCCCCGCCGTCTTCGACAAGCTCGGCGAAATTTCCGGCGGGAAGTCCGCCTCCAATAGTTTGCTTCTTAGACGTCATCTCACACACGACTAACGCCGAAATTATATACAGGGTGTCCCAGAACTCAACGTCAAGCCGAAACGGGGTGACAGGATTGATTGTAACCATCATGAGAAAAATCAGAAAAAAAATCTATCCCATGCAGTTTGAAAATTATGGACATTTAAGAAAAACCTAGAATTTGGTCAAACTGTAACCATTTTTCGGTTATTGTGGTTAATTTTTATTATTTGTGTTCATTTAAACTTTGGAACCGTAACCCTAAATAACATTTCTAGAATCACAGTCAAAAATAATGACACAATTGCCCCAAGTTTCCTAGAATTAAGACTATTTGTTAAACTATGAATTTAAAATTTTCATAATTTGTCTACTTTGAAAGGCCCTGCTTTAAAAAAAAAGTACTAGAGTGCCTTGGCAAGTGCCATTAAAAGTTGGCGCATTTAATCAGGATTGTAAAATGGTACAATACTTGTTAGTTTCATACTAAAACATCGGTTGTCTGTAAAGTCGGTTTACTGACGATAGTTGAACGTGACAACGTCATAAGAAAATACTGATGGAATGGTTTCATTTTTCAAAAGAAAATTTTAATTTCATTTGTTTGATAGATATGTTGTATGGATATAGAGAAGGAGGTAAATGGAAATCACAATTGAATTGATCAAGTTTAATTTATTTGTACGCATAAATACAATTATGTCAATTTATATTTATTTTTTTTACAATGTACATGGTTTTTACAAGTATGAATGTGCTTTGAGCAATTGTTTTACAACTTTTATTTTTTCATAAAATTCTTCGTTCAGAAAATCATTTTAAATTTACAAAATACTTGAATAAAATTTATTGTTTAAATTTCTACTCGACTGTTAAAATTTAATTTTTGATTTTATTATTTTAAAATAATAAATTTTGTATTGACATTATTTCTTTCAGCAAGTAAACTGAATAGAAGTTGTTCAATTAGTTACTTAATTATTTTTGCAAATTTAATTGTAATTTGTTGTAAAAAAGTAATAATTTTGAATAATTTATTATAAGAATAAACTGTGATTAAATTATTGTTCCTCAATCTTAAATTTAAAATTTAAAATTTGGAAACATCATTAAAATTTTTGTAGCTCTAGCTTTTAAAAAGCCCGCCTCAATGTGTTTGATATAGGAGAAAATTGTTCCCTTTGATGGCTGGCTGGTCCAACCTGTCATTTCAGACACGTTGTTATGATATGTGGAAGATTTAACATTTATGTTTTAATTTTTTGAAATCATAGCTACGCTCGATAATTATTTCGATCGAATAGTAAAGCAATTGATTTTTTACTCATCGTGAAATAGTTCTGTTAACTTATTGTTATAGTTTTGTCAATTATAGCATAACCTACAATCGCTGCACTAGCGGACCGATGCTATTTATTTTAATGATGAAAGCACGAATATTCGACAATATATCACTGAACATATATTTAATATCGAAAGAATCATTACCTTTATCGCCGCAATTATCGTTGCTATAAACAATTGACACTACTTCACTTTTCACTGCACTTCATACTTGACGAAAACATGTAAATGTATTATTGTATAGCAGCTGTCCACGCGGACGCATCGCTCATGGCCTCTGCACACTGCGCGCGATGGGCGACAAGCGATGAGCGATATCCAATGAGAGCTCGAGTATGACGGAAATGCTCTATGAGAGTGACGTTGCCATTGGATATCGCTCATCGCTCGTCGCTCGTCGCTCGCAGTGTGCAGAGGCCATTACTCAAGTAGGAGAGAGACAAATGTCGAATGCTGCCGAACGCGGAGGCCGATTGTGCCTCTTTGTCGGTCGTTCCGCGCTCTCGCTTGCACTTCAAGCCTTAAATGGAACGCCTCAGAGCGAGGTAACGCCGCATGAGTCATGTTTTTTCGTGCGTGCAGCCGGCTCCATCGAATTATAAGACGTTGTCACGTCAAAAAATCTCTCACTCACACATCGCTTCGTATACACTCAACCAGCTTTTCAGCGATTTTACATTAGCATGGGCGCAATTGTATTTCGTGTTGAAGGAATGATGAGGGCATTTGAAGTTTGTGATTTTCGGCAACTTCTGCAGCGATGGACCGTCCAGTATCTCCAAGTCGATGACGTTTGTCGCAGGATCCGTGAATCTTGATAGCCATGCACATTTCTCGAATCCCTTCACATAGATGGTAGGGGCTCCTTGCAAGATTTCTCGTATTGTCTTTGTAGCTGCCTCGTAAGGTATACCGCTGTGTTCCCATCGGATTCCATGGAAATTGCGTTCCAACCACTTGTTTGTCATTTTATACTTGGCCGGTAAAGAGTCCCACGCAAATGGTGCGTCGAAGGCGAGCGTCAGCGGTTCAGCATCCTTATCGTGGAGTTGGATGATGGACATCTCCTTTAGGACAAATTTGTTGATGGGTTTCTTGAAGCCCTGTACATCGACAATAAGCTCCATGTTGACTGACGTGAACGCGAATTATCGGCATGATTTTATACCAATTTTTTAACCCCACCGCTGATTGGATTGTACTCGACAATCCGATCATGGAGGATCATGCAGTATGCTGAAGTTTGTGGCGGAATATTATTTTTCAATTCGAACTCAAGGCGCACGTAAACAGGGCCGGACTTGAGAGAATCGTTTTGCTTTGAGCAGTCAATGACAACGAGGGGGGCTTTGTATAAAAATTCAATCCTGCTCAACCATGGTTCGGTCTCTTTGTTATAATAGGTCGGTTGAAAGTTTGCGTACATCTCGTAGAGTAGAGCATATTGACTTTGATCAATGTTCAAATTCAAATTTCCATATGGATAAAATTGTGAGTCGAGGTAAAGTTTAACATTGCTCAGGTTACAATGATCAAAGTGGCTGGCATTTTGTTGTTTCTTATTTTTTCGTCCCGTCTGCAGCGCGAGTATGACATATAGGGCTTCTCCAGCTGATTCGAGGTCCATCGCTGCAAAAATTGCCGAAAATCACAAACTCCAAATGCCCCCATCATTCCTTCAACACGAAATACAACTGCGCCCATGCTAATGTAAAATCGCAGAAAAGCTGGTTGAGTGTATACGAAGCGATGTGTCAGCGAGGGATTTTTTTAAAATGAATAAAAAACATTTCAATGAGAATATATACCATTTGTATTCTTCATTTAATCTACGACGAAAATTGCTTTGCATTTCTCCTTCTCATACATTTCGATAAAACAGTTTTTTTTTAATACATTTTTACATAGTTAAACACTTAAAACGTCGAAAACGGTGGTCAGACGGCTGTGATCCGGACGGCTGTTCCACTCAATGATGCTGCACCAACGAATTTGCTCTTTTCCACCATACTCAAAGACGATGGAACTTGACACTGTCGTATTTTCCACAACTGCATGTAGAGTTGACTATTACACGCCAGTTGCAGCATACTCTCGATGATGCGAACAGTCGGTCGACGATGGTGTTCCACCGAACTTCGTTTTTTCCACCATGTGCGCGCTCAGACATAAAAAAAGTTTATGCTGTTGTATTTTCCACCTTTGTATGTCATCCAGAGATTATGATGACGTGCCGCTTGCCGCATTCGCTCGAACATTCCCAAATCTTCATCGAAGGTCTTCACCAGTCGCGCTGGTAAGAAGACAGCGAACTCATCCGCGATGTCGGCGATGTAGCGTTTCGCAAACTTGGTTTGTACGGCCCTCATGTCAGAGATTCGATGATCCGAGTGAACACGGAGTTCTGACAGCTTCTTCGTTGGAAGGACTTCCGCCATCACGCTGACTTTGTTGATACCCGAGAGATCCATTTTCCCCGCACTTTGAAAGTTCTTTGTGGAGAGATGTTGATGTCGCGATGGAATACTGCAGTCTGAGCTTGGACTACGAAATTATAAGCTCACTCATAACCCTCCCACTTAAAGGTTCAAACTTCTCCCTACTTTTCCAATCATGAAAAACCGGTGCAAACACTTTCGAAGAACCTCGTACGTGGAGAATTTCCCCGACATTTTTTCACACTCCCAAAAAACGGGTTCAAACACGTTTGAAGAACCCCATCCGTGGAGAATTTCCACAGCATTTTTCACATTCCCAACGTTGAGGTGGGGGGCGATCGATGCGATCTTTCATCTGTGGTGTATTATAATGCTCCATGCATGGAAGATATGATATCACTTCACTATCGTTCCGATGATGTTCTGGCAAACGATCCCACAATAAGCCAACATATTCACCCCAATATTTTAGGAGCAAGACCTTTGGAACCTGTTCGAGCTCGTTTTTGGTCAAGTCCAGGGGGTGCTTGGCCGGATGCACTGCGTACATACTCGCACATCTGAAAATCTCGACGTTATATTTCGAAATGAAAACGAATCCTCGATACATCGAAACATTTTTTTTTCCCGAGTGCAACTGTGCTCCGGCGGCCCGTCTGGGGTCAAAACCCCTTTGATGATATATCTGTAAAGTTTATAGTTTTTCTAAGAAATCCCGACTTGTCAGGACCTGTTTCGGGTTTCGGCGAGAGTCGTGACAGGAGTGGACACGCGTACAAACATTTTAAAGATTTCGCAAACGAAACCAAGCGCATCACACCTGCATCACATAAATAAACGGCTTTGGAAAGCCGTCCCCTTTATGTATCGCTTCAAATTAACGAAATTTTCCTACCCATATATGGCCTTTACGTACACATCGTGTGTGTTAGTTTTATTTTCACACAGACTAAATAGTGTAGAAAGAAAAACATTGCATCGATGCTAATCTTTTTTTATGTCTATGATAAATTAGGAGATTTATGGGTTTTCAACGTTTACTCACCACTACCTGACTCCCGCCCCCACAAAACACTCGTCGATAGCGGCTTCCCCCTCCCGATGAAGTTCGTTATGAGCTCGATGGTATGGAGATTGATCGCAATCGAAACGTTGGAATAACAACCACGATTAAAAACTACATCTCTCTAAGTCCTGAGAGGAGCCATGCTTTGAAAAATGCTGCGTGGGATGTAACACATAATAATGGGGGAACATACGAGGGTGGGGTGAAAAGTTTCCGGCCTGACCAAGAGATGGTGCCACTAGGTCTAGTTTTGGAGCGACGTCCTACAGTACCATTCCTACCGAGCTTGTATGCACAGTTTCAACCCAATCGCTACGTTAGTTTGCGTTTGAGAGCACATTGCGCGAGACGCTTCCGTTGTTTTCGTAAAAATGGAAAAATTGAAAAAACGTGCTGTCATCAAATACTTCCATTTGAAAGGTTTTACACCAAAACAAATAAAAGAAGAGATGGATTCAGCACTAGGAGACTCCTCGCCATCATATTCAACTATTAAGCAGTGGGTTTCTGAATTTAAAATGGGTCGTGTGAGCACCTCTGACGAGCCTCGCTCAGGACGGCCCGTTGAAGTCACAACTTCAGAGATGATTGAAAAAATCCATAAAATAATGTTGGAAGACCGCAGGTTGAGAGTGCATGAGATAGCTGAGGCCTGTAGGATGTCAGCTGAACGTGTGCGAAATATTGTTTACAACCATTTGAACATGGAAAAGCTGTGTGCAAGGTGGGTGCCGCGTTTGCTAACGCTCGACCAAAAACTGCTTCGAAAAACCATTTCTACCGACAATTTAGCGCTGTATAGGCGTAATCCACACGAATTTTTGCGTTGATTCATAACTGTTGATGAGACATGGGTCCACCACTACACTCCTGACAATAAAGAACAGTCAAAACAGTGGGTTGGAAAAGGGGAACCAACCCCAAAGAAGGCAAAAACAATTTTATCGGCAAACAAGGTTATGGCTATTGTTTTTTGGGATGCGAGAGGAATTATATACATTGATTACCTTGAAAAGGGTAAGACTATCACTGGTCAATACTACGCAGAGTTATTGCAACGTTTGGAGCACGAGGTGCAAATTAAACGACCTCATTTGGCGAAGAAAAAAGTTTTGTTTCATCACGATAACGCACCAGCGCATTCGTCGATTGTTGCCATGTCCAAAATCCACGAATTGAAGTTTGAATTGATGCCGCATCCCCCTACTCTCCAGACTTAGCCCCCAGCGACTATAACCTGTTTCCTAACCTCAAAAAATGGCTTGGCGGAAAAAGATTTAAGAGAAACCAAGAAGTTATCGAAGCTGTATATCAGTATTTTGAGGAACTTGATGAATCTACGTTTAAAACTGGTATAACTAAATGAGAACACCGTTATGAGAAATGTATCAGTGTTGATAGAGATTATGTTGAAAAATAAAGCAAAAAAAATTTTAAAACATCGTTTTTCTTGGTCAGGCCGGAAACTTTTCACCCCACCCTCGTACTTCAATTTTTGTTTACCTCTGAATATATTGCTAGGTTTCTGCGAAGATTACAAGCGCGTTGTTATCAATGCTCGTCATGAGCTAATTCTGATACCTTCACGCAATGCTAAAAATTGCGTATTCGGGCAGCATCCATTAGTAGAGGCAGAAGTTGAATTGCTCAAGATACAATGGCGTATGCCTCACGTAATATTAAACGAGATAACTAAATTGTCATTACTTCGAACATTGGAAAGTGGGCGATACTTGAATATGAGCTTTTGCTCTTGGGATCTATACGAGTATCTACTGCTTCAAAGCACAACGAAACATTCATGGACTGTAAAAGCTGCCTCCCAGCTAGAGAAACCAAGATATATAATATTTGCGCTGCAGGCTGGCAAAAAAAATTCTATGGCAACGGACATTACATTATTCGACGACTAAAAACTCGCCAATGTTAAACTTTATCTCAACTCAGAATCTTATCCTTACGATGATTTGAATTTCGACTTTGCCAAAAACAGATTCGTCATTTTGTTCAATATGTACTTTCGATTTCGTAAATCTTATTAGGGCTGTAATAGTGATAATTCTTTGCTCACTATCGCAAGGTTTCAGTATAACGGCCCTCTCACGGTTATCGATTGCTCGCACCAGAACGAGTGAAAAATGCTACCGTGGACGTACGAATAGAGTTTGAATATAAGGAAGATTTGCCACCAAATACTACTGCCTATTGTTTGATCTTGCACGATCGCGTTGTTGAATATTGTCCATTGACAAACATGGTTTGTAAAATTGTATAGATCAGCAATTAACCCCCGATCAATGAATAAATAATTTAAAGACGAGTTTCTTAAATATTGCCGTCAATCATCAATTAATCTTGCTATCGACTTGATCGAGCCATCTTCGTTATGTCTGTACCTACATTTGTCGATCTACAAGGGTTCACTGTTGGGAGAAACTTTGTCGTGAAGGAAGTAGCGATTCTGAGAACCGGATGTGTACTACTCTCTCATTACATTTTCGCGAGTATCATACTATGGCGACTTCTCACAAAATCTGAGAGATACGAAGCGTCATGGCTGATTCGGAATCACCATGGTCTAAAGTGGGCCTATGGAAACGTTCCATATAGCATGGCTCAAGGTTTAATAACGGCTGCAGTTGTGGGCCCAACGGAAGACGATGTGTATCCTGTCGTATATGTTGACGGCCATGAAAAACGAGAATGGTTAGCTGATATATTAAATATGAAAAGTGATCTACTTATTGAAACGTTGTACGTGGACTTTGGCGATATGGATACCTTAAGTAAATTAGGCGTAAGCTATACTCTACGATGCGAAAAGTATGAAAAAAATTGTGCATTACAAAATGTATTTAAAATGTTTAATTGGTGGATGAATTGTAAAGATTCATGCAAATAAACGAAATGTAACATTATGTGATTTTTCGCATCTCCTCACCCCTTTCTTTGTTACATTATCTGTTATGAGATTACACAGTTGTATAAAATGTTGCTCTCGAACGTTCAAGAGACGTTCGTGAGACGTTCATAATACGATCGTGAGACGTTCGTGAGACGTTCGGAGACGTTCGTCAGACTTCATGAGACGTTCAAGAGATGTTCAAGAGACGTTCGTGAGACGTTCGGAGACGTTCGGAGACGTTCGAAGACGTTCAGAGACGTTCGAAGACGTTCGGAGACGTTCGGGGACGTTCGTGAGACGTTCAGAGACGTTCGAGAGACGTTCGTGAGACGTTCATGAGACGTTCGTGAGACGTTCGGAGACGTTCGTGAGACGTTCAAGTGACGTTTGTGAGACGTTCGAAGACGTTCGGAGACGTCGGAGACGTTCAAGAGACGTTCGTGAGACGTTCGGAGACGTTCGTGAGACGTTCGGAGACGTTCGTGAGACGTTCGGAGACGTTCGTGAGACGGTCGTGAGACGTTCGTGAGACGTTAGGAGAC